>JAPKLW010000434.1:322795-386410 GCA_026898455.1 Plectranthus barbatus
CACATTTTCCGCTGCCAAGTTATACCCTGATAAACCGGGACCAACAATTAGTATAGTGTGGGTAAATAATCTAAACAAGTTCATATAATTTAATGAGGTAATCTGAAATTTGAAGTAATAGTTTCGCAAAAATTATATTAAACCATTCCATTTATAATTAATCACAAGTTCCTTTAATGTTTAATTAACCTTAATAAAATGAAAAACAATAATTTTGCTTCTTAAATCCAGCATGACTGGAATATTACAATCTACAACAAATTACTCTTTTACAAATATATAATTCTAAAGTGTCAAATTACGCAAGCCATAAAAAATAGAAACCACCTTTACAAAATAGTACAATTTCATAAACGATTGCATAAATTATTGAATTATCCCACATTTACCATGAACCGAGAATTTACCACTATATTGTAACGCCCCGTATTTTCCAACCTTTTTATTTAATAAATTACGAAGCAAATGTCGCTACCACCGTTATATTATTAATATCATCAAGCGACTTCTCTATGATATCCGAATTATAGCCGCGAGGACGAATAGTAAAATTCAATAAATAAATCACGGATGACGATCGGAATAATTTATTCGACTCGGTAATATTTAATATTATCATAGCGACGCGATTGGGCCGAGTTAATTATTTAAGCCCAGCCGTTTTATTTAATTGGAGGATTGGGCTAAGAGGACTCTATTTATTTAATGTGTTGGGCCAAATTAAATAGGAGCCCACATGAGAATAAATAAAATAGCTCAACTAATTAATTTAGCAAGTCCATGTATATTTCCTTATTTAATTCGTAGTTATCGAATTAATTATCGAGATGAGAATTATAGTCCGGAAAATAATTATTTTAACACCGGCGAGTTATATTATATCGATATTACCTCCGAGGCGAATTCCGGAATTTAATCCCATTAAATGGGATGCCCAATAATTTCGATTCTCATATATATATATATATACACGATATGATGATCGATTTTTAATCGCGAGCCGATGGACATATGATCGAGTTGTTGGAATAATTAATTCCCTACTTATTGATTTTATTAGCCATATTATTCCTATTTTAAAGATGAGAATTTAATTAAATATGGGAAGACCCATATTATTATTTTATGCCCAAATATTCATACGACGTCCGATTGAGACGATTCGAAATGCCAAAGCAAGAGTTCGAAGAAAGAAAAATCGTCGTATCATTTATTTCATTATCGGATGCGAGACCATAGTGAAATAATTGAATTAGAGATCATGGGATATATTTATTCCATCAAATATGTAGTGATATAATTGCTCTAGCCCCTACTTTGGCTATTTACCTACAAGGACAATTGGTGAAAAGGGGAATTTGAATCATTGGAGGGCAATTGTGGAAAATATGAAGGTGATCATTACAATTTCCATCAACCCATGCAAGTAGATTGTTACACTCCACCCTTATTTATTTTCCACAAAAATCGACACACTCCCCCTTTTTATCACCAAAAATTCATTTTATTTGATCTCCATAATTCATTCCATCATTTCACTCCATCTTCTCCAAAATTTCCCTGCACCATTTCTCTCTCTACACCATTGAAGAACCTCCATTAAAACAGCCCCTAAAACCTTCTATACCTTACCTTTCCCCAACTCAATAAACCACCATTTTTACATAAAGCTTATCTCCTCAACCTCCTCTACGCAATGACGTAAGAAGCCCTATGATCGGAGCACATTGATCTCAAGCACGAAGTGGAATCAAGCTTCAAGTAGGAGAAACATGATCCCCACGATGAGAGGAGCTCGGATACGTAAATATTAAAGCTAGGGAACGTCAAGAACCACTTGAAAGTTGGAACTCCTTTTTGCTGAAAATTTCTCCCTTCAAGTAGACAATTTCTACACTCCCTATAACTTTCTTGTTATGAATATGTGATTGCATGTAGGATCAAGAAGTCACAAATTAAATTTTAAAGGGAAACAGATTAGATGAGCATGCCTAGGCCCAAGCTTGATATATGTTGCATATTGATGAGCATAGAACACATATATATGATTGCATGTTTGATCAAGCTTAAGAATCATGACCTTTCATGTTTAAAGTAGATAATCAAACTTAGATGGATCTGAAAATGATATATATGAAGCTTGGGGATGAGATAATGGCATGTATGTTGAGAAATCATGTGTTGATGAAATTTGAGAGCATGCCCTGTTTTGGACAGAGATTAAAATGAGTACGGCTGATTCTGTGATGGTTGGATTGAGTTGATTTTAGAACTGTATAAACTAAAACTAGTTAGGAATCTGTGAAATTTGGAAATTCATGAATCGGAGTTGTAAAACTCGAGTTTGAAGTATTTTAATAATGTGTGGTAGATTCTGGCAGCTTAAATTTCACGGCCTTAAAAGCATATTTCTGGACTTTGGGAAAATCTGATTTTTATAATATGAACTCTAGACATGTTAATTAGTAATATGTATAAAAATAAAGTCATTTCACTTAGTGGATTAATTATTAAAAATTCGGGAAGTTGACTCCTAAAATCTGAAAATGCTGAAAGTTAATTAGGAAATTGCTTATGTTAGGCTTCACCGTTTTTAAATAAAAATTCATTTTTACGAACCGTCACTTCGAGCACGTGCACATTAAAATCTTGTTTTTATAAAGTTAAAATCAGCCTCATTAGATGTCTAGATCATTTTTGTTGTTATCTTGAAAATGGACTAGTTAACTAGGTAATAACTCATATTTTTGGACTTAGAATAATTTGATTAATTTTCAGATTTCACTAAAATATTCTAAGGCCTAAATGCATAATTGGTTCACTTAGTTAATTAAAAATAATTTCTTTAGGTTAGTAATAAGTTGTTAACTAGATCACTAAATCCATTATCCTTAATTAATAACTAATATAGCAATTTGGTATGAACTTGTTAACTAGCTTAATAATTTGACTAAGTTAATAAATCTTGTTTAATAAAATAAAACTTAGAAGTCCTTGAATCTTGTTCTTTATAAATTTCGAATTGCATAATTTGTAATTGGGTAATTAATTGATTTAAGAACTTAGATAATTATTTTGAGTCAAAGACATTGTAGTAATTTATTCAAACTTTAATTAGGTACTTTAAACGCCAAGAAGGAAGCATCGACTAGCGGAACTAAATAATTGGATCCATCGAGTTATTTGAGGTGGGCACTACTTTATCCTATCAAATGGTTTTGCCAAATGCTTTTCCAAAATGATTCTTTGTTTTAAAGCATGTTACACCGCAAATTATTTTTGGCACCGTATGATTATTGTGATGATATGAATTGGTGGATGAATGATATATTTGGAGATGTGTTGGATTGGGAAAGTGGCTACCCCCGTGGTATTGTAAGCCTAATGCATTAGCCCGGATAGTAATAAGACTACTGGTTGGGTAAGGGTGATTAAGCCTTACCGGGTAGATAGCGAGTGGCCACTCCTATCTTACCCCTTGTGATTATGTGATCATGTTAAATATGAAATGTTGATATGTTGGGAAAATGATTATGTGGTGCCTAATTTGAGTGGGAGCTCCCAAGTGAGGAAAATGTTTTGTGCATATACATGAGACTTTCAATAAAAACTTGTATTATGCATGAGTGTGCGGTGTTTTCATGATATATATATGTATTTGTTTTCGGGACACCGTGACCACTGGGTACATTCGTGTACTTAGCTCCTATGTGCGTTTTCCCTGCATGTAGGTACCGATTGATGAAGGTGAAGGTGGTGTTATGAGGAGGGGATCGAAGGAGGAAACCGGAATGATTCTTAATTGTATTAATTGTTCGGTTTGTACTATATTTCGAATCCATGTTGCTTTTGATTATATCTTTTGAATGGCATGTATTGCACCCCTATGATTACTTGGATTTATGATCTAAACTTCCTAAATCTCATTTTGTACTAAGCTTTCAAATACTTGAATGATTGATTCGCACTTCCTTTAAATCTTGATATGATTCGAATTCTTGAAGGCTTGATTGATTAAATGCTAGTTCATGAAACCTCTTATTATTCCTATGGTTCATTCTTGCCCAAGCATGCTAAACGTTCTTGTTCTCCTAGCATGATTTAATTTGTTGGTTATGGTATCGAAGCGACGAGCTATGTCTTCATACATAGTCTCATTTGTACTTGCATTCTAAATTGAAATATGCCCTTTTGCATTCTTTCAAGCATGACTTAAAATATTGTTCCATCATGCTTGTATCATTTATTTGACTCCATTTTTCCGCTGCGAACTATTTATTGCTTTTCATTTCGAGCATTTGTTAATCTATTACATCATCATGCTTGTAACCATTTAATTGATTCTAACCTCCGCTGCGAACTATTCATTTGAACCTCATAATCTTATTTCATTTTCGATCGATTCTTTACTTGCTTCGGCATGAATAAATATTTCTTCTTAAAACCACAACTTCCCTTAGCGTGCATTGTGTCGCACGTGGGACTGTCGCATAGGCCCGGTTTGGGGGCGCGACATATATAATGATGAAACTCCCATTTTCTTACCAGCCAGTTTTGTAAGGATAAATGGAGAACTTTACATAAATACAGTGATAAAAGTTCAAGGCTAAAATCAAACCAAACTGAATACCAAGAAACGACTATCCTCTCTTAATAAGATATCTTCAAATCCATTCTCTCAATAAAGCTCCTCCTACCCAACAAATTAAAAAAATTAGAAAGAAATAAACAGAAAATAGGAAAAGATAGGATCAGAAAGTTACCTGTGTAGCTAGTTCACCATCGTCTGAACTTGTTCAAAAGTATAGCTGTGTTCACGTACACCCACCTCCCGATATTGTCCCAGAAACTGAAATATGCTCTCCTCCATAGTTTGTTCAGCACCAAAGAACCTACGATCCCCCAAAATCCTATGATAAAACCAGATGTCATTGATATGAAAACCTCCTGCATGAAGGAGAGGCTGATGTGGGAGTGATGATGATGGTTGATGGATGAGCTGCCATCTACCACACAAGGTGTGATGAGAGGAATTCCACACAGTCCGAGATTCCCGGCATAAGCAGATGCAGTGAAGGACTGCAGTTGAGTACTCGATGGAATCTTGCCATACAAATTGTTGTTGGACAAATCAAGAACAGAAAGAAATGTTAACTCTGCTAAGCTGTTGGGTATGTGACCCGAAAGGTGGTTGCATGATAGATCGAGACACTCTAAATTGGTCATTCGACCAACATCTGGAATGATGTCTCCCGTGAAACTATTTCTTGACAGGTTCAAGGAAATCAGTCCCTTCAAGGTGGACAATGATCTGGGAATCCTTCCGATGAACTCATTGCTCGAAAGATCAATCAGTTTTAGATATCCCAGCGTTCTTCTGTACTCTGCTTCCTGTCCTTTCCACTGAACAAATGTATTTTCAACATTATATCTTGGAAAATATGAAAGTGGGATCAGAATTTTGTAAGAAAGATAACTGAAGACCCCCACAAAAGGGATAAATGTGGTGTTCTCTCCCATTGAAGCAAAATTGTTGAAGCAATCAGGGATTTGGCCTGAGAAGTTGTTCCTGGAGAGATCCAAGATGCGAATGCGCGTAAAATCACAAATTCCTGGAGGGATACTTCCATGGAATCTGTTCCGAGCAAGTATGAGATAGTTGAGATATGTGTAGTTGGAACTTCCTATCCATGAAATATTCCCTGTCAACATGTTTCCTCCAACATCAATCAATTGCATACGTTTACAGGTGCTTAAAGACGAAGGAATGTCTCCAGAAAGATTATTATCACGCAAGTGCAAGGTACGAAGGGAGTGTAAAGACCCCAGATGATGAGGGATTTCACCAGAGAAATTGTTTTGAGCTAAATTCAAGTACCCCAAATTTATCAATCTCTCCAAGCAGGTGGGAAGCTCTCCAATCAACAGGTTGTAAGAGAGGTCAAGTAAACCAAGGTTCAAAAGTGGGAAACTGCATATTGATGAAATCAAACCTGAAAACTTGTTGTCTGAGAGTTGAAGAGAGGAAACATTGGGAGGAAGCAATGGTAGTGGACCTGAGATATTATTAGAACTAACATCCAAGATGTTAATGGTTGTTTTTGAGAGATCTGGTAGGGTGCCACTGATTTGATTAAAAGAAAGATTCAACATATATATGGAATGAGAGAAGGTCCAGAACCATTTAGGTATTTCATTTGCTATACCATTAGAAGAAAGATCAACTGCAATCAATTTACTCTGTGTTTCAATCCATTTGGGGAAACTGGGGCCAATTTGGCAGCGTGCTAAGCTTATGTATTGACTGGATTGAAAAGGAGGATTCCAATCGGGAGACATGTGCAAGATGAATGAATTGAACGACAAGTCCAACGCCTTCAACTCGTGAAGGCTTCTGAAATTGGCCTCACTTATTGTCCCTTGTAATGAATTAAAAGAAACATCCAAGATTACAAGTTGTGCGAGTTCCCCAATACTTTCCGGCACTCTTCCTGTCAGATTATTGTTTGCAACAATTAGATATTGCAGTGAAGAACACGCCGCCATGTCTGGAATCGGGCCAGTGAGTCCATTGAAGTTCAACGCCACTATTTCAAGCGAGCAAGATACATTCCCAAACAGGCCCTCCAGTGTTCCTTCTAGAAGATTGCTGCCAAGAGATATGATCTGCAAATGGCTTAAATTCCCCAATGATTTTGGGATTTCTCCTTCGAGATCATTATCCCAAAGATCAAGATACTCGAGGGATACAAATCTCCCAAACCTATCAGGAATTGTGCCGTGCAGTGCATTTTTACTGAGGATTAATGTAACAAGACTGGTGCTCATGTTAAACAGCCAGTGAAATGCAGAAGATGTGAGCTTGTTATAAGACAGATCAAGGATAGTTAGAGATGGTAAAGAAGAGTTGACAAAGAGGGCTGGAGAGAGAACTACATCACCTAATCCACAGTCTCGCAAGGACAACTCCTGAAGGGATGGAAGTTTCAGAATTGGCTGGAGCCAACTGGTAGCATTCAAGTTGGAGTCGGTCAAGTTTAGTCGAGACAAGAGAGAGAGACCAGACAGCCAATCGAGGTTGTCAGACCACAAGTACTTATTTGATGAGAGATCAAGTGAGACAAGGTTGGTGAGGTTCCCCAACTGAGGGGGAATTTCTCCATAGAAATAGGAATTCCGGAGATTCAAGAATTTCAACTGATTCATGGAACCGATGAACTCTGGAACTCTCCCATAAAAATAATTACCACTCAAATCCAAATCAGTCAGATAATGCAGCCCAAGTAGGGTGGGATTAAGCTGACCTTGGAGAGCCAGATTTGGGAGGTGCAACGCCACAACGTGATCTGTGGTGTTGCTGCACACGACACCTGCCCAGTCGCAGCAGTCCTCACTCCTCCACCAATAGGTAAGAAAACCGTAATAGTCTATAATACCTTGCTTGAACCATAGAAGGGATTCTCTCTCCTCACCAACGCACCTAACTGCCCCTGAAACAAGCAGAGAGTCATGCGTCAAGCATAGTAAGGCGAGAAAACATAATACACAAGTAATGCCTCGACGAAAGGCCATTGTTTTTCCGCTTCTCCAATATTGGATATCTGTGTTATCGACTGATCAAAATTATTGATCTCGTTTGGTTTCTTTAGCTAATTCTAGCATCTATTTATAGCCATAGTATAAACTTTTTTCAGACACTTAACTTAAAACTTAACTTTTAGTTTTGCTATTTTTTATATATTTTAAATATTATCTATGTATTTATGGTCTCTCTTAAAGTTTTAAAATCAGTAATTTTGTATATTACAAGATAAATAAATAAACATCTTCTACAAACCTAAGAAAAAACTAATTAAAAAACATAAATTGAATGAAAGTAATATTCTCGACTATAACTTTAATCATATGGAGATAAATAGAAAATATATCCCCATCTTTCACAAATTAGAGAAATAATATATCCCACGATTTTAAAATTAGAGAACTATATCATCAACTTTACTTCTATTAGGGAATTATATTCTCATTCGATGATTCATCCGTTAAGTGCCACATGATGCTGATTTGACATTGACTCACTGACACATGACACCATATAGTGCCATGTGTTTCATTTAAATTATTATTAGTATATATTTCTTATTTTTTCATTAAAATATTATTAAAAATAAAAGAATTAGTTGAAAAATAAAAATATTATTAGAAACATATATATTTAGTTTTTAATAATATTGTTATGAAAAAAAATATTTCTTGATGGTACATGAAGAAAATAAAATAAATATTATTAAAAAGATTAAGATAAAAAATAATAACTTAATAATTAAAATAAAATATTAAAAAAATATTTTAAAAATGACACATCATTGCCACATGACGCTGATGTGGTGCATATGGCTGTGAGACAATGCCACATCAATGTCACATGACACTTAATGGATGAGTCAGCAAAGAAGGATATAATTTCCTAATAAAAGTAAAGTTGATGATATAATTACCTAACTTTAAAACTCTGGAATATATTTCCCTAATTTATGAAAGATGAGGATATATTTTCCTGTTATTCCAATCATATGTTGGATGAACAATTAAAATTATATGATAAGTACTCCCTCCGTCCCATCATATTAGTCCCATATTCTTTTTCGGTCCGTCCCATTTATTAGTCCCATTTCCTAAAAAGGTAAAATTTTTCCCACTCATTAATAAAATATTAATTCTTCTACACTAATGCACATTGGTTATTGTGCACACTCCTCCGTCCGTAATATAATGGGACGCATGGAGTATGTATAGAGAAATATTCTCTCACTACCCTTGATAATTAATGGGCCATTTCGCAATTTAAAAAATCTTTACGTTTTCAAACGAAAATTTACATTTACAAATAATATTAGAAAAAGCTGTAAAATATACTTTGCGTCTGAGATGGGCATGGGTTGAAAGAAATAGAAAATGGAAAAAAAAATTCATGTTTTTTAAAACTAACTTCCACAGATTATATATTACAGTTGGTGCTACATATCCGGAGCAGATGCATGCAGAGTTTAAGCATCTTCAAGGCTCAATCATAGTTTCTCAAAAAAAAGGCTGAATCTATAAATAAAAGTTTAAACATATGTGAGTTGTTTGTAATGTGAGAATATGAGAATAAATAATAAATTAATTTTAAAATAAAATGAACAAAATTTAAGATAAATATAATGTACTATTTTCATATTCTCGTGTTAAGATAATTCTCACCTGATTTAACTCATATATATATATATATATATATTGAAAGAAAATCTTTAAAAGACAGGAATTGAGGACAGCACCACCCAAATCCCCCAACCCAAGAGTTACATATTATAAGAGACAGGAATTAAAAATATGAATTTATTGAAATATATAATGTAATTGAGGTCCATATTAGCAACCAAAATCCCGTTTTTTGTAAATTAACATGATATAATTGAGTTCCATAAAAAGTAATTGATGAGCGATAATGCCAAAAAAAAATGCCAACTTTTAATTGGTTTTCTTGCATAAATATCCTTAATTTTACGGCAAACGAAAATTATACGGCAATTTGGAAGACCCCACAAGTCAATGAAGACTCTTCCTCTAGAGGAATTATTACAAGAGAAATGTTGGTTGGACAAAATTTGGCCAATGAGATAATGGTATTAATGTAATTTTAAGTTTCCATTGTCCCATTAGTTTAGTTTCATTTTTCAATATGAAAATTTATTTTTATTTGTCAATAAAATATTAATTTTACTACTTTCACAAACATAGATTATCGTGTTCGACCAAAACAGGGCTAATATACCTGGATGAAGGTAGTATTTTATTATAATTATTTTAGTGTTCTTTATCATTTTACATAAATATCCTTTTGCTTTAGTTTACGATCGAGAGTTGCAAAAAGAAAGAAAACAGTTAGCACGTGAAAAGAGGTAATTAAAAGCGAACAGAACATAAACACCCACTGATCGGCACTCCGCCATGTCTAAGGAATTTAGGATTGACAGGGTCGAGTTTGAGATAGAAAAAAGTGGTCCACCAATTCGGGGAATTGGTGGGGGGCTTCTTCACCAGGGGAGATCTTCCCGAAGAGCACCGGGTAAAATAGTAGTAGTGCTTGTCTTTGCACTGGTTCATCCTATACATATGGTGTCATTCGCGGACCGTGGGGAGACTAAGACCCAAGTCCATCCAGGCCAAGAAGACTCCAACGAGGTGGCACCAGCTATTCGAGGATAACTGGAAAGGGGATATGTTATATGAAGCAAGGACGTCGCTGAAAAATGGATGGATAGGAAGACCGACTCCGTTTTCCATAGCAGCAGTATAGAAGGTCGTGAATCCCACCGGCGGATCGAAGCAGCGTTGATGGGGCGTAGGTGGGATATAAACAATAGTATGGCAAGGTATGGCGTCTGCTATCGCCTATCGCCAACATCTTCTCCTTGGTGATAGAAGAAACAGCCCCGAGAACCCTGTGGGACTCTCATCCTTCGGGAAGAACCCAACGGCTCATGATTAGCGGCTCGGGAGGAACTGCCACCTTGTAACCAGACCCACTGGCCTCTCCAGTGCCGATTGCATGTTCTAAAATGACGAAAAGTCTCCGCGATGGGCCTTTCATCGTCAGAATCCGACGAGAAAACTTCCTCGGAAGACTCAGCGACGAGTTTTTTCTCCCCTGAGGCTTTGGGTAACTCTGGCTCCCGGAGAAGCAGATCCCAATTTGGCTCGACGGTAGGGGGAATGATTGGGTTCCTTTCAGGAGATGGGGTGAAAGGCGGCGTCGGAACGTGGTCACCAGAATCGTGATCCACAGGGATTTGGGACTCGGGATTTGACGACATAACTAAAGGAAGGGCTAAAACCTAGTTGAACAAGAAAGAAGGACGAATAAAGATGGTCAGACCCGATGGCCGAAAACTCAATCTCACCGAAAATTCAACCCTGGAATTTCAAATACCACAGATAGAAAACAAAATTGAAATAAAGGAGAGGAGAGAGAAGAAGTGAACGGTACCTTTATACAAATAGTCACAGAGCCGGAAGCGAATTGAAGAAGAAACAACGAAGGGCGTTTTGGAATTGAATCACCGGAAAAAATGAGAGAAAAGGTGTGTGGGGAAGTGTGATCAATGCTTCCCGAAAGAAGGCAATTAAAAGGTTTGTGACCGTCTATCTGCCCTTAATTAACCCAATCACTGCAGAAATTATGCAATTGCCATAACCACTGGGCGGGAAAACTCAAAATGAGTTTGATTAATCGAACTCAAAAGCAGTCCGACCGAATAGAACTGCAAGCGGTTCGATAAAATGAATCTGTTCCCATCCTTGAAAATAAGAAACTCCTATTAGGGACAACCAGATGGCTAATGAAAGATAGAACCCGAACTATCTATTTAATGCGTTGTGGTTTTGGGCCCGCAGCCTTCGGCATTCGTCACGACTTTATGAAGAAGTACAAATTTGGAGAGTCACCCACAGAGGAATTGACTCTTCAGGCCGAGAAGATGCTGAAAAGCACTTCGAAATGTCCCGAACTCTCTTTAAGAAGAGTTCGAAGAGCCACGCATCTGGGAATAGAAGTTCAAAAGAGACTTCCATAAAGTAATTAATTATTCGACTTACCGAGCTCACTTGAAAGCTCCTCGCTAAGCCAAAGGGGCTATTGTCGAGGGTCATAAATAAACAGCCCAATTAGAGGTCCAAGAACGCGGCCCATGTATTGTTTTGCAGGAAAAAATGCTGTTTGGACCGGGTAAGGAGGCCCAAGGAAAAATAGACCGAATAGAATGACAGTTCATCTGATCAGTTTGCAAAACAGCTCGACTGGAAGCAGTTAGATCCAGCTGGAAAGGAGTTCGAGAAAAAGAGCAGATCGATTTAATCAGCTTGCGCAAGATAGATCGGCGTAACCAGTTCGATGGACGATCTGACCGCTAACAAGCCGATTATCCCAAGAATTGAGCCTGAGGACACGACCAGTTCGATGGAACGTAATGTTCCCTGAAAAGAGCGGATGGAAGCAGAAAGAGAGGTCAGCGAACTACCCGTACGGACAAAAGGAGCAATAAATAAGAGTAAAGGCGGGGGCGGATCTCGCGGAAACTGAAATAAGCATGCATCGAGGAGTTAATTACCAGCCATTATTGCAAAGTGGAGGATCCGGAGACGTTTTCCATTTGAAGATCCCTATAAATATTCTAGTAAGGATATGATTGGGGGATAATCATAATTCCAGCTAGAAGAGGCGCATATAACTAAATTACACGCTATTTTAGATTATCCGGCTAGATCACTTGATTGAAGCAGTTCGACTTTGTCAAATTTTTCAACTCAATTTTGTTAATTTAAATCACAATTCTCGTTATTATATTTCGTGTTACCAAATTCGTTCTTGGGGCTTCTTAATATATAAAAACACCCTACACACAGATTTAGCTAATTCAAGCATCTGTTTATAGCCGTGATATCATAGTTTAAACTTTGTTCAAACAACTCACTTAATTTTTTTTTATTTTTTTGCTATTTATTTATATATTTTAAATATGATCTATGTATTTATTGAATTTAGAATTAGAATTTCAAAATCAATTATTTTGTGGAGAATAAATATTACAGCATATATAAATAAGCATTTTCTACAAACCTAATAAAAAACTAAATACATTAATTGAACTAAAAAAAAGTTAAATTAAATAAAATTAGTTTTTTCGGCTATAACTTTGATTATATCTTTGTCTCTATCTTTTAAATTTAAATGATGTACAGTTTAAATAATATGATAAGTTCATATAGAAAGATAACCGTATAAATAAAATAATTATGAGTTGGTTTCCTGAGAGACGGTCTCAACATTTTTTTATTGGGAGACGGACCTTAATATAGCATTTCAATACGTCAAATACATCATTTTATTTTTAAAAATTACATTATTTGCAACAAAGAAATACATCATTTGCAATAAAGAAATACATCATTTCATTAAATTTGTTTCACAATAAAAATGATGAGACATCATTTGCAATAAAGAAATACATCATTTCATTAAATTCGTCTCACAATAAAAATGATGAGACCGTCTCATCTGAGAATTTGCCAATAATTATATAAAGTAAAAATATGTAGAGTATTTAAGTTTAAAGGGCCATTTCGCAATTTAAAAATTATTTACGTTTGTGAATAGTTCAAACGAAATTAAATTTGCATTTTACTGATATTAGAGAAAGCTGCAAAATACACTTTGCCTTTGAAATGGGCATGGGTTTAAAGAAAAAAATGTGTTCATGTTTTGGAGACTAACCAAGAGACAGCTCATCACTAAAATAAAGAAGTTATTATAATTTTTTTTTAAAAAGACATACATATACAAAAAAGAAATCATGAAACTAGGGGAGATCACCACCCAAGAGTTACATATTATATGTGACAGGAATTAAAAACATGATTTTATTGAAGTATATATGTATATAAACAAGAATAAATAAATCATACGTATTACTTTGAAAAAAGGATAATTACCAAACAAAATCCATTTCTCTATTATTGTGGCTCATAAAAAGTATAATGTAATTGAAGCGACAATGCTAAAAGCATGTTAATGTACACTTGTCTTAGCGGTGGTGAGAGCAAACGAAAGTTTCACGGCAGTTTCGAAGACCCACAAGTCAATGAAAGAGGACTACTCCTTTCTAGGAATTCTAATCACTCAAATTATTACAAAATTACAAATCACGAATAGGAATGGTTCAAACTTATATCAGATTTTCTTTTATTGATTGGTTATTTACGTATTTTGATTTTAGAATTAAGGCAAAAACTTGCGTTAGGCAGACCTAAACGGTTTAGGCGGGTTTTATCCTACCCAAATGGGTTCACCCATCCCAAATAGGGTATATTATATGGGTTTGAGTTTGGGCTAATGGATAAAACCCGCCTAAAGCTTGGGTTAATGAATAAAACCCGCCTAAATCGTTTAGGCCTGCCTAACCCAAGACCTTCCCTAGAATTAATTGAGTTGAGCCTTATAGTTTTAAAACAATTATTTATACTCAAAATCTCTAGAGAAAAACTCTGTAACTTATCCCTATATAAGTAGTTACAAAATTTTATCCTAGACTTTTGTTAAGGAATTATATCCATAATTTACTTTCGTGGAATTTATGTGGTAATGATTTATAGGGCATGACGTGTAATTTATGAAATAATTGTAAATAATACTCCCTTTGTCACGACTTATTTGTCCCCAAAGGAAATGCGAGTAGAGATAGAGAAAATTATTTTTTTATTAGTGAGTGTGTATTAATTTTTCATTTTCGGTTAGGTGACAATTAAATGGGCCAGACAAAAAAAGGAAAGACAAATAATTAAAGTGGGACAGACAGAGTATAATTTTTTTAGAAACAAAATGATATAATTTTTGTTAGGAAATTTGTTAGAAATTTCCTTATTTTATTGTTGTGTTTGATGGGTCAAAGTATGTAAAAGTCTTCGTAGAAAGTTTCAGCTGATCGAAAAATGTAAAGTCTTGTATATGATTTTTTATTGAGTTATAAGTTGGAGCTAATCTGAAAACTAGACTGATCAATAGTCTACTAACACAACAGACAAAGGTTTGAGCCGAACTCTCAAGTCTGGATGATTATGAGTCTAGCTAAAGAATTAGGATTTTGCCAAGTACGGATCTAGCAAGTATGGTCTCATCGAATACGCCATACTTACCAACATAGGGACCAATCATACATCGAAGGATGACGTTATCAACATGGACTTGCAAAGATGACGTCATCAGCATGGACTTGCAAGTATGACGGCGCCAGCATGGACTTCCTAGTCTAGATGCCAGCGCATGAAGACAAGGTGAATCGGTTGGGAGCGTACTGAAGAAGTACAGACTTTAAGAATAAAAGATGCCTTAAAGTCTGCAAGTACGAAACTCCAACTTTCGTTACATAGGAAAACAAGTCCAAGATTCCTCACACTAACGAATACTGTTGTTCTGACACAAAGACGAACTGTCGTTGTCACTGTCAAAAAAGGCGGAGCAGGTGTAGAACATCTGGAAAAACACCACCTATCCACCAGCGCAACATCCAACAAAGACATCCGATTGGATCTCTTCGAATTTGTCTCTAATGGGCATTTATTTAAATCCTTCTATCCCACGGCTATAAATACCAGAGATTTCAACAAGAAGAAGGTTATCGTTACAAATAGAATCAATTTCTACAGAAGCCGAGTACGCAAAAGCTAACAACTATCAAGCTTACTAAATCATTCGAGGATTTTTTATGCTTTCCTTTGTTTTACTTTAGTGAACACGAGACTTAGAACCTTAGTGTTCTTGAGTTATTTATGGGTAGTCTTTCTCTCCAAGAAAGACTACAACAGTCAAGTACGTCTTGTACTCTGACTCTTACGGGCAACCTGCCGTCAACGAGATAGTTTAACGGAGAACTATAAATACCCTATTCCGACTACAAGGAGGTTGAGTGGTGCGCCCACACTCTGAGAAGCCACGAAGCAAAGAACTAAGAAAGGACCAGGCGGGTGCGCTTGTGGACTGAAGGACAAGGCACGAGACTAGATATATACTTTGTCGTTGGCATGGTAGCGAGATATCATTCTAACCCTGGACAGGCATACTGGATTGTTGTAAAGCACATTCTCAAATATCTGAAAAGGATAAAAGATTATTTTCTGGTTTTTCAGTCTGATAATTTGTGCCCTATGGTTTATACAGATTTGGATTTCCAGACAGGTCAGGACGAAAAGAAATCTATCTCTGAGTATGTGTTTACTTTATGAGGTGGAGCCATATCATGGAGAATTGCAAAGAAGAAATGCATTGCAGACTCCACCATGGAAGCTGAGTATGTTGCAGCTTCAGAGGCTTCGAAAGAAGCAGTATGACTCTGGAGCTTTCTCTTGGAGTTGGATGTGATTCCTCATTTGCCAAGACTATCACAGTGTATTGTGATAATTGACAAATTCGAAGGAACCACGAACTCATAAGGCAACTAAACACATTGAGAGGAAGTATCATATCATACGAGAAATCTTAGCAAGGGGTGATGTGATAATTGAGAAGATTGACACTAAGGAAAATCAAGCAGATCCATTCACAAAAGCCTTACCACATAAGTTCTACGATGTGCATGTTCGTAACCTTAGACTGGGTGTGAAGACAACCACGTGATAGTAATTGTAATAGCTAGATTAGTATAGATGCGTTGTATACTCTGGAAATCACTTGTATAAAGCTTAGAGTATAATTGGGATATTAATAGATTTATATACTGAAAGCATTATGATTGCTATATTATGAAAATGGTTTATGGTTAATATACTGGGAATAATTATTGTTCTATTTTCATCTCCAATCTGAATTAACAAACATGTATCGCAATCAACTTCATTCTCTTATCTCGTCGATAGGGAGATCATACGGTGTGTTGTAGATCACAGAAGATCGTATAGATTGCTTGACCTAGCGAGATATAAATGGTTATCACAGTTGAGACATTGCTAGAATAGACTGTCGGTTTAGGCTGCAACACGATTGGTAATTAGTGGCTTATCATGGTCACAAATGTGCTGGTACGTTAAGTACGTATTGATAGGACCTAACTGAGATTGATTCTTTTATCTGACATTAAAAGAATCTTGATCTCAATGTCTTGATGAAATCTGAAGCCTAATGAACGTTCAAAAGGTAAACAAAAGTTTTTGTATCACTTTGAGATTCTATGGTGGAGAGTCTTACATTTACTTGTATATTTGTATCTTGGGTGGTAGCAACTTGTGTATGACTTCTAGAATAGGAAGGCGACATTCCATAAGAAGCTAAAAAAGATTCACTATACGGAAGTCCTTGTAACGCCCCCAACTGACCTTCCCGAATTTGGGGCCACGTTACATTGATGTTTAGGTTTTGCCAAACATTTCTTAACTTAAGATAAAGCAGAAGACTTGATTTAAATGGAAAGACAATTAAATAACATGAAAGTACCACTTCGAGTCGATTTAAGAAATAGCATCCAAACATTTAAACATTCAGAAGGAAAGGAAAAAAACAAAGCGTGCTGCAACATGTGTGATATGTGGCGGAGATATGCATATGAAGATGCATATCTCAGGATCTATGTGTTTACAATATTTCTCCACTTCTCAGTTTACACCCCTGCTCGCCCATCCTTGCCGCTCAACCTGCGTATTTTAGAAATAATACGAGGGGCTGAGTACTAATGTACCCAATGAGAAACATTCCCGAAAACATACATTATATATGAGAAGTGCTATGCAACTCACACAGATAAACACGGGGTTTTGTTGAAAGGGACCGTGCTATCTAAAACATTTTATTTTGCACGCTGCTATTCATATGTTATTATATCTATTTCGGTGTTGTAACTAGAAGTTGGCCGGCTTCTAAGTTACGATGATCAGTTAGGAATGCATAACACACTCAACCTACTGTCATCTAAGTGCACTAGTCTCAGTAATCCATTTTGAGACCCGATCGTTAAAAGATTATTCCTTGGATCCAAAACACAAGAGGACTTTCCACCTCATTCCAACAAACACGTGGGGACAGTTCACCCAATTTACAATAACATGGGGGCTTCTACCCCAGTTCACTAAATGAGTTCTAGCGCAGTTATGAAAACCTGGTTCTAAACTCATTAGTAATACTCTCTGTCGATGGGAATCGACAGAGGACAGATACAATAGCACAAAACATGCATAACAATCTCAGTTTAAAACAAAACAGTTTTAACACATTTTCGAAAAGAAAACACACATTTCGTTTGTACTTAAATAGTTTCCCATCTGTGTTTGGCTCTGGGTATAGATGTTTTCCCGCTAGCTTGAGCTAACCCTCTCTGCTTTCAATCTCCTACAAGTAATCAGGGATATCCAAA
The DNA here is from genome assembly GCA_026898455.1 of Plectranthus barbatus. Classification (NCBI taxonomy): domain Eukaryota; kingdom Viridiplantae; phylum Streptophyta; class Magnoliopsida; order Lamiales; family Lamiaceae; genus Plectranthus; species Plectranthus barbatus. The sequence goes on from JAPKLW010000434.1 coordinate 340,729, forward strand.
TTAGGGTTGATAATCTAGGATAATGATAACTCAACAACTTTCAATGATACTATTCATGCTCCTAATAACATGGCATAAACTCAGGCATCGAAGTAACTTGAATGAAACAGAAAAGGAACGAGAAAACATGATACATTTTGGGTGGTTGTGTCGATTGACTGAACTTTGTGTTGATCGACACAGTTCAAGTCGACACACACAAGCTTCCAAGTCGACAAGACTCTGTAGACATTCTTTGTCGACATCTCTATCCATCGACAACTGTCCTGTCGATCGATAAAACTGAGTCGATCCTCTCCTCCTGTCGATCGAAACACATCCTGTCGATCGACAGGATGTTCGATCGACTGCATTTCGACAAAAGGCCTCCGTGTCGACCGACAACATTCTTGTCGATCGACACAAGTCGTCTTCCTCACGGGTTTTTCACGGCAAAATCTGCAACCTCCAGTAACTCGCCGGATTCAACTCCGATCATAGATGCAATGATATATTTGGACTCCCCAGACAACAAGGAATAAGAATATAACGTTGAAACACCAAAAACTTGCAAGAAATGGGGGAAGAACAAGGGCTCATCGGAGTTCCTCTCTCACGGCGGCGGCGGTTTTCGGCGATGAAACTCACGTCTCTTGCTATCCGAATGTTCCCTACAATATCAGGAACACGTTACCGTCAACCAAATTCACGGTCACGCCCAATTAAACGAGTTATAATTTCTGGAAAAATCACTCACCCATAATCCGGCGACCTAACTTATCTCTTAAATATCTCCGTCGATACTTCACTTCACGGCGGCCACCGTATATCAAATTGAAGCTGGAAGAACAGGCTATCGAATGTCGGTGGTGGCTTGGTCTGGGGTGGCCGGAGTTGGCCGGAATCTGGCCGGGAAGTGGGCTGACGGGTTTGGGTGTTAGTTCTCTCTCTCTCTATGTTATAGCATATGGTGGAAAAAGTATAAATTATAATTCCCACCCTATATATAATCTCTCTCCCATCATATAATATATTATTGTATGTATATATACATATACATATAGCTTGATTTCCATATAATTCTCAAATAATCCATGTATATAACTCCAAAAATCAATTCCCAACCATATTGTATATATATAATTCAACTTAATTCCATGATACAAACCATATTCTACTATCCATGATTTCCATAATTCACCTTATTACTTCGTCATCATTTCTTGATATTTCCTCCAAGGTTAACAACACATTAAATCTCAAAATTACAATCCTTCTACAATTTCAATCATATATAAAATTCAATTGCTCTAAATTTCAAGAAATTCTCATTAATAACTCGATTAAGCAATTCAAATGCTTAATTATACACGGGGTTTTACATCCCCTCGCCCTTATAAAATTTTCGTCCCGAAAATTAAAATGCTTCAAAAAGCTCGGGATATCTCTCCTTCATCTTGTCCTCTGATTCCCAGGTCGCTTCTTCACGCCCATGGTGACTCCATTGCACCTTCACGAGCGGAATTGACTTATTCCTGAGCTCTTGAATCTTGCGATCAAAAATTGCTTCTGGTCTCTCTTCATACTGTAAGTCCGAACTCAAAACTACTTCCTCCTGGTGGATCACGTGTCTGGGATCGTACACGTACTTTCTCAACTGAGATACATGAAACACACTATGAATATTACCCATGCTCGGAGGTAGTGCTAGTCTGTAAGCTACTGGACCAATGCGCTCTAATATCTCATAAGGTCCCACATAGTGCGGTCTCAATTTACCTTTAACTCCATAGCGCACTATTCCTCTGGAAGGCGAAACCTTGAGGAATACCTTATCCCCGACTTCAAAACATAATTCAGTCCTCCTTGAGTCGGCATAAGACTTCTGCCTACTCTGCGCTTCCCTTATTCTTCCTCCAATCTACCGGACAATCTCAATCATTTCATTAACGGCGTCCTGTCCAATAACCTTTCGTTCTCCTGCCTCATCCCAATACAGAGGCGAATGACACTTCCTTCCATACAAAGCCCATAGAGAGTCATTCCAATTGTTGCCTGGTAACTGTTATTATACGCAAACTCAATTAGAGGCAAAATCGGCTCCCAACTGCTTCCTCGATCTAAGACTACTGTTTTCAGCATGGCTTCAAGAGTTTGGATTGTTCTTTCCGATTGTCCATCTGATTGAGGGTGAAACGCTGTACTGAAATTCAAGCAAGTCCCCAATTCCTGTTGTAAACTCATCCAAAATCAAGATGTAAACTTCGCATCTCTGTCAGACGTAATAGATTTCAACACTCCGTGCAGTCTGACTATCTCTCGGACATATATCTGAGCTAACTTATCTGATCCATAGTTCACCTTGATCGGCAAGAAGTGAGCACTTTTGGTTAGATGATCCACAACAACCCATATCACCGTATTCCCTTTCTGTGACCTTGGCAATCCCGTCACAAAGTCCATGGTGATATGTTCCCATTTCCACTCAGGGATGTCTAACGGTTGCAACTTCCCGTACGGCCGTTGATGTAATGCCTTAACTTGTTAACAGGCTAAACATTTTTCCACGTATAAGGCTACATCCTTCTTCATACCATCCCACCAGTACTTAGTTTTCAGATCTTGATACATCTTAGTACTTCCTGGGTGAGCGGTATACGGCGTATCATGTGTTTCACTCAAGATCTCATTCCTCAACTCCTCAATATTCGGCACTAAGATTCTGTCTCTGAACAACAGTGCACTATCAAGCGCTTCCCGATACTCTCCCACTGGCTTGACCTATAGCTTCTGACGCAATTTCTCAATCTCTGCGTCTCCCTTCTGCGCCTCAATGATTTTTTTCTCTTAAATCCGGTTCTACTGTCAAAGCTGCTAATTCGCACTTCTTCCACTCCGAAGGCTATATCACTTTTGGGCTGAGTTCTCAAACTCTCTAATTAGCCTGCTTTCTCTCGTAAGCATGCAGCCTAGTTGAGCTTCTCCTTTTCTGCTCAAGGCATCGGCCACTGAATTAGCCTTACCTGGGTGATAATTTATCGTCAAGTCATAATCATTTACGAGCTCTAACCACCTCCTCTGCCTCATATTCAAATTCTTTTGTTCGAAGAAGTACTTCAAACTCTTATGATCAGTGAATATGGCACACTTCACACCGTAGAGATAGTGCCTCCAGATTTTCAGAGCATGAATTACGGCCGCTAACTCCAAATCATGAGTCAGATAATTCACCTCATGTGATCTTAACTGCCTTGACGCATAAGCTATCACCTTCCCGTCGTGCATCAACACACAACCTAGTCTATTCTTAGATGCATCAGTGTAAACCTCAAAATTCTTCTCTGCTTCTGGCACTGCTAAGACTGGCGCGGTTGTTAAGAGTTGCTTTAGCTTTTGGAAACTTTCTTCGCACTCCTCTCACCACACAAACTTCACACCTTTCTGAAGCAATTGCGTCATCGGCTTTGCAATCTTCGAGAAGCCCTCAATGAATCTCCGGTAATAACCGACTAAACCCAGAAAACTGCGGATCTCGTTCGGCTTTGTCGGCGATTTCCAATCCATCACCGTCTGAATCTTAGCTGGATCTACTTTGATTCCATCAGCCGACACGATGTGACCTAAGAAAGTCACTTCTCTCAGCCAAAATTCACACTTGTTGAATTTCGCATACAACTTCTCTTCTCTCAGGGTCTGCAACACTGTTCTCAAATGCTGCTCATGTTCTACTTCGCTTTTCGAGTGTATCAAAATATCATCGATAAACACCAACACAAAGTTATCGAGATACGGATGAAATACTCGATTCATTAAGTCCATGAACACGGCTGGAGCATTTGTAAGTCCAAACGGCATTACTACGAACTCGTAGTGACTGTATCTAGTTCTAAACGCTGTCTTTGGAATATTCTCCTTCCTGATCTTCAGCTGGTGATACCCCGATCGCAGATCGATCTTAGAGAATACCTTCGCTCCCTTGAGCTGATCGAATAGATCGTCGATCCTTGGTAATGGGTATCTGTTCTTCAACGTCAACTTATTCAGTTCCCTATAATCAATGCACATGCGCATCGATCCATCCTTCTTCTTCACGAATAGAACCGGTGCACCCCATGGTGACACGCTCGGCCTAATATATCCCATATCCAACAGTTCCTGTAGCTGGACTTTCAATTCTTGTAACTCCTTCGGGGCCATGCGGTACGACGCTTTAGAAATTGGTGCCGCACCTGGTTCCAAATCAATTGTGAATTCCACCTGTCTATACGGTGGTACCCTGGTAATTCCTTCGAAAACATGTCCTTGAACTCTCTCACGATAGGCACATCTTATACTGTCAACTCTGGTTTCTCTTCTCGCTCCAAATATACTAAGAAGGCTTGATTCCCTGCCTTACACAACAACTTCGTTGCTTGGATCACTGAAATTACAGGCACTCTCTGCATCTTTCGGAACCCATGCACAACTCACTCTTCATTCCCTTGCTGAGGAATGATCACTCTCCTCTCACGACATAAAATCGTTGCCTTATTCTCTGATAGCCAATCCTGTTGAAATTGTTATCCCCGGTATATTTTCTTATGAAGATATGCATCAGCCATGCAAAATATTTGTGGAGATATTGTAAATATTTCTTTCCTTATTGTTCTAGGGTTGGTTAACCATAATATCTTTCTTCCTGTACATTATTATTGCGCAGCCTATATAAGGCTTCTGTAATTTTGATAATCGACAGATCAATGAAAATCGTTTGGTTCATATAAAATTCACATGGTACCAGAGCGGTACTCAATTCCTTAAGAAACCAAGCTTCCACATATTTTCTTATCTTCCCTTGTTCGCTCAACATGGCATTGAGAGACGGCGATAAACTTAGCGTCGGGAATGATGTCATGTCACCATACTACATAAGTCCGTCGGATAACCCGAGTCACATTTATGTTACAGATCTCCTCAACGACAGAAATTATGGAGATTGGCTTGAAGAGATGAGCAATTGTTTATTGGCGAAGAACAAATACGGTTTTGTCGATGGTTCTACGCCTATGCCTGATGAAAAATCCCCCGATCTACTTCTCTGGAAGCGATACAATGCAATGGTGTAAGGATGGCTGATTGTTGCCATGGACAAGGAGATCAGAAACAGTGTGAAGCACACCAAAACCGCATAAAAAATTTGGAAAGATCTCGGAGAAAGATTCGGCAAGGAAAGTGTACCAAAGGTGTACGAGTTAAAGAGAACTCTCACTCTCACTCGACAAGATAGGACGTCAGTTTCAGCCTACTACACAAAACTAAAGGCAATATGTGACGAAATAGATGTTGTATCGACTACTCCCAACTGCACCTGTGGTCTGTGTACGTGCAACATGGCAAAACACTTCCCAGAGAAGGTCGATAGGGAGCATATATACGAGTTCTTAATGGGTCAGGATGACACCTTTAACACTATCCGGAGCCAAGTACTAAGCATGACGCCCTTGCAGAGCCTTGGCGTGGCTTATCACCTTGTGGCAGAAGGTGAGAGACAGCGGCTCATCACAAACTACAGAAACCCCACTGTTGATGGAGCTGCTTTCCAGGTTCAGAGGCAAAATGGAAGCTCTGAGCGGCGTGAGAGCAATGGGGATAGAGCTCCACCTCAACGCGGGAATTGCGGCAAACTATGTCACACGATCGACAATTGTTATGAGATCGTAGGCTACCCAGAGAATAAGAAAAAATCGTGGAAAAGAGATGGAGGGAAACTCGTTAAGAAATCGCAACAAGTCCACAGGGTTGCTCATGTCGACACTGCAACAGAGAATAGTTCCAGCTTGACACAAGGATTCACCTCAGAACAATTAGCACAATTAAGAGATTTTCTGAACCAAGGCAGCGACAGCGGAACTTCAAAACCATCGGCCAACATGGCGGGTACGTTCAATATTTATAGACCTTGGATTATTGATACGAGTGCCACTGAACATATTTGCTGCGAAGAAAGTTTGTTTTAATCAGTCACCAAGAATAATCACATCATACCAGTGAAAATACCGAACGGAGAAAAGGCACATGTCGCTGGGATTGGAAATATTGTGTTGTCAAATAGGTTGAGAATGAAACATGTCTTATATGTTCCAAGCTTTCAGTGTAATCTTGTTTTAGCAAGTCGACTAACCAAGGATTTTAATTTCGGCTTGTTATTTCTTGCTGATCGTTGTGTCATACAGGACTTAGTCTCGAAGAGCCTGATTGGAGTGGCTAAACAACAGGGTGGTTTATATCTCTTGGAGTCGTTCAGCAACCTTAGGTGTGCATTTGCTGCCGTTGTAGATGGCGAGACTTGGCACCGACGGTTGGGACATGCTTTAAGAGTCAAGTTGGAAGGGATTTGCAGCGTGACTGATGCTGTTTGTGAGCCATGTTTGAGAGCAAAACAGACTAGGTTACCATTTCATTCTAGTACCATTCAAACTAGCAATTATTTTGAATTAATTCATTGCAACATTTGGGGTAGTTATAAAACTCCGTCATTTACTGGTGCACATTACTTCCTTACCATTGTTGATGATTATAGTCAAGGAATATGGATATACTTGATGAAATTCAAGTCCGAAGTGGCTAAGTACCTCAAAATGTTTTGTAATATGGAGAAAACTCAATTCACAAGAGAAGTTAGGCGCATTAGAACGGACAATGGAGGCAAATTTCAATCGCACAAAATGTTGAGTTACTATGCTGAAAATGGAATTTTGTTAGAAACGTCTTGCGTACACACCCCGCAACAGAACGGAGTGGTGGAACGAAGACACCGGTACATCCTGGAAGTCGCAAGAGCATTAAGGTTTCAAGCAAGATTGCCTATCCATTTTTGGGGGTAATGTGTATTAACGGCTGCGTATATAATAAATAGACTACCCTCCAGAGTTTTGCAAACTCGAACGCCGTATGAAGTTCTTTTTGGGAAATTGCCTACTTACGAACATTTAAGAGTGTTTGGTTGTTTGGTTTATGCTAAGGACACCAATACAAGCGACAAGTTTGCTGAACGAGGGAGATCTTGCATTTTTGTTGGTTATCCTTTTGGTCAGAAGGGGTACAAGGTTTATGATCTGGAAAGCAAAAGGATATATACATCTCATGACGTGTGGTTTATGGAGAACATATTTCCCTATGCTGCCCGGACAGACAGCAAGAATGTTGGCAACCGGGAGAACGATGCTGATCACATCGATGATGAAGTCTTGTATAAAGCACCAAAGATTGATGAAGTTGAACATGTCGAAGGTGTGGACACCAACAACTCCGCTACTCCTGAGGATGTGCCCAACAACAATCCTAGGGTAAGTGAAAGGGTCAAAAGGCAGCCTGCACACTTAAAAGACTATGAAGTCGATCTACCTGGCTCTGTGGATCACCAACAATCAGCTGAGAGTGAAACTCCCTCCACAGCTTATCCCATGATAAATTATGTATCTTATGCTAAATTCTCACAAGCTCACAAGTGTTTCTAGCAGCTATTGATGCAAAAGACGAACCCCAAACCTTCACGCAGGCTGCTAAGGTGCAAGAATGGAGAGATGCCATGCAGAGAGAGATAGAAGCACTAGAATCAAATGGCACATGGGATTTAGTCGAGCTACCAGAAGGGAAGAAAGCGATTGACTCAAAATGGGTGTACAAGATCAAGTATAAACCGACAGGAGAGGTTGAAAGGTATAAGGCGAGACTCATGGTGAAAGGGTTCACTCAAGTGCCGGGCATAGATTTTCATGAGACCTTTGCTCCAGTTGCAAAGCTCGTCACAATGCGATGCCTCCTCACAGTTGGAGTTAAAAAAGGCTGGATTATACACCAGCTAGATGTGAACAATGCCTTCCTACACGGCAATTTAGATGAGGACGTTTACATGAAGAAACCCCAAGGATACTCAAGAGAAGGGGAGAAGCGTGTATGTAAGTTGCGAAAATCTTTATATGGGTTACGACAAGCTTCAAGAAACTGGTATCACAAGTTCTCATGGACATTAGTAAACATGGGTTTTAAACAGTCGAATGCGGATCATTCCTTGTTCATATTCTAGAAGGGAATGGTCTTTGTGGCTGCGCTTATCTATGTCGATGACGTGCTGATATATGGAAACAATGGGGACAAGATACAGGAGGTCAAAAACACTCTCAACAAGGAATTCAGTATTAAAGACTTGGGTCCTTTGAAGTACTTCCTTGGAATAGAAGTAGCGCGGTCCGGTCATGGCATGGTTTTGACACAAAGAAAATATGCCCTTAACATTCTAAAAGACAGCAGGATGGTAGGATGTCGGCCAAGTAGTATTCCCATGGAGCAGAATGCACGACTTGGCGATGATGAAGACAGCCCCATGGTCGATGCTCAGGGTTATAGAAGGTTGATTGGCAGGTTACTATACCTTACGGTAACTCGCCCAGACATACAATATATCACCAATGTTCTCAGTTAATTCCTGTCAAAACTACGACAAATTCACCATGATACAACTTACGTGTACTTCTTTATATTAAAGGCACCGTGGGACAAGGAATTTACTTGCCAACAGCGGGAGACTTGGAACTTGTGGCATTTTGTGATTCAGATTGGGGTGGATGTCCCATGACTCGCCGATCTCGTAGTGGTTACGTGGTTCAGCTGGGCGGAGCACCTGTGTCGTGGCGAACCAAAAAGCAAAGTGTAGTTTCACGCTCATCGGCAGAAGTCGAATATCGTGTGATGGCAAACACCGTGAGTGCGATAATTTGGTTGAGATGGTTATTGAGCGATTTGAATGCTCAACAACATACACCCACACGAGTTTATTATGATAATCAAGTTGCACGACACAGAGCGAGAAACCCCATTTTTCACGAGCGAACGAAGCATGTTGAGATGGATTGCTATTTCGTTCGTGAGCGTGTTGAATCTGGAGAAGTTGAGCCTTGCGAGATAGTCACAACTGAACAAGTTGCTGATATGTTCACTAAATCGCTTGGCTCGGATCATCTCAGATATTTGAGTGTCAAGTTGGGTGTTCACGACCTTCACATGCCAACTTGAGGGGGGTGTTGAAATTGTTATCCCCGGTATATTTTCTTATGAAGATATGCATCAGCCATGCAAAATATTTGTGGAGATATTGTAAATATTTCTTTCCTTATTGTTCTAGGGTTGGTTAACCATAATATCTTTCTTCCTGTACATTATTCTTGCGCAGCCTATATAAGGCTTCTGTAATTTTGATAATCGACAGATCAATGAAAATCGTTTGGTTCATATAAAATTTACAAATCCATCCCTAAGATTATATCCACGTCATGAATATCCAGTACATTCAACTCTGCCACTCGGATCTCATTCTCGTCAAGCTTGATTCTCAAGTCTCGGCATACTAAGGTAGAAATAGTGGTTTCCCCTGAATGTATCGCTACGTTCAAGTCATGACTATTCTTCTCTACCTTAAGTTCTAGTGCCTCAACACATGCAGATGATATGAATGTATGCGATGCTCCAGTATCAAATAACACCATAACAGGTATATTATTAATGCATCCTATACTTGCCAGATTCCCATTATCCTGATTGCCATCCAAAGCGTAGGCTCGGCCTCTTCTCTGATGTCTATCACCACCCTGCTGATTACCCTCTTGGTTTCTAGGTGGAGCCTGATTGCCTTGCCGGCCTCCTCCATGATTTCCGGCGTTGCCTCTCCACGGCTGGCGGTGACCTCTAATCGCCTTTAGATGTTGGTTAGCAGGTCTCTGATAGTTCTGGTGATTTCCACCCTGAGCTTGCGGCATTGGGCAAAGGTTGGCGTAGTGACCCTGGCCTCCGCAGCTATAACATCTAACTGCGTTTCCTTGGCATCCTCTGGTAAGCCTTCTGCCATACCTCTGACAGTTCTACAGGCCTGCTTGGTCACGCCTTTGAGCCTGCTGGGGATTGTGCCTCTGGAAGTTCTGCTGGTCATGCCTCCCTTGGAAGTTCTGTTGTCGACCCTGTTCATGGCGCTTCTGACTGCCCTGACCCTGCACAAACTGTCTTTGCGGCTCCTCCCACTTTCTTTTCTGAATTGGAGCTGGGGCCTGTACCTCCTGTGCTCCCCACTCCGGCATCTTCTTCATAATCCTGGATGCCTCAATGTCCAAAGCATGGCTTAGCAATTCCTGGTAGCTTTGCCCCTTCATGGTCGCCAACTACGTGCGGATTTCTTCGCACAGACCATCCCTAAAATTTTTCGCCATCTTCTGTGGCGTGTCCGCCAGATGCGGCGCCATCTGGAGTAGCTCACCGAACTTGGTGTCGTACTCCTCCACTGTCAGCTTTCCTTGCTCAAACAGGAAAAATTCCACTGCCCTCTCCTTCCGATATTATTTCGGAACATATTTCTCAAATAAGGCCTCCTTGAATCTCTCCCAGCTTAGATGGTCCCTTTCTGCTGGTGCGACCGACTTCACATAAGTCTCCCACCATCTGTCAGCCTTTCCTTTCAGTTGGTATGACATGCAATTGATCTTTTCTTCCTCCGAACATCTCATGTGCTTGAAAATCTTTTCAAGCTCTCTCACCCAATCTTCTGCAGCTGAGGGACCTCCTGTCCCATCAAACGTTGGAGGTTGCTGCTTCCTGAAAGTCTCCACCCATTTGATGGATGAAACTTCCGGTACTCCCCCATGCGGTGGTGGACATTGCCCACCTTGCGCTGCTGCGTCCTCATCATCGGACAGAATTTCGTACTCCTCGTACCCTTGGTTAATGGGAACTTCCTCCCAAACTGGATTCTTAAATTCTGGCTGCGGGTTAGCTCTCCCACGACCTCTACCTCGTTGGCCTCTGCCTCGGCCTCGCCCACGGCCTCTGCCTCGGCCTCGGCCTCTTCCTTGATCTAGGAATTCCATTACTTTTCTATGCAAAACCATTCCAATTAGCAAACCCATAATAGCTTCACCCAATAGCATTCATTATATCCTTGGACCATTTTACCCATTTAATACTCACTCAAAACTTTTAAAAAATCAACCGCCATCATTCAAAATCCAAAGACTTCTAAATAACGAAATCGTTAAATATCCAACAAGGTCTCACATGCCACAAATCCCGATACATCAAATAAATACAAATACAAGGAAATAATAAGGTTCAACAACAATGATATCTCAGTCTCTTTTTCCGAACATAATGTAAATAGAGTACAACAAAAGCATCAATAAAATGTCCCAATCCAAATACGAGGCAATCAACTATAAATCCGTACAGCTCTCACTCGGACCGCTTAGACGGATCCTCCTCCTCCTCCTCATCGTCCTCCATCTTCATTGGTCTCTTACCCCTGTCCTGAACTGCCATCCTCCTGTCTCGGCTACTCTTGGTGTCACTAGATAAACAGATCGGTGTCTGTCTCGTCTCGTAGCCATGAATAGTCCCATGGCATCCAAACACGTCCTCATACCCACTCGTTGTGGACCTCGGCCACATCTCTGCACTGTCCCAACCAAAGTCATATACCGGCTTAGCCCCGCTGGGCCCTTCCAAATCCTGCAGCGGCTGCTGAACCGATGGTGCTCGCGGATCCTGACATCCAAAAGGCAAGGTCGGATCCTGATGCGGCGGTGGATATTGGACTGAAGTTGTGAAAAAGTCACACCACGCGTACGGATCATAAGCTCCTCCCTGCTGTAACCCAGGCTGGGGTGACGCATAAGCTGCTGCAGGTGTACTCGGTGTAGGTCGTACTCTCGGACGTGACGTGGGTATAGGCACAGGTGCAACCTGAGCAATAGATGGTGCAGGTGGTGAAGCTGGAGTCCATTGCGGCGACGACTGATGCAATGCTGCCTGATAATTAACATACCCTGAGGATCCCACTGGGTCAAAAAAGGGGTCAACAGATCCTCCAGACCGGTGCTCAGATGGCACTACCATCTGCGCCAAAGATGATGAGGCAGGTCTAGGCTTCGACTGCGGTGCCTCACCTGTTGCCGATGCCTGGGTGCTCCTCGAAGATGCTGGTGAAATACCCTCAGCCAAAACTGCCTCCTGAATGAGTGCAGCCATGAACATCTGGAAACTCCCTCGGGTACCCGTCCGCTGATTATGATGAACTCTAGCTAGTTCCAGGGCCCGACTGGTCCACCTCGATGGCATCAACTCCGCAGTTCTCTCCATAGCCTCAGCGTCTGAGATGCCCTGTCCTCTCGCCTGCCTCCAGAAATTCCAGTACTCCATCAATGTGTTGGCCAAATTGTCTACCTCAAATGGTGGGTGACTCCTGAAACGAAATGCCGCACTCCTAGGGTCCATCTGCCACAACAACAACGTCAAACGGTCAGTCCAAGGTAAAAAAAATGTCACCATACACAACTTTGTGTCTCAGGACAACTACCGGCCTCCGATACACTATGCCGAGGGTCTAACTGATCCTCGCGCTAACACACTCACTCGAGTCTCGACTAAACTTGTCAGGCTCCCCGTGCATTCTGCACACTCAACCAATTACTGGATTTTTCCTGTTCATAGAAATTTTTAATTTCACAACATAGTCAGGGTTCTAAGTTCATTAACCATGGATACGCTAATTTACTCTACCCTTACAGTCCTCATACTCACAACAACATCAACCCCAAGTAAATGCCTTTTCAAGGCTCACAGTCAATCGGCTAGTCTCATTTTGTTCAAGTTAGTCCTCAATTTAACACCAGAATACATATTGCTACGGCTCAATTCAACTAGCACATCTATAGCCATAACACCAAAAATTTTAAACGCTTGCAAAAATTTTCAACAATCAATTAAATCGATTTCAATTCAAACTTTCAAAGATGGTCACCTCACCGGTGCCAAGTGAAAAAAAAATTCAATCTCAAAAATTTCATTTTCAAACTCCACAATCTCCAACTCACTTCATCCCACAATCAGTTTTAGCACTCATGCTTAACACAAAATCAGTTCGATTCAAAATCACTCAACTTTCTTATTCCTCATAAACACTGATTTCCTTCAATTCCTCAAATTACTTTCAAAACGTTCACAATGTTTTCAAACATTCAAACCATACTTAAATTGCAAGCGGGGAAACTTTTTAAACCTTTAAAACATACCTCAAGTGGCGCAGGATGGAGTAGGGTGTAAACACGAGCGGACATTTCCCACTACTTTTAATTTAAAACACTTCTAAGACTCGAAGTTTTCAAAATACCTTGAAAATTGTTTTAGAAACCCAAAAACTCAAGCTCTGATATCACCTCTCTAACGCCCCCAACTGATCTTCCCGAATTTGGGGCCACGTTACATTGATGTTCAGGTTTTGCCAAACATTTCTTAACTTAAGATAAAGAAAAAGACTTGATTTAAATGGAAAGACAGTTAAATAATATGAAAGTACCACTTCGAGTCAGTTTAAGAAATAGCATTGATAAACACTCACTTTGTGCATTTTACTGATTCAGATTTGCTCACTTTTGACCTCAGATTGATGTATTACGTGATAGTTTCATGCATTATCTTTATTCTTTAAGAAAATATTACGCTTGGTTTGGTTTGTGGTTATTTATGCAGATCTAATGCACAGTTGAGTTGATTTCGAGATTTAATCAAGTACCCTGGGGGACAATCGATGCTAACCTGCATCGGGAAAAGGAAGGAGTCAGAAAATACCAAAGGACTTGCCGATTTCGCATTCGTGAAGACATCGGCGACCCAAATGACGCACTCGGCGATCGCCGAGTTTGCAGATGGGTCGTCGAAGTGGGAAATCCTTTATTTTCTCACGGCACGAACTCGGCAACCCAAATGACGCACTCGGCGATCGCTGAGTTTGCAGATGGGTCGCCGAGTTTGGAAGTTTTTGATTTGTTTCGAGACGAATTTGGCGACCCACGCACACAGACGACGATCGCCGATCGGGCAAGTTAGGTCGCCAATTTTGGCGCGTTTTGACGTATTCTGGCGAATCTGAGGCCCAAAATCATATCTTTTCAAGATTTAAAAACCCCCAAGTATAAATAGGACTTCCCAGGACCAAAAGAGGGTTCCTTCACCTTATTTTTCAATAGAGAGAGACGAGAAATCACAAGGATTGAGAGGAAACTTGAAGAGCATTCCAGAATTTGAAGATTGAAGATCACGGTTTTTAATTTTCATGTTCTTCCTTTCTATGACTCTTTATTTCTCTGTTTTCTTAGAGCTTAGCATGATTGGCTAAGTTTTCTGTGGATTCTAGGGTTTGAACCATTGTTGAGTTTCATTCAATATATTATGTAATTCGATTTTCCTTTTTCATTGATGTTCTGATTTCATTTGGGGTTTTCATTAATTACATGATATTGGCCATTGAATGTGATTTGAATTGATAGTTTTTGAACCGAGAGGTCTAAGTTGTCAATTAAGATGCAAATAAATCAGATTTATTAGAACGATTGTCCGAGAGGAAATTGAACTTTTGAAGGGTTATTAAATCTAAGGTTTTTAATCAAGAGTAAAAGTCTGTTGTACGTCCGAGAGGAGTCACATGATCTTTTATTTCCATGTTATGGTTTAGAGTCCGAGAGGATCACCTGATAACACTTTCGCGATTAACTCACATCTCTGAAAATTAAACTTGGGATTGAATTGCATAAATAATTGTTTGATTACTCATTAATGCGGATTGCCCTGGAATCCTAATCTCTCATTAAAGTTTTAAACTTCATATTTTTAATTGCTCATTAAATATTGCCTTTTCAATATTGCCTAGGAAATTAATAATCAAATTCAATTATCGGCTCATCTAGATAGTAGTACGATATTCATGTGTTAGTGTTTAGTTATACTTCGACTCTGCAATATTCGAGATCGATAAATTTATTACTTGCCACTGCAGTGGTCTGTACACTTGCAGTTATAGCGCCTTGCGAAACGCGCTATCAAGCATCCAAACATTTAAACATTCAGAAGGGAAGGAAAAGAACAGAGCGTGTTGCAGCGTGTGTGATATGTGCCAGAGATATGCATATGAAGATGCATATCTCAGGATCTATGAGTTTACAAAATTTCTCCACTGCTCAGTTTACACCCCTGCTCGCCCATCCTTGCCGCTCAACCTGCGTATTTTAGAAATAATACGAGGGGCTGAGTACTAATGTACCCAATGAGAAACATGCCCGAAAACATACATTATATATGAGAAGTACTATGCAACTCACACAGATAAACACGGGGTTTTGTTGAAAGGGACCGTGATATCTACAACATTTTATTTTACATGCTTGCTATTCATATGTTATTATATCTGTTTCGGTATTGTAACTAGAAGTTGGCCGGCTTCTAAGTTACGATGATCAGTCAGGAATGCATAACACACTCAACCTACTGTCATCTAAGTGCACTAGTCTCAGTAATCCATTTTGAGACCCGATCGTTAAAAGATTATTCCCTGGATCCAAAACACAAGAGGACTTTCCACCTCATTCCAACAAACACGTGGGGACAGTTCACCCAGTTTACAATAACATGGGGGCTTCTACCCCAGTTCACTAAATGAGTTCTAGCGCAGTTATGAAAACCTGGTTCTAAACTCATTAGTAATACTCTCTGTCGATGGGAATCGACAGAGGACAGATACAATAGCACAAAACATGCATAGCAATCTCAGTTTAAAACAAAATAGTTTTAACACGTTTTGGAAAAGAAAACACACATTTAGTTTGTACTTAAATAGTTTCCCACCTGTGTTTGTCTCTGGGTATAGATGTTTTCCCGCTAGCTTGAGCTAACCCTCTCTGCTTTCAATCTCCTACAAGTAATCAGGATATCCAAATTAGGGTTGATAATCGAGGACAATGATAACTCAACAACTTTCAATGATACTATTCATGCTCCTAATAACATGGCATAAACTCATGGATAGAAGTAACTTGAAAGAAACGGAAAAGGAACGAGAAAACATGAATACTACATTCTGGGTGGCTGTGTCGATCGACACAGTTCAAGTCGACACATACAAGCTTTCGAGTTGACAAGACTCTGTCGATATTCTTTGTTGACATCTCTGTCGATCGACAACTATCTTGTCGATTGATAAAACTGCGTCCATCCTCTCCTCCTGTCGGGCATCCCTGTCGATCGAAACACATCCTGCCGATCAACAGGATGTTTGATCGACTGCATTTCGACAAAAGGCCTTCGTGTTGACCGACAACATTCTTGTCAACCAACACGAGTTATCTTCCTCACGGGTTTTTCACGGCAGAACCTGTAACCTCCAGTAACTCGCCGGATTCAACTCCGATCATACATGCAATGGTATATTTGGACTCCCCAGACAACAAGGAACAAGAATATAACGTTGAAACACCAAAAATTCGCAAGAAATGGGGGAAGAACAAGGGCTCACCGGAGTTCCTCTCTCACGGCGGTGGCGGCGGTTTTCGGCGATGAAACTCACATCTCTTGCTATCCGAATGTTCCCTACAATATCAGGAACACATTACCGTCAACCAAATTCGCAGGCCACCCGATTAAACGAGTTATAATTTCTGGAAAAATCACTCACCCAAAATCCGGCGACCTAACTTCTCTCTTCAATATCTTCGTCGATACTTCACTTCACGCGGCCACCGTATATCAAATTGAAGCTGGAAGAACAGGCTATCGACTGGCGGTGGTGGCTTGGTCGGGGTTGGCCGGAGTTGGCCGGAATCTGGCCGGGAAGTGGGCTGACGGGTTTGGGTGGGGTTTGGGTGTTAGTTCTCTCTCTCTCTCTCTATGTTATAGCATATGGTGGAAAAAGTATAAATTATAATTCCCACCCTATATATAATCTCTCTCCCATCATATAATATATTATTGTATGTATATATACATATACATATAGCTTGATTTCCATATAATTCTCAAATAATCCATGTATATAACTCCAAAAATCAATTCCCAACCATATTGTATATATATAATTCAACTTAATTCCATGATACAAACCATATTCTACTCTCCATGATTTCCATAATTCACCTTATTACTTCATCATCATTTCTTGATATTTCCTCCAAGGTTAGCAACACATTAAATCTCAAAATTACAATCCTTCTATCATATATAAAATTCAATTGCTCTAAATTTCAAGAAATTCTCATTAATAACTCGATTAAGAAATTCAAATGCTTAATTATACACGGGATATTACAGTCCTGCAGGCTGATTAAGTTCAAACATAAGTGAAAATGTATTGAGTGGTACTACTTAGGAATAAAAGATGTTAATTAATTTGTGGGCTTGTCAGAGCCTAAATTAATTAATGAATGTTTGTAACCTTAAATATGGGGATATACTGATCTCGTGCAACCCGTTCGTCATAACGTGGTAGCAAAGAGGTAGGACAATATTGATTCTCTGGTGGCATGAATCAACATTAATTAATTAATTATATTTTGGGTTTCCATAGAAATTAATTAATTGATAGACCTTTTTTTCTATTTGCATACTGATCACTAGTCTGGCCAATGAAAAACTCAAGCCCAATAGGGATCAGAACTTCCTATAACTACCCCTAGTTCTAAGATCTCAATACACCACAAGATCATAAGTAGACAAGCAGCAAACCAGAGATATGAGAGCTGCAACTGTCGACTAGATCAGATAAAGGGGAAGGAAATTCTACTTCTCGATAGGCACGGAATCCAAAGGGAATCTTCACCAAAGATCTGGATCGGAGTAAGGGATACAGATCAGAAGATCAGATCTAGAGGATCATCTTTCTCTCTCTTCCTATTAGTTTTTTATTTTATTATAGATATAAACAGAGATTTAATTCTGATCTTTTCAGGATTGAATATTATTTCGCTAGAAGGATTAAAGATCAAATCCCTCCACAATAGTTTAGAGTCTAAGTTAATCCAAGTATTCCGCAATCTTTCTTATGCATTAAATAGGAGCATGCTAGGAGTTTTTTATTCAGACAAGATTTATTTATTGCAAGTCATTAATGATTATCAGTATATCATGTAGGGATTTTAAGTGAACCGAATCACAAAAACACAGGTGAATCGGATCGATTTAGGGATATTGCATATAATCATAATGCACAAAACCTAGCATGCTCCTATGAATTTAATTCGTGGACAAAGGGATTAACGTTATTCCGTAGAGTCTGATCCGATCTTTTGTGTTTAAATATCCAACTTTCAATTCAACCATGCGATTCGATTAAATCTGCGGAAACAGAAATTAGAAATCTAATTTCTAGATTAATCAAAAAACAATGAAAAGAAGAGAAAGAAAAATCTTGTTCTCCAGATCAGATCTTCAGGGTTGTATCCCAATGCTGTTCAGATCTGCTACTGGTGAGGATTCCACAGATCTGTATCAGTAGGCCAGAGTCGAAAATCCTTCTCCTCCCTCTACTGCATGCACCGCCCTCTCTCTCTCTCTCTGATCTAGGGTTTTGACTGATTTTGAATAATCACAAAGTGACTAGGGTTTCAGAGAGTGAGAGGTCTATTTATAGACCCAGGGTTTTATCCCTAATGGGCTACTGGGCTCAATTCAGCATATATTACTTGGGCCAGTCCTGAGACCTAATGCAAATAATAAAGTGGGCCTATAAATTAATTAATTCCCATGTCCACAACCCAGGACACAATTAATTAATTAATATTAATTCTTTTTCACCACATAATTAATACTGACCTTCCCTTTTATTACCACGTTATGAGAACGAGCTGCATTAATTGAGAATCCCCATATTTAAGGTTACCAGACATTCATTAATTAATCGGAGCTTCTGACAAGCTCTATCTATAATTAATTAATATCTTATTATTCCTGAGTAGTACCACTCAATCCTTATCACTCGTGCCTGAACTTAATTAGTCTGCAGGACTTTGGCACGATGAATGTCATTGTGCTCCTCAGGGAATGTAACCATCCTATTACTCGGATATGGTTACCTACACCCAGTCTCTGGCAGTACTACACGAACTGCTGTTACCCAAGATGCGGATATACGAGCAAGTTACTTAGGCTTTCCACCATGGCAAGTCAAAGCAATAGTCAATCCGTGCAAACCCCTGAACCTTTGTTAGGGTTTGGACGCAATCAATAATGAGATCTTGTATTCGCTGATGTCAGACAGTCGAATATATCTCACTGCGGTCCATCAATACGCCACCCTTGCGTACCAGCATGTCGAGTAACCAAGACAGACTACTTATTCCGACAATGCCGCAACCATCCAGACAGACGTATCCTCATACGCTGTCTCAGCTGTGATCAGGTTTATGTCTCACTAGGTCAAGTGATCATACTGTCTTCTGCGATCTACTACACGCCGTATGATCGTCCCTATCAGTGAGACAAGAGGATACCATTGTTACATACATGTAAGTTTGTTTGACAGCTAGGAGAAATAAACCGTCGTATACTCATTATAATAAATGCTTTCAGTATACAAAACCCATCATATCAAACATAACATTTTCCAGTATACCAATCATAATGTTTTTATGTATACAATTCCAACAGACCGTTCATGGGTGTTGAAACAATTACCATTCGATGAGAAAACCTATGCATGCTCCTATTAATTTAATTACAATTGTCTTATGGTTACCTTTTGAATCTGTAGTCTGGATCTAAACTGCGTTGAATCAAAATCTTATTCCACCACGCGAACAATTCAAATTTGCAAAAAGATAATTAAATATTTTGCAATTTTATTAGAAAATCAAATTGAAAGAAAGAACAAAATCCTGTGTTATCTAGATCAGGTCTTCAGATCTGTATCCCTTTGCTTTTCCAATAAATCCTGTCATTGGTGAGGATTCCACAGGATTGCACTACACATGACAGAGTTGAAAAGTCTCCTCCCTCTATGTAGTGGGCGCCACCCACTCTCTCTCCTCACTAGGGTTTCAATTGTTGTGACTTAATTTATGAAATCTGATGAGAGAATAGGCTATTTCTATTATTAGGGTTAAAACCCTAATTGGCTCCTTTAAGCAATTATATTCGGCCAGACCTGGGACCTGATATAAACAATAAAGTCGGCCTATGAATTAATTAAATCTCATGTCCACCACCCAGGACATGATAATTACTTATTTAATAGTAATTCATTCTACCAGAGAATTAATACTGATATACCCCTTTATTACCATGTTTTGAGAACGGGTTGCATCGACTTGGTGAATCCCCAGTTTTAAGGTTACTGGACATTATTGATTAATTAGAGCTTCTAACAAACTTCACATAATTAATTAATATCTTATTATCCGGAGTAGTACCACTCAAACATTATCATTTGTTCTTGAACTTAATCAGCCTGACAAACCTTATTGAGTTCCTCAGAGAATGTCCCCATCCTAATACTCAGATATGGTAATCTAACTCCAGTCATTAGAACGTTCTACAGAGGCTGTTGTCACCCACGATGCGGATATACAAGCACATTAATCAGGTTCTCCACTATGGCAAGTCAAAGTGACATACAAACCATGCATACTTATGAACCTTCGTTAAGATTCAGACTCAACCAAGTAATGAAATCTTGTTTCTTCTTAAGTCAGATAGAATAACATAGCTCACTGCGGTCTTATGAATATGCAACCGCACACACCAACATATCAAGTGATCAAGATAAACCACTTCTTTCAGACTATGTTGCGGCCTACACCGTCAGACCAATCTTCAATACTGTCTCGATTGTGATAATAATGTTTATTTCTCGCTCGGTCAAATGATTCATACGGTCTTCTACAATCTCCTACACGTTGTATAATCTCTTTATCGATGATATAAGAGGATTCTATTATTCTCACAAGTATGTTTGTTTATAGATATGAGATAATTCAAATGTATACACGCTACAATAAATGCTTTTAGTATATAAAACCCAATCTTTGGTAATTGGCATTTGATTACCATATCCGAGTAACCGGATGGGGACATTTCTTGAGAAACACTTAAAAAGGTTTATCATGCTAAAGTCTTACACGCTGATTAAGTTCAAGCATGAGTGATAACATTTGAGTGGTACTACTTAGGAGAATAAGAAGTTAATTAGTTATTTGTAGCTTGTCAGATGCTTAAGTTAATTAACAAATCTCCGGTAACCTTAAATATAGGGATTCACCAAGTCGATGCAACTCGTTCTTTATTACGTAGTAATAAAGGGGTAGGTGAGTATTAATTCTTGATGGAATGAGTTAATATTAATTAATTAATTATTTTCATGATTGTGGACATGTGAATAAATTAATTCATTTGTCTATTTTATTATTTGCACCATGTCCCAGATCTAACCCAACATAATGCTCAAGGGAGCCCATTAGGATTTGGAACCATAATTATAAATAGTCAATTCTCTGCTTAGATTTCATGAGTCACAACAACTGAAACCCATAGAGCAGAGAAAAGGGTGGCACCTACTGCAGTGGGAGGAGAAGAAATTTGACTCTATTACGTGCGCTGCAATCCAGCATAATCCTCACTAGTAGACAAATTGAAAATGCAAAGGGATACAAATCTAAAGATCTTATCCGAGAGGAGCAAAATTTCTTTCTCTCTATTCTATTTAATTAGTTCTTGAATTATATTGCAAGATTTTTAATTCATATTCTGCAGATTTATTTGAATGCGTGTTGGAATCAAATTTGGATTCTACGCGACTATTGGTTTAGATCTTATGGTTAAATTAAATAGGAGCATGCATAACGTTGATATCATCAAACAATAGTTATCTTGACATCCATGAACGGGATTGTCGACTAGGTTTGCCTCATTAATCCATACACATGAGAATTAATTAATTCATAGATCCAATTCATTATGTGCATCAGGTCCTAGGTCTGGCCCACCATGATGATCACAGGAGCCCATTAGGATTTGAAACCTTAATTATAAATAGTCAATTCTCACCTTAGTTTCACAAGTGCATCACAACACAATAGAAGCCCTATAAAGTAGAGATAAGGGTGACGTCAACTGTATCAGTGGGAGGAGAAGAAATTTGACTCTCTTGTGCATTGAATCAAGCAGAATCCTCACTAGTAGACAGATTAGAAAATATAAGGGGCACAAATCTAAATATCTGATATGGAGGATCAATATTTCTATTCCCTAACTTCTCAATTTGAGTCTAGAATTAAATTGTAGAATTTGTAATTTTCTTTCCACAGATCAAATTGAAACGCGTGGTAGAAACAAATTGTGAATTCGACGCGAGTGTAGATTCAGACCCTACAGATTATATGATAATTTTGAATCTCACAATGCATAGGATTTTCTATCGATTAATAATTGTTTTAACATCCAAAAATAATACATGTTAATGGATTGACGATTTGATTCGCCGCATTAATCCCTACAAACACCTATCAAGCTCAACAACACCCTTTAGGCCTCAACCCTCCGACAAAATCGACCACAACACTTATAACGCTAAAATCTATAGGTAAAAAATTGTTATTGTAGTTCATGTATTCAGGCATATAAAAGTGTTGACGATATAAAAGATTTACGTGAAGATATCTCTGAAGATACACATTCCTAGTTTATATATTTGTTTACATTCAGTTGCTATATTTCCCTATTTTCGTGGTTGTAGTTGTATGTATAAATACCTCTTATTTACATAGAAATAAATGAGAAGAATATTTATTTTATCATAATATGGTATTAGCCAAACCCTAGGCTTGAAACCCTAACATCGTCCTTCTCCGTTTCATCACGGCGGCGCGCCTTTCTTTGTCTTCTTCCATGGCCGACGATACTCTTCCCTCCCTTCCCCTTTCAACTATGCTTCATATGATCACTATCAAGTTTACCTCCACCAACTTCCTCCTCTGGCACGCTCAGATCGAGCCATTGCTTATTAGTCAGAAATTTATGTCGTTCCTTGACGGTACTTCCCCTCCTCCTCCGGCCGAAACAGTT
The DNA here is from genome assembly GCA_026898455.1 of Plectranthus barbatus. Taxonomy (NCBI): domain Eukaryota; kingdom Viridiplantae; phylum Streptophyta; class Magnoliopsida; order Lamiales; family Lamiaceae; genus Plectranthus; species Plectranthus barbatus. The sequence continues at coordinate 363,604 of JAPKLW010000434.1, forward strand.
TCCGCTACAGGCGTCAAAACGCCAAATCCTGCCTACGCCTACTGGTCCTCTCGTGACCAACTCCTTAAGCTATTCCTTGTCTCCACTCTAACTGAGGAGTCGATGGTCATTGTTATTGGATGCAAAACCTCCAAGGATGTCTGGCACTCCCTTACTCGAGCCTACAATCACGGTTCCAAGGCACGAGAGATAAGCCTGAAGGATGATTTGCTCTCTCTCAAGCGTGGTGCCCTCTCTGTTGCTGAATATGGCAACAAATTCAAGTCACTATACAATTAAATTGTAAAAACTATTATAAATTGTAATTGGGATTTAAGAAACCTTAATTAAAATGAATAAATCATAATAAAGGTACAAAATATTAAAATTGGGATGATAAATCCTAATTGAGATGTAATTCTTTACTATATATGAAATGGTGGTATATATGAAATTGTTTGCATTTTTTTTTATCTTTTTACTGGTGATTAATTCATCCTTATATATAGAGTGTTTGAATCCAACATTATAAACGAATTCTATGCTAAATATTATGTATGAATTGAAACTAAATTATTCGATTGATTGTATCAACGACTCATAAAAAGTATCAATTATTAAAAAGAAAGCATAATTTTTCTAATCATAATATGTATTACAATTAAGCACAATTTATTTTAAAGCTATCTTATAAAATAATTAAGTATAAATTTTTTATTTTTTTTTAAATTTGAACCATTAATTCTCTTAGATGAATTTGATTCTTTACATTTATCATGATCTCTCTTTTAGTTTAATTAATTTGGAGTTGCATATACATAAAAAAAAATAAAAAAATAAGCCCGTCCGTAACCTTTGTTTTTCAGTCACTTTTCTTCTTCTAATTACTTATGTATCATATAGTCTTTCAAAATCTTGAATAAAATAATATGAAAACATTTTAATTGCTGTATTATACTAACGTAATTAATTAATTCGCTTAAAAACAAAAATGTCATGCCGTCCGAAGTTTGAGATAATTTTAATAATGCGTCAACATGGATTTTATAATTGTATGGGAAGGTACGTATTATATAATCATGGAAAAAAGATGGTGGGATTTTTATTTGTATTTTTATGTATATAATATTTCACAAGTAGGTCAAATTCGCCCATTTAAATTGAACACAAATGTAGAGAGGTAACATGGGATCAAAAGAAAAAGAAAAGGATGGAGTTTGAGTTGGCATCATCATCATCACTAACACCTCTCGTTCTCGTTCTTGTTTCATCAATTCTTGTGTTGGTGTTTATGTTATTGAAATCTGGGAAGCGTAACTCACGCATCCCTGGACCCAGAAAGCTCCCCATCATAGGCAACCTGCACCTTCTTCTCACAACTTCCAACCCCCACCACCTTTTAAGAGATATGGCCGCCAAATATGGAGGCTTGATGCACCTCCAGCTAGGCCAAGTCCCTTTCCTCATCGTCTCGTCCGTGGAGACCGCGAAGCAGGTGTTGAAAACCCACGACATTATCTTCGCCAACAGGCCGCCGGGCTTCGCCCCGGAGGTGCTGACGTACCACTACACGGATGTCGGTTACGCCCCCTACGGCGAGTACTGGAGGCAGCTGCGTAAGATCTGCACGCTGGAGCTTCTGAGCGCCAAGCGGGTGCGGTCGTTCAAGCCGGTGAGGGAAGAAGAGAACTGGAGCATGGTGAGATGGTTTGCTTCGCGTGAAGGGTCTCCGGCGGATGTGTCGGAGAGGGTGTTCCGGCTGGCCTACGATGTCACCACCAGGGCGTCGCTGGGTAAGAAAACCATGGAAAAAGGAACGGTGATGACGCTGATCAGGGAATGCAGCCAGCTTGGGTCAGGAATCATCTTCGTGGATCTATTTCCGTCGATCAAAATTCTTCCGCTCATCACCGGAGTTCAGTTCAGAGTTCATAGGATCTACCGGATAGTGCGAGCCGCGTTCGACGCCATCATCCAAGAGCGCAAATGTAAAACTGCCGCCGACGATGGACTCGATGACCTCACAGATGTTCTTCTTAAGCTCCAGCAAGAAGGGGACCAACTCCCCCTAACTGACGGCAATATTACAGCCGTGCTAATGGTAATTTGTTGGTTCAATTCATTTTTTTATTGCCTTTATTTTTCCATCTAGAATTAATTAATAAATATTAAATATTCGTTCAGGATATGCTGATTGCTGGAAGCGAGACGTCGGCCGGCGCCGTAGAATGGGCGATGTCAGAGTTGATGAAGAATCCGAGAATACTGAGGAAGGTCCAGGTTGAAGTGAGAGAGGGTTTTGACAAGAATGGATACATAGAGGAAGAAAAGCTTCACGAGCTGAAATACCTTCAATTGGTGATCAAAGAGACGCTGAGGCTGCACCCGCCGCTGCCATTACTAGTGCCTAGAATGAGCAGCCAAAGATGCGAAATCAACGGATACGAAATACCAGCAAAAACCAGAGTCCTGATCAACGCATGGGCACTAGGAAGAGACCCCAAGTACTGGAACGACGACGCTGAGGAGTTCATACCGGAGAGATTTGCCCACAAAACCATGGATTACATGGGGAATAGTTATGAATACATGCCATTCGGGTCTGGGAGAAGGATTTGCCCAGGCATGTCGTTTGGGCTGGCTAATGTGGAGTTCACCCTTGCCACGCTTCTCTATCATTTCGACTGGGAATTGCCTCCGGGGGTCGAGAGGGAGGACTTGGATATGACGGAGGAATTCGGCGCCACGGTTGCCAGGAAGCATCATCTCTTTCTCGTCCCCACTCTTAAGCGCCCTTTGCACGCCTGATCATATTTTGCCTTGTCTTTCTGCATTTTCGTGTCTTTATATTTTCCATGTCATGTAATGTAATAACGTCATGAATAAGAACATTAATTTCTACATGTTTTGCTTCGTACATTGTTCGATCATTCTTGAATCACGTAATAATTTGAATAAGTTAACTTATACTCCTTTCCAAATAATAAATAATAACAAATCTTATTCTTTATTTTGTTGATTCAATAGTTCTCATAATTCAAGGAAAATAAATTAATAGTCGAAATAATTATGATAAAAGGATAACTTAATAATTTTGCTTACCATCTTTTACTTTCCTAGAGTCTGGCATAATCATCACTTCTCATTGGTCTCCTTCTTACCATATAATTAAACTATTATATCTTTCTCGGTTCAAATTCATTTGCTATAAGTTATATATCATACTATAGATAATCTTATGAAGATTTATATGATATTCATATTGTATATGTTATATTTAGAAGATTTATATGAAAATTATGTGTAATACCCCATATTTAAATTTTGATCTTGTCTAAATAGTTCGGATGTAACAATGAATATATCTCAATTGAGAAATAATTTGGGAGTTATTTATTTGAATTTTGGAGATTGGAATTTAGTTATATGTTCATATTTTGAGAGAATTGAAGGAAATAATGTTGTATTGGAGAATGGGATTTGGATATTTATGCATGTATTTTTGGAAGTATTTGGTATTGGGAATTGATGTATATATATATATATACGTGTATAGAGTTGTAATCATATGAGAACCACCTCCCATATGAGATATAAGACTAAATCTGAATCATTAATTTTTTAAATCTAATGGATCAGATTTTATCTTTATTATGAATTATATTTTTTATTTTAAATTTTAAATTTTAATAAAGGGCATTATAGTAAATCAATATTTACAGTATCTATATTTCTATAACTGATTCCTAAATTATAGATAATTATATATTTACTAGATTAAAGTTTTTTTTCCTACGACAATATATTTTCTTCTCTCTGCGTCTTCTTTATCTCTTTCTCTCTAGAACGCTGCTCCACGCTCATCCCCTCCATGTGCACCGTCGACGATTGCCACATCTATAATTTCTTCATCGTATGACAGAAGTAATAAAGACGCAGACTCTATGACTTGTCGCTTTGTCAGATTGGTGTTAATGCCCATGGACTGAGTTTGAAGGAGTGAGATCTGGGAGTGGTGCAGATGAGACTGAAAAAATAATATGCTCTCATTCTCATCTCTATCTCCATCAAATTTGTATGATTGAGATGTTGTCGTGTATTATTTTGTATTAATGGAGTGTGTGCATGTATGTTCAACTTCATCCCATCTCATCTTTTCTTTATTAATTTTGTTAAATTTCTTATCTTTGTTGACTGAAATTTATTTAAAAGGTTGTTGGATTTGATATTCATCTATAGAGTTCAAAGAAGAAGCAGGATATCTCAACTACGTCGTTGCATAATTAAGCCTGTAAACGTGCATTTATTAAGTCTGTAAACTTGCAGTTGTCAAGCCTATAAACTCGCAATATATTATTATTTTTTATTTTATAGTTGCAGTACTTTACAGTTAAAATTGCATATATTAGACCTGTAAAGTTGCATATATAGACCTGTAAAGTTGCATATATTCACGTGTTATGATTTAAGTATACGCTTTAATATATAAATTTTTGGTATACAATAATTACAGTTATCTCGCCTGTAATATTGCAGTGAACGTTTTATTTTGTTGCAGTTATAGTATTTGTGGTATACGTTTTAATATATAATTTTTTTGTACACAATAATTACAGTTATCTCGCCTGTAATATTGCAGTTAACGTTTTATTTTGTTGCAGTTATAGTTCTTGTGGTATATGTGTTAACATACAATTTTTGTGCATACAATAATTACAGTTATCTCGCATGTAATATTGCAGTGATAGTTTTAAATTGTTATAGTTTGTTGTATAATTATTTTTTTTATGTTATTTTGTATTTTTATTTATTCTTTTGCAAATATTATTTTTTTTAGTGTTGTTTCTGTATGTGTTATGCATATCTAATATTTTTTTTCCGTTTTTTTATAGTGTTATTTTTTTTTGGTAGTTTACTGTTTTTTTTTCCAGAATTTATTCATGATTTTTTTTCCATATTAGAGGAATAATATTAATCATTATTTAGAGCCTATATGTTCCTAAATATCAAATAAATGTAAATTGGGTAGTTGCATTGTTTTGGGTGAAAATTAATGTTATGGGTGGGTTAAACTATCGCACGGTTTAATTGCGGCAACCACTTCCATAATTTTTGATTTTTAAAAGACATGAGATTTTGAATTATAATGCTTAATGACTTAATTACCCTTATATGCAAGTTTTTTAATCTATATATGCAGCGAATTTTTTTAAAAAAATAAGTTAATCTGAACCGTTAAATAATCAAATGAAGGATCCAGATTTGGTCTTATTTCACATCTGGAAGGTGGTTGCTACTATAACGCTCCCGTACATGTATATATGTAAATATGTTGGATTATATGAGAATTATATATTTATATATATAGGTATTATATATATACATTATATATATTATGGAAGTGCATAATATATTATATATATGGAAAAATTGTGTATATTTTTCCCCCCAACCTTGTTATTGTCGAAGAGAGAGAGAGTAAGATTTCAGAGAAACCCCCCTCGCCACCCTCCCTTTCCGACGAGCCACCGGCCGACTCCGGCCACCGCAGGACGCGAGACCACCGCCATTTGAAAGCTTACTCTTCAAGCTTTCTATCGAACTAAGGTAGAGCTCGTGAGGCGGAGTATCTAGCGAGATATCGAGGAGAGAAGGAGGGTCGCCTGACTGTGGCGAATCCTTCCCAGACCCAGCCAGCTCTGCCGCCCCATCTTTCCGTTCAGATTCCGGCTTCCACAGACCGCAGCCGGCTTCGAGACTAAAACCATTGTGCATCCCGTGCTTCAAGGATTCCGAAGAGCCCTGGTACGCGTCGTGAGGTCACAGATCAGAGGAGTTCTTGTAGAGAGAAGTAAGGCCGCCGGATGGGTGAGAAAATGCGATTTTCAAATTTCAAACTCGTTGATGTGCTATTATCTCGAGTCTTGACTGGTGTATTTGTGTTCCTTACCTCCTAGGGAACATTTTGGTACCGTTGGACACGAGTTTCCTCGCCGGAAAACCGCACCGCCACCGCCGTCATTTCCAACTCCGGTGAGCTTCACCCACTTATCTTTTTCCACCGTTATTCGAGCTTTCAAGCATGTCTTTGTGTTCCCCTTGAGTATAGAACCTTGTTTATGTGTTTGCATGTGGTTTTGGGTGGTTAAATCATGAGAACCGACGAGTTGCAGGCCGGCGAGTTTCCTGCCGTAGGTGACGAGCCATATCGACCTGCAGGGTGTCGATATGCCCCCTGCTCTAGGTCGATATGGCTGGGCTGAAGCGGGAAAATGTGGATTTCCATGTTTGTCTCGATTTAATTTCGGTTATTCGCGACTTTTAAGCTTGATATACATTTATCCAAGTATGTTTATCATGTTTATGGTATAGGTTATTGTAATCGAGAGTTGAATTTAATTTTATTTCAATTTAAGGAGGTTGAAGCATGCTAAATTAAGTGTCAAGCATGTAGTGTTGATTGGGAATTTTTGGAGTTAAATATATGATTTTGGGAGCGTGTTGGGCGTAAACATACATAGATATTGATGGTTTGGATCGAAAGGAAATTATGGAAAATATGTGGAAATTAAGTTTGATGGTGAATTAATTCTTGGAAATTGTTGAGGTTTACCGTTGTCCTAGATCGCTTATCCTAATTGGGTAAACCGTGATTAATTGTAGGAATTTGAGAACGAGGATCGTTGAGCTCAAGCATCTAAATAAGCCAAGTAAACGAGGTGGGAAACTATTTCAAATCTATAAAATCAAATGCATGCTTTTACTTTTCAAAACGTGTGATAAAATGTTTTGCTTTTAAATTGAAAATGTTATGCATGTTTTGTGTTGTCATACTGTCCTCTGTCGCTTCCCGACGATAGAGAGTAAAATAATGAATTTGGAACCAGTTATTCATAACTGCGCTAGAATTTCATTAGTAGTATGGGGTTGCGACTCCATATGATGGGATTATGAAGATATAAGGGGAACAGGTTATGTGGTCGGGGATTTGATGATAGGATTGTGATGATGTTGATGATTGATTGTGAATTGTGATTTAAAAAGCGATCGGGTCTCAAACAGGATTTCTGAGACTTGTGCACTCTAAATGACAGTAGGTTGAGCGTGTACTCATTCCTTACTAGTCATCGTAACTTGGAAGTCGGCCAGCTTCCAGTTACAAAACCGAGCAGATATGACAACACTAAAATAATGGGTGTGTGAGTAAAATGATTTGGCTAGCACGGTTTATTTCAACAAAACCCCGTGTTTAGCCGTGTGTGTTGCATAGCATGTTTCATATATAAAATGTATGTTTTTCGGGCACTATTTATCATTGGGTACGAAAGTACTCAGCCCCTCACGATATTTCTAAATCGTGCAGGTTAAGCAGCTGGAATGGAGGTAGCGGGTGTAAGCAGAAGAAGAAGAATAAGTGTTTTTGAGGAAAACGTACAGATCCTGTGACATGTATCTCCATATACATGTCACCATCACGCTACACACACTGCTGCACCGCGCTCTGAAATTGCCTTCCATTTTTAAAAGTTATTGACTAAGTTTATTTTGTTAACTGACTCGAAGGATATTAGTCACTGTTTGAATATCTTTCTTTTAATGTTTCAGTCTTGCTGTTTTAATTATTTTTAAATGCTCATCGAAAACCTGAAACATCAATGTAACGCGGCTCCATATTGGAAGGTCAGATGGGGGCGTTACAGAGGTGGTATCAGAGCTGAGTTTTCAAGTTTTAAAATGATTTTCAAATTATTTTTAAACTTCGAGTCTTAGAATGTTTTGAAAATCTGTGAGAAGTGATCGCTCATGCTTACACCCTACTCCATCCTGCGCTACCTGAGGTATGTTTTCAAGTTTTTAAAGTTTTCAAGTGTCAAAAGTATAAAAAGTTTCCCTACTTGCAATTTCAGTATGATTTGAATGTTTTGAAACAGTATGAGTCATTTGAAAGTAATTGAGATTTGAAAAGAAAACGAATTCATTATGGAGTGAAAATGATGGGTTGATTGAGAAAGTTGAATTTTATGTTGAGCAAGTATGTTAACGTTGTTTGTTGATGAAAGTGGATGAGAAGTTGTGATTGTGGAGGTTGAGAAATTATTGATTGAAAAGTTTTGATGTTAAACGTTGAAAATTTTTGTGGATTATTGGCACCGGTGAGGTGACCTTCGTAAAATGTGAATTGATTTAATTGTGAAATTACTGATTGGATATTTGAATAAATTGCAAGTAATTAAACCTCAATGTTATGGCTATAGATGCATTAGAGAAAAATGAGCTATAGAATGGACTGACTGATGAATTGATGGCCTTGAAAAGGCATTTGAACTTGTTGAATTGGTCATGTAGTTGTGAAATTGAAAATTTCTATGGGACTGGAATAATCCAGTAGTTGTGTGGCTGTGTAAAACATACAGAGTTAGTTAGTATTGAGTGTGCAGAATGCACAGAGAGCTTGGCAGTTATAGTCGAGACTTGAGTTAGTGCGTGAGTACGGGAGTCCATTTGAATCCTCGGTATAGAGCATCGGAGGATGGAGAACCACCAAGACACGGGGTGTGCTGGAGTATTAGTTGGTCATTTAGAAAGTATTTGAGTAAATAACGGAAATAATCAGAAAAGTTGAAAAGAAATAATATTTATGTTGAATAAGGAGTTGAGACAAAATGATTGGTGTTGTTTCCGTGTTATGCAAGAATGCTGACACTGATTGTTAGATGAAATTGAGTTGAAAGGTAAAATGGTTGGAGATATTTTGAGTAATTATTTAGAATTGATCGAAAGATGATGTGGAGGTTGATTTATGTGTTGAACGAAGACTGATAGATAATGTTCTTTGAAAACATTGTTTCTGCGGGTTCAGGAGCAGGGGCCCAGCTACATTTGTTTTTGTGGACAATGGAGCCAGACTTCAGCCACTTGTAAATAATTTGATAAGGTTGAATGGATTAGTTGAATTTTGCTGTGGATAGTGTGAGACGAGAACCACAGTCTTGGTTTAACCTGGAAGTGTTAGAGTTATGAATGGCATGGTTGAGTGTGAACGAATCGCAAATCACTCCTCACAAACAAAGGGGTGCGTGGTTGCGTTGTATAGCAGCAAGCGCTAAGTACTTGAAAATGATTATGATGCGAAGCATTACGTGATGAGAATCCAGAATTTTATGATGAATCTATGAGAAAAAGTAACGATAAGTGAAAACTGTCTGATGCGTCATGAAAGCGATAAACGAAAGACTCTCATTTGAAAGGAAGTTTTGTGTATGGAAATATTTTAAGATCCTAAATTTTGGTACGATGAAAACCGTGTCAATAACACTCACTGTTTGGATGTAAGGCAGATCGGATGGCAAGCCAAGTAATGTCGTACGAAAATGTTAGATTGCCTTATTACGTTCGGCTAATTACTAGTACCTTATGAAGAAAAAGTTCTCTTCTGGTTTGGTAAGATTTTCTCATTTCTCCAAACTATCGGTTTGCGAGCTTTTGAATATCCTACTCGTTTCCAGCACTGAGCTAACTTGAGGACATTGCTTTATTTAATGCCCGAATTCCTTGCGTTTGAGATTAAAGTTATTCGCAACATAGCCTCTTCGATATAATTCTTTCTACACTTGATAAATCACAGAATCATTTTGCCACATTGGTTTTGTGCTGCCAACGCTTTGTACCATTCTCTGAGCCAGTTGGGATTCTGCCTTGGTTACTTGACGATTCTATGATCTTTAATCATGTGTGATTGCACCATGACCTCATTTTCTCTCTTGATTGCCAACTTGTTCTTTTGTCTTAAAATGGACAAGTTGTTCTTGTTCCTTCTTTCCAGTATGCCTATTGGTGTTTGTTCCTGGATTTGACTTCTTCAGATGAGCATGCTTATTCGGAAGCTATCATCAATTGAACTTTTGAATGTTAGTATGTCTTCTTGTTCAAGCATGCCTAGTAATGTTGATTCTTAATAACTCATCTGATTGTTCCATGGATTCCAAGAAGTTGTATTATTCGTTCAAACTTTGTTGTTAAGATTCTTCCAAGATGATGTGGTTAATATCCCTTATTTCTTTTGAATTCGAAGGGAAGCATACCCTTTTTATAAGTTATTGGCATGTCCATTTGCAAATGAATATGCGTTGCTACTACACTTCCTTATTACCTTTGAACGCCAAATTATATCTAATTCTCAGGCATGCTAAATCGAATTCATTCTCATTTGTTTCGTTGAAGTTAAACATGCGTACTGAACCTCCTTGATGTCAAGTATATAATTTCGTTAAGCATGCAAAATTATATTTTTGGTTTTCATCCATTACTCAAAATGGTATTCTTGAAACAAACATGCTTAATCAGACTTTCTGATCTGTCTATTGATCATTGAAAAATATTCATTTTATGAGCATGCTGAGTTGATTTTGATTCCATTCGCTTTATTGAGATCAAGTATGTACATTTGAAAACCTTGTTGTTGAGAGAATGTCTTGTTCGTATTCGTCACTTAAATTGTTGATTGTCTCTTTCGGATTAAGTATGCAAATTGTTGCATATTTTATTGGATTCTTAAAAAAACACAAACATGCTATTCCTTGTTTAAGCATGTCTAAATTGAAGTACGTTCTTCATTACTTAAATGAGTTGCTATGACTATTCCTTCAATTCCATAGTGCTTACCAACTGAAGAGAACTCTAGCAAAGGAAGTTAGTAGTTTAACTCGGGGCCGAGTTTGAGTCAGATAAGGTTAAAGGATTAATGGACCGAGTCATTGGACTGTGTTGGGATTTCCACTTAGAGGACTTGCAAGGTCAAGGAATGTTAGGAATGTAGAGATTATGGGGAAAACGATGTTGTGGTAAAAGCCGAGGCCAAGGGAAAATAATCAGAGGAGAATTGAGTGTATGCTCTTGGGAATAGTAAAGCGGAAGACAGCATAATACGATTTAAATTGATATTTATCATCATGTGATGAATTAGTAAGGCTTGAGATAGAGAAGAATAGTCAGGAACTGAGCCTAGCGTTGTTTCGGGAGACAACTACGAATACCTTAGTTTATCGTGATTCGACAATCAGATTATAGAAATATGAGAATTGGTAGTCGAGTTAAATGTTGTGGACGTGTAGGATGTGGATATAATTCTAGAAATGAATTGGGCCAACTGATCACTATTTTTTTATAATGATTTTTTATAGTGTAGTGACAAGTTAATATTATCGATCCCACGGATGTTTCGGTTTGTTGTCCAAGTAAACAGAATTTTGAAAGGGTTTTGGGATTTAAAACTAATTTTTGCAAGAAAATTAAATTAAAGCAACTAATTAAATATGGTTTGAAAACTTCTTGAGAAAAGTTCAGATTCCAGGGCAAGTTCATGTCAAGGATAGCATGCAAGGGAATTTCATCGATCAATTCAAGATAAAGATTAGGTGGAACATCAGAAAAGTATTACAAATTCCAGGCTTTGGCAATTCATAAAGTAGATTATCAATTTCCTATATCCTCTCGGTCTCTAGGAAAATTAACAACTCCTCAAAACATCAGATTTATTCCTATGAATCTAATTCCTCTTTTCAGACATAATTAAAATTCATATTAAAAATTCTTAAATCCATTAACCAATTTTCACCTTGCAGTCTCAAATTAATTAATTATGAAAACCTAATTAAATGGCCAATTTAATCAGAGTTGAAAAGGCACAAGAATTATTAAACCAATTAAAGTATTGATCGATTTAATCACCTAAACATGCATCCAAGACAATCACATAAGCCCTAGAATCTGAATAAGGATTTACCTACTCATATTCATGTTAAACATAATCATGAAAGGATAAAACCTGTAATAAAACTTCATAGAGAAAACAAGTCTTGATATTGCATCCAATCTTCAAAGGTTCGAGTCCAATCTCACCACAAAGCGAAAGCAATTCGAGAACAAGAAAAACTCTAGGGTTCAAGTCTCCAAAACAGCATGAATGGCAAAAATCGCCTAATAAAATAATATATACTAGGTTTAAATTGTCCCAATATGGAAATAAATTAAAAACAGCAACTTCCAATTTTTCCGACCCGTATTTCGATCGACACCACGCCAGTCGATCGAAATGGTTGCTTCAGACTAAATCCTACGCGTTGAACTCCCTGTCGGTCGACACACTTTCTGTCGGTCGACAGGATCTCACACGGTCGACATACATCCTGTCGACCGCTCTGAACTTCCCTGATCTCTCGATTCTTCATGTGTCTCTGTTTCGATCGACACAATGTCAGTCGATCGACACAGAGGTCTTCACCACACGGCTCTTTTTCTCACTTAGCCAATTTTCTCTCTAAAAACCTGTATTTTTCAGCATGACAAGCAAATTAGGTACAAAAGTCATGCGATGCTCAGAATTCAAAGTAAACACACCCTAAATCTATCAAAACAATGAGAAAATCCATAGATAAGTGAACGAAATAGCGCACTTATCAACTCCCCCAAACTTGAACTATTGATCGTCCTCGATCAAGACACCAAAAGAAACTTAAATTCATGCAAACAGAGATGTGCAAGGCCTCACAAGATTCGTCACAATCTAAGTACACTCTCCTCCAAAAGATAAAGCAATCAAAATCCAATCCAAATTATCAACTGTTTCGGGAAGAACCTCACAGATAGTAAAAATTGTTTCAATCACTCATCACTCAAGTGTTTAGAACATGTGTTTCACTCAGCATCAAGTAATACAGTTTTCTTAACCATAAGTTTGGCAAATTTCTCTTCTCTCCACTGCTTAGAAAGTAAAACAACTCGGTGAATCAAAAAGGTCTTTAATTTGGTTGTAATGAGGCTTTTCTAGAAGGTAGGTCGTTTTAGGCTGAGTGACTAACACACTTATGATTTTTACAACTTCCCAACTGTCAACCCACATCACATCATTTTCTCAACTCCTCTTTTCTATACTTGTATTATATATTTTTTCTAGGAATTCATCTTGCAACAAGTTTTACCAACAAGATTTTTTTTCAACACTTTTCTTCATCTTTTCTCTTCTTTTTTTTTTTTCAAGTTAGCTCAAATCCATGAGCAATCATATTTTCAACAACTCACAGCTCAATATCACTACCCCTTCTTCTTTTGTTCAATTCAGTCCACCATCAGCTCACTATATCACATCCTAATTTAAACAAAGAAGTTTTCAGGCTCAAAGTGGCTACAAGTGATCATTTATAGGGTTAGTGTTTGGGATAAGGCTAAGAAAAGAGATGCCTAAGATCATTTTCACCAAGGCCTACATCAATACAGTCTCGAGAGAGAAATAAGCCAAATTCTAGAATCCCACTGCAAACTTGTTCACACATGAAAGAAAAGACAAATTTAAGGCACAAATCTCACTTGGTTCTTTTGTTCTCCCCTAACAGTATCCAATTCAAACCAGATAAATCAAGCAAAATCCAAAATCAGAGAGCAACTTATCATGCGGTATTCTCCTATCATCGGCTACTCATCATGCAATCCTAATTGTCTCAATCTCAGTGCAGACCAATCATCAATCAAACAGGTTCATATCAAGGGAAGGAATAGTACATAATCTCAAGTTACACTTAAATAGATTCTGAACTAAGAACGGTACATGGGAAAATTTCAAATACATCAGAAATCCTAACTAAAGCAAATACTGCTGCAAGGAAATAAAGTACAGGGACATAAACTGAAATACAGGGAAATAACTGAAATACAGGGAAATAACTGAAATACAGGGAAATCAAATCAGAAATACATAAGTAAATAATGGATTCCATTCCCACAAGTCATCCTCCCCCCAAACTTATTCAACACGAAGGGAAGAATAAGTTTGAAAGTCAGCTTGTAGGAAGGGAACCTAAACCTCAATCCTGCTGCGGTGGCTGATCGCCCGGTGCCCTCCTGTTCCTGCGACCATAGCGCAGGGCTGGCTCGAACTCCGCAAAGTGGTCCTGCATCTGACGAGTCAGATCGGCAATGGCAAGATTGTGGGCAGTGTTGTAATCCTCCTGCTGCCTCCGGATGTCGGCAAGTAGGGTATCCTGCACCAACTGATGGTCGCGGACCTCGCGGAGCTCGGTGCGGAAACTGCGGAAATCGGCTCGCTGCTCCTGCATGAACTGGAGAAATGGAGCCCAGTCCGGAACGGAAGAAGAAGACCCTGCACCGGCATAAGAAGTGGAAGCACCGCCCCCGCCGCCTCCCTGAAATGGAGGGGCATCAGTGTGGGGCGGTTGGTCTCTCCGCAGCTCAGCCCATCGCCGTTCCTCGGCTATCCTCGCGGCCTCCTCCTCGCGAGTGAGAATCCTCTGATCTGGCAGTGTGCCAGGACGGTGAGTCAGCCGGTAGGTGGGTGCCCCACCATCAGAACTGCGGGTCCTATCCATATGAGCCGGAGTGGACATGAGCCAATTGTCGCGGAAAGTGTAATCCGTGACGTGAGTAAGCTCGGGGGCTGGCAGTAGGAAACGGTCGCCGTTTGTGAACAGCAGGAAGATCTGACGGCGGTCCTGATAGATAAATCTGAACTGCTCCAGCTGATCAATCTTTAGAGTCCGAACACCCCTCACCGGGGTGTAATGGTCAACCGGAATCCCGAAGTGCTGGGCTATGGGGGTCACGAACCCTCCACACCAAAAGTCCCCTGGGGTAGCAATGATCTGACGCTTCCAGTTTTCCATGACGAAGGCTGCCAGACTGAGGTGGACGCCATTCAGCATGGCCCACAAGCAAAACATCTCGCTCCCCCGAGCCTTCCCGTGCTCATTTCTGCCGAACAAGGAGAGCCCAAAAGTCTTCTGAATATATCTGAACACTGGGTTATCAATTGTGGTGGCCTTCATGTTGACTTGCTGAAGCGGGCCGGGTGTGCGACAGAGGAAATAGATGGCCAAAACTCTCCAAGCTGGAACTCAGCCGGCACAAGGTACATGCCCCCCGGCTCACACCCAAAAATCCGGTCCAGCTGCGACCTGCTGAGCCGGCGAGGCTGTCCCTGAAGCTGGAACTGGATCCCATTAGGCTCGACGGGACCCTGGCGGTGGGGTGGCTCGATGATGTGAAGAGAGGCGAAGAACTCCAGACAGAGTGGCGGAATGGTGGGCCACTTTTGGGCGATGAAATGCCCCCAGCCGCATCGGGCGAACAAGTCCTGAACATCAGTCCCAAGCCCCAGCGTCAGCAAATCCTCATCATCCGGATACCTAGTCGGCTTCAAGGTGAAGCGCTGCATTGCCCCGAAGCGCTGCTGGTGATCTGGAAAGGCGAACTCAGGCTCCCAACCGGGTTGCTCCTCAGGGGTATCTCCCGCTCCTCATTCTCTTCATCTTCGGCCTCAGACGCCGGATTCTCATGCATCTCCTCATCGGAAGTCGGGACATACTCCTCGTCGGATGAAGCCATCTGTATCTCTCTGCAATAACAGCAACCCATAATCAGCACAAAGAAGTAATATGCCAGGAACCAACTCCCCCAAACTTGCCTAGAGCAAGTAAATCCAACATAAACAACCAATATCCAACATGCCTATGACCAAATAACCACCCAATCATGCAATTTCATACGACACCCATGTGCAAAACAAGAATCAGTAGCCACGAAAACCACCGAATACACATGGGGAAGGCAGAAACCAAGCAACAGTAAAGGGGGTTGTGTAGGAATCATAATCCAAAATAGAAGCACAAATAAGCATGCCCATTCCAAATTGACCACCCAATCATGCAATTAACCTCAATACCAAGTGCAAAACGTAATGAAGAAGGCAAATAAACACAATGTGCAATTTGGAGAGGTTAACATAGGGCAACAGTAAAGGGGGAACAATCTCAATCCTCAAATCCCAAAATTCCACAATAATCAACAATGAATCCTCAAATCGACTCTCCTACAACCTAGAACGACCCAAAATAGCCCGACACATGCAACAAATCGAAAGAATTTCAACAATTTATCATATCACAAAAGAGGGCAAAAATTAGGGTTCTACTTCAAAATCAACATGAAATCAATGGAAAAACAAGTAAAGAGATGAAAGGAGAGGGGGAGAGAGGATTACCTTGTGTTGGATGGGGAGGGGGACGAAATGTCGATCGAGGGGGGGTCGGCGATTGCTTGTGTCGAAAGAGAGGAGAGAAAGAATGAGGGGGAGGGTCTGTTCGTGTGATTTTAAAAAAACAGACGCGCGCGTCTGTTTCGATCGACAGGAATCCTGTCGATCGACAGGCGCGCGATTTTTCAATTTTTTTTAATTTTATTTTATTTTATTTATTTTATTTTTTGTATTTTTTTATTAATTTTATTTTATAAATTAAGTAAATAAATGCAGGGCGGAAATTTTAAATGCAAACAAAACTTGTGTCGATCGACAGGAATCCAGTCGATCGACACACTTATTGACCGGAAAACAGTGGACCAGACAAGACCTTGTCGATCGACACAATTTGTGTCGATCGACAGACTTTCTATACTTAACCAAATTTTGTGCAGACTTCTCTGTCGATCGACAGGGATTCTGTCGATCGAAACAGAGACACAAATTTTGAAAATACTATTTACAAGCTGGAAATTATTCTAAGGCATGAAATAAATCCTAAAACACCTAAGACTCGAAAATAGACTCTAAAAACTAAAATAAAGCAATAAACTGATGGGTTACCTCCCAACAAGTGCTTCATTTAACGTCTTTAGCTCGACGATACCTCAGCTCATGGCCGGTCCAGATAGTGCACTGCCACAGCTCCAATCTGATGCGGGCTGTAGTACCTCTTGACATGATTTCCATGCACCTTGAAGATGTTGCCATCCTGACCAACTAACTCTACCACACCATTGTTGGCTATGTTGACCACAGTGTAAGGTCCGGACCACTTGGATTGCAGCTTGCCAGGCATGAATCGGAGACGGGCATTGAAGACTAGAACAAGGTCTCCTTTGTAGAATTGTCGCCTCTTCAGGCCTTGGTCATGGAATCTCTTGGCTCGGAGCTAGTAGAGCATTGAATTTTCATAAGCCTCCTCTCTGAACTCATCCATCTCATTCAAGTATGCAGCCCGGCTTTCAGCAGCAGCCTTCCAGTTCAGATTCAGCTCTTTCATCGACCTCCATGCCTTGTGCTCAAGCTCCACAGGAAGATGACACGACTTACCATAGACCAGCTGGAATGGTGACATGCCAATCGGGGTCTTGAAAGCAGTGCGGTAAGCCCACAGAGCGTCATCGAGCTTGTATGCCCAATCCTTCTTCATCTTGACAGTCTTCTCGAGGATCCCCTTGATTTCCCTGTTTGACAACTCAGCGAGGCCATTCCCTTGGGGGTGGTATGGAGTAGTAACCCTGTGCTTAACACCATAGCGAGCAAGAAGAGCAGCAATAATACGGTTACAAAAATGGGAACCACCATCGCTTACCAAAGCTCTCGGAGTGCCATAGCGAGTTACCACATGCTTCTGAAGGAAGTTCACCACAACTTTGGCATCATTGGTGGTAGTACGAATGGCTTCCACCCACCTAGAAACATAATCAACAGCCAAAAGAATGTAAGTATACCCCCCCCCCCGAAGGTGGGAAGGGTCCCATAAAATCTATCCCCCAAACATCAAAGATTTCGACCTCTACCACAGGAGTTTGGGGCATCTCACTCTTCTTAGAAATATTACCCAGTCTCTGACACCTGTCACAATTGGCCACGAAGGCCTTGCAGTCTCCATGGATGGTTGGCCAGTAGAATCCACTAGAAAGGACCTTGAAGGCGGTCCTGTTGGCAGCAAAGTGGCCACCGCTCGGAGAGGAGTGACAGGCCTCGATGATCCGGAAGAACTCAGGCTGAGGCACACACCGGCGGATGATGGTATCGGCACATCGGCGCCATAGGTACGGGTCCTCCCAATAGTAGAACCGGGCCTCTTTCAGAAATCTCTTCCTTTCCTGCGGGGTAGACTCCGGAGGGGGAACTCCACTCACCAAGTAGTTGGCGTAGTCAGCAAACCAGGGGGTCTTGTTGGCATAGTACTCCTTGAGGTCTCTATCCTTGCATACGAAGACCTGTTCATCTGGGAAGGTCTCTTGGATCCTCATCCTTTGGTCATCTCCCTCAACTTGGTACTCCAACCTAGAGAGGTGGTCGGCAATCACATTCTCACAGCCCTTTCTGTCCTTGATCTCCACATCGAACTCCTGAAGTAACAGGATCCATCTGATCAATCTGGGCTTAGCATCCTGCTTGGCAAACAAAAACTTAATGGCAGCATGGTCAGTATAAACAACAGTTTTCGACCCTATCAAGTAAGGCCGAAATTTATCAAATGCATACACAACCGCCAACATCTCCTTCTCCGTAGTGGTGTAATTGCATTGGGCAGGGTTCATGGTCTTGCTGGCATAATGAATGACATGGAAGAGTCTCCCCTTCAGCTGTCCTAGAACCGCTCCAACTGCGAAATCACTGGCATCACACATGAGCACGAAGGGCTCATCCCAATCCGGAGAAGTGAGAACAGGAGCAGTCACCAATGCTTTCTTCAACTGCTCGAAAGCCTTTAAGCACTCTGCATCAAAAACAAAAGACACATCTTTCTCAAGTAGATTACAAAGGGGTCTAGAGATTTTTGAAAAATCCTGAATGAATCTTCGGTAGAACCCGGCATGGCCTAGGAAACTCCGGACTCCCTTCACATTGATTGGTGGCGGCATCTTCTCAATTGCCGTGATCTTGGCCTTGTCCACCTCTAAACCTTCAGATGACACCCGATGTCCTAGTACTATCCCTTCCTTCACCATGAAGTGGCACTTCTCCCAGTTCAGGCACAGGTTTGTCTCAGCACACCTCTCCATCACTGTAGCTAAATTCTGCAAGCAAGCATCAAACGAGCTACCAAAAACAGAGAAGTCATCCATAAAAACCTCCATAATGTGCTCAATAAGATCATGAAAAATAGACATCATACACCTCTGAAAAGTAGCAGGTGCATTGCACAAACCGAAGGGCATTCGCCGGTAGGCAAAAACTCCATATGGGCAGGTGAAGGCTGTCTTATGCTGATCTTCCGGAGCTACTGCAATTTGGTTATAACCAGAATAACCATCAAGAAAGCAGTAATAGGGATAACCTAAAAGTCTGTCAAGCATCTGATCGATGAAGGGTAGAGGGAAGTGATCTTTGCATGTGGCGGCATTCAGAGCTCGGTAGTCGATGCAAAACCGCCATCCTGTGACAGGTCTCATCGCCACCTCTTCGCCATCCTCGTTCTTCACAATCTGCATTCCCCCCTTCTTGGCCACAACCTGTGTCGGACTCACCCATTGACTGTCTGAGATGGGATAGATCATCCCATTGTCTAGAAGCTTCAGTACTTCCTTCTTCACGACCTCTTGCATGGTGGGATTGAGTCTTCTTTGAGCTTGTCTCTTCGGCTTAGCCTCTTCTTCCAGATTAATCCTGTGCTGGCATACGGTTGGACTGATTCCTTTGATATCTGCCAATGTCCATCCGATAGCTGACTTGTGGTCCCTCAAGACTCGGAGCAGCTTGTCCAACTCTGTAGAACTAAGAAAAGAAGACACAATTACAGGATAAGTGTTATCAGAACCCAAATAAGCATACTGTAAATGAGAAGGAAGAGGTTTCAACTCCAAAACAGGTGGTTCGGGCCATTTTTCAGCCTCGGGTGCGGCTGTGTCGGTCGACAAGGCCTCTCTGTCGATCGAAACAGAGGCTACTTCCTTCTTCTTCTTCCTCCTGGTCTGCCTGTCGACTGGGTGGATTTTGGGATTTGTGTCGATCGACAGGGAGGCAAATTTTCACTGCTCGACACTCCAGTCCTGTCGAGCGAAACAGAGGCACCAGCTCGATTTTTTTCTGCTTCTTTCAGAAATTGGATTGGCAAAGGCTCCCTTTGGTTCTCCTTTGCCCTAGGTAACTCCTCCTTCACATCTAAGTCCACAATAAAGTCCAGGAGCTCGTCACAGGCTTCATCAAGCTCTGAAAAAGAAAACAAAGAGTGGTGAAGACATTGCTCAAGAAAATCAGTTTCAGCATGCAAAGAAAGCAAAGGAGAAGAAATCACCGGATCAAAACTGTCTATCATATGGCATTCTTCTTTGTAACTCCCATCATCGTGTTTTTGCATGGACTTGAAAATGTCGAAGGTCACAGACTCATTGTCGACTCGGAATGTCAGCTTCCCTTCTCGAATATCGATCAGGGCTCCTCCGGTCCTCAGAAACGGTCTCCCCAGAATCAGCGGGATGTTGTGATCCTCCTCCATGTCTAAAACAACGAAGTCAGCCGGGAGTATGAAATCTTTAACCTTCACTAGGACATCCTCCACAATTCCTCTCGGATAGGAAATCGATCTATCAGCCATCTGAAGAGTGATGGTAGTCGGCTTGATATCTCCAATCTCCAGTCTCTTGAAAATGGACAACGGCATCAGATTGATGCTTGCTCCAGAATCGCAAAGCACCTTGCCGAATGTCTCTCCACCTATGACACAAGAAATAGTGAAAGAACCCGGATCCTCTCTCTTCAGAGGCAGCTTCTTCTGAATAATAGCACTGCATTCCTCAAACAGGTTCACTGTCTCGTGCTGTAGCATAGGTCTCTTCTGCGCGACCATATCCTTGAGGAATTTGATGTACCCCGGCATCTCCTGCAGAGCTTCCACGAGAGGAATATTGATGTGCACCTTCTTCATATTCTCTAAAAAATGTGCATACCTCTCATTCACCTTTTTCTTGGCAAATCGCTGCGGATACGGCATCGGGGGCAATTTTTCACCCTGACCTGGCAGCTGTGTCGATCGACAGGGGTTCTGTCGATCGACAGAACCTCCTGACTCAGTTTCTGGTTCTGGACCTCTATTTCGATCGACAGGATGTCTGTCGGTCGAAACAGAGGTTTCTGCCTCAGATTCCTGCTCCTTTTCACTCACTTCTTCGGCCTCAGATTCGGCCCCTTTTTGTTCGGGTCCCTTGTAAGACTTGCCTCCCCTCAAAGTAATGGCATTGACCTGATTTCTTTGATTCTTCGGATTGGCCTGAGTGTTGCTCGGTAATTGCCCCTGTTTATGTTGTGCACCAAGGGATGCGGCAATCTGGCTGACCTGCGTCTCTATGATCTGAGCATGTTTCTCCACTCTATCAACTTTGGAGTTGATACCTTTCACTTCTTTCTCCAAGTTTCCAACTCTCTTGTCAGACCCTTGCATGAATTTGGCTAAAATTTCCTCGAGGCTCAGCTTCTTCTTTGGCTCGACAATCTCTCCATTCTCCACCTTGAATCCAGCGGGAGGTTGCTCGGCAGCTTCAGGATTTGAGTATGAAAAACCTGGGTGATTCCTTGCTCGGTTGGGATTGTAGCCTTGGTTGTAGTTCTGGTTGTAGCCTTGGTTGTAGCCTTGGTTATGAGAATATCCACCTCTGTTGTTGTTCTGATAGCCACCTCTTTGGATAAAATTGACATCGGCAGCATCAGTCTCACCGGAAGAGGACGGAACTGGCTCGACAGCAGCACTGGTTCGTCCAGATTCCATCTTGGCGAAGTCCTCTCTCAACTTCTTGATCTCTACCATTAGGTCTACCTCGGGCTTTGCTACCTTCTCCACGGCTTTGACTGACTCCTTGCGGCTGCTAGACCATCTTTGACTGTTAGTTGCCATCTTCTGAAAGATCTGAAAGAAGGCCATGGCTTTCTTGGGACCCTTAGTCATCACAGAATCTCCCAATGTGGAATCCACCAGTTCAACAGTCTTCTCATTCAAGCCTTCATAGAAAGTTTCCACTTGATCTGCCAAACAAAGATTGTGACCAGGACACAACCGCAGCAACTCCTTATACCTCTCCCAGGCCTCATAGAAATTCTCATCGTACCTCTGAGCAAACCTCATGATATCCTTCTTCCTTTGCCTGATGGTGCTTGGTGGGAAGAAATTCATTAAAAATTCATCCCTCAGTTCCTTCCAGGTGCCGATGTTGGACTTATCCAACGCAGTAAACCATGACTGGGCCTTGTCACGCAGAGAAAAGGCAAAGAGCCTCATCCGCATGGCACTCTTGCTGACTCCATTGATCTTCACGGTGTTGCAGAGCATGATGAATTTGTCAAGATGAGCATAGGGGTCCTCAGTAGCTCGGCCCCCATACTGACTCTGCTGAACCATCTGCACCAACCCAGTCTTCAGCTCAAAGTTATTGGCATTGATGCCAATGCTGAAATCGGTCTCCTGGAACTTAGGTCTGTATCTCTTCTGGATAGCATCTTCATCCTCGTCAGCATCAATCCCTGGATCATCATCCTCATCTTCATCATCTGAGGATTCCTCAGGTGGATCGTTGTTCCCTTTTCTGCCTCTTTCCTGCTCCAGCATAACCATACGCTCTCGCATGGCGTGCATCTCTCTCAACAGCTCAGCTGTTTGCTCGGGAGTGAGGTTGGGAATGTTCTCTTGATTATTGTCGGCCATCTTGACAGTTTCACTGCTGGAAGCGGCTTCCTCTCGGTGTCTCCGGCTGTTGTTTCGTCTGCACGTAGCCTCAATCTCAGGGTCGATAGGAATCGGTTCCTTACCACTCCTCCTTGTGTGCATTAACTACCTGAAAATCAGTTATGGAAACAGTGAGTATACTCAGAACAGCAATAAAACTGAATTAAATTAACTAACACACAAACGGAACGAGAAAACAGTGAAAATCTGAAAAATACTTTCTCTGTCGGTCGACAGAATTCTTGTCGATCGACAGACTGTCTGTCGGTCGAAATACGGCCTGTCGATCGAAACAGAGGGAAAAACTTTAAGGAAAAACTGGCGAAATTTTTAAAGGAAATAATAAGAAATTTTTG
>JAPKLW010000434.1:396410-412323 GCA_026898455.1 Plectranthus barbatus
TGCAAAAATATATAAACGTTAGGAATTAAATTGCAATTTTATAAACAATATGTTATTTTTGTAAAAATGAGCAAACGTTAGGAATTAAATTGAAATTAACCCTAATTTATAACAAGTAAAATACTTCGTTATAATTGAATTCTGAAGCTGATATTATTGAACCCCAGCATCAAATGCACCCTCTCAAGACTCATGGATAGGATGGTATAGTGGATGACACCAACTCCATAGAGTTTGGTGTTAAAGGGTAGGTTGGAGGTTCGATCCTCACTACCAACAACCTTCCAGGTCTGTGTGACAACTGCAGAAGGGTTGGGGTGCATCGGACTGCAGGCCCTGACATCAGATTCTGTGTGAGTGCACTTTTTTGTAACACCCACTGCAGAGATGGAGTGAGCTGCTGCCTCGTTTCTGATCTGAATAACTCCTCTTGCGCCGCACTTCAACCCTCACAATAATTGGTTGCCATGTGGGAGGCATGTGGTGAAGGGATTTGTGAACTGAATCACGAAGTCCGTTTGCCAAGGATCATTAATTGGAATATCAAAATAAATTGCTACGCATATGATTAATCCTAGCATGCTCCTATATTATTATGCATAAGAAGGTTTATGCGGAATACCTGGATTGATGAACTATGAAGAACGAGTGCGCGGAGATTCGTCTTGATCTTTCTCACGCACAAAGATTTAATTTCCTGACAGATTGAGGAAATAAATCTATGAAAATAATAATAATATTTTTGAAAACAAGGAGAGAGAGAAGAATAAAAATCCTCCTGATTTGATCTTCTTATCTGTATCCCAACTCGATCTGAAAATCTGGTGAAGATTCTCAATCAGATCCCTTGCCCGGTTAAGAAGCAGAATTTCCTCCTCGTTCTCAGATCTTAGTCGATCACCACAGCTCCCAAAACCTGGTTTGCTGTGTGCAACTTATGATCTTGTGGTGTATTGAGATCTGAGGAACTGAGGCCTATTTATAGGAAAATACTGGACTCCTATTGGGCTTGAGTTTCATGGGCCAGACCAGGGACCAGAATGCAAATAGCAAATAAGGCCTATCAATTAATTATTTCCCATATTCAACCCATAATATAATTAATTAATTAATATTGATTCATTCCACCAGAGAATCAATACTGTCCTACCTATTTGCTACCACGTTTTGAGGTACGGGTTGCATGGGCTCGGTATATCCCCACATTTAAGGTTACAGACATTCGTTAATTAATCAGCCTGCAGGACTTAGCATAACGAACCTTTTGAGCTGTTCAGGGAATTTCACCATCGTATACTGGATGTGGTTACCTAGTTCCGGTACCAGACAGTCATACACAGACTGCTATTACCCAAGATACAGATATACAAGCTCAACTAGAGCCTTTCACTGCAACTCGAAGTAACACACAATCCGCATATACTTCTGTACCTTCATATAGGCTTAGGATCTCATCAAGCCATAGAGATCTAGATTCTTTTAATGTCAGATAAAAGAATCGATCTCGACTTAGGTCCTTATCAATGTGTGCCCCACACCAGCATACCAAGCCATCCAAGATAAGATGCTTATTACTGCGTATGTTGTAGCCTACACCGACAGTTTATCCTGGAACTGTCTCAGCTGTGATAACTATTTATATCTCGCTAGGTCAAACGATCCATACGATCTTCCATGATCTTCTACACACCGTATGATCTCCCTATCAACGAGATAAGAGGATAATTGCGTTTACGACACATGTTTGTTAATTCAGACAGGAGATGAACATACAATATTTATGATTCCCAGTATATGAACCAATCGACCTTGTACATAATATACCAATCATAATACTTTCAGTATATAAATCCATCATGTGGGGGTGATGGGGAGTGCCACGTGGCACGATCCCACTCGTCGCGGCTCCAGATTTGTTATTTCATGTAATATCCCTGATATTCAACCTTCGTTGCTTCTTAATTTGACATGCATTGTCCAATTTAGAAAATGGACATTCATGGAAATGCTCTAAATCACAAATCCTACTTGTGGGTTCAATTCCACAATTTTTGGAATTTCCCCGTTTTCACTCCGAACTTAATAGTTTGAAAAATCATAAAATATTCCACGGGTATCGGAATCTCATTCTGATTGTTTCTATAAATCTTATAAATCAAATTCCAAGTATACCCTAGCTCGGTGGAAGAAATGGAGCTCTCGGGTGCAAGTTGTCGATTGTATCTTACCCAAAATACACTAGAAAGCCCGGTTCATCGCCCATGGGTTTTCTACGTAAAGTTCGTCTGCATGGTTGCTTAGGGTTTCTTAAAACGTACTCATGGACATTTTGTTTGCATGAAACGGACATGCATGAAACAACGGGTGTCGAAAGTTGAGTAACGAACAATTTAAGAGCTAAAATAAATAATCCCTTTATTTAATAATTAATTAAGCTAAATGTTGCTTAATAAAACTCGGGATATTACATTGAATCTTTTACTTTCAACTTCATTCATTTTGTTATTGTTGGAAATGCGAATCAGACCCGACCAGAAAAGCTTACTAGACCAGAGCTCCATAGCGTATCCGGGCCCAGAGTAGATAAAGGACCCAGTTCGAGTCAGGGTTTACCTACGGAGGAACAGTTCGAAGGAAGAGTGGTTCGACGGTTACTCAAAGCAGTTCGATCAAGACCGCCCCCGCTCCAACGAGCCAGGAAGAGGTCTGACATGGAAAATCCGAACCGCCATTACTAATAACCAACGACGTGCCAAACGGTCATTTCACACGAATATCAGAGCTGTCAAAACTACCACGCTGGCGAGCCGCCCCGAAATTCGCGGCCTCCTCTTCCAAATAGTTGAGAGCAACACGGAAACCCTAAAACCATCTATTACTTATAAATACCCCTTCACGATATCACGGGAGGGGATTCAACTCACTTTTTTTTCGTTCAGAAAGGCTTCTCAGATAAAAACAAGTCCCTTGTAGTTAGACTAGATTGATTATGTTTCTTTACTTGTTCAATTATTCATACTGTATGCTTGTCTATTCCTATTATGTTGTTCTCTAGTTCTCGGGGCTCCAACTTTTGAATAAAACGAACCTCAATAGTTTGGCGCCCACCGTGGGGCCTCGAGAACAAATTCTGATTTTTGCAGGAATGGGCGACGATTCGGGAAAAATGCACAAGACTGATGATCAAAAAGACGAATCGGCGGAGGGTCACGTCAAGGAGGCTGCTCCCGTACCACCACGAGGGACTCCAGCCGGACGAGGCCGAACCGCAACAACTGGCGAAGGAGCTCCACCACCACCAAACGCGGGAGGAACAGTGAGCGACCTAATGAAGGCATTCGATGCAAGGCCGCTCGGGGAACTGACGTTTCTTCCGCCACCTCCGAACGTTCTGACGGATCCACATATATCGAGATTGGTAACGGAAGTACAGAGCGCGAGAAGCTTGATAGAAGAGATGGCAAGGAAGAATGAACTCCTAGAGAGGGAAAATCGGAGGTTACAACTGCAGAATAACAATAGGCCACCGCTCGTCAAGGAGCCACGGAGTGTGGACGGAAATATCGCGAAAAATTTAGAAGTGGAGTTCGATCTTACAGATGGTAAGACCATCAAGAGAACTCCAGAGAATCCATTAATATTTCGGCCAGACTTGGGAAACAAGACCGGTCCGTTAGGCCGAGTAGAACTGCAAGCTATTCAACAGATCGAGCGGAGGTTCGAGCAAAGACTTGGCTACTTCGAATCCTTACTCTCCAGAGTCCCGGGACTACCGGCGCCGGAGAAGACTATTCCTTTGGAGAGCTATGCAGAGTCCCCCTTTTCACCAAACATTGCCGAAGCTGAGCTACCTTCCAGGTTCGCCCCTCCGAGTTTCAGCCTTTACGACGGAACCGCAGACCCAGAGAACCACATTGCTGTATATCGGCAGAAGATGTTGGCACTCGCAATTTCGGGGGCTCTGATGGAAGCTTGTATGTGTAAGAGTTTCGGATCAAGCTTGACAGGCCCCGCACTACAGTGGTTCATCAACTTGCCCCGCAGCTCGATCTCCACGTTCGCAGAATTACACCAATTGTTCATACGCCAGTACTCTAGCAGTAGACGCCTCAACAAGCACCCTGATGACCTCTACGCGGTGATCCAGAGACCGGGTGAGTCCCTGAGGACATACTTGACCAGGTTCAACAAGGAGTTAGTCGCGCTGCCTAATTGCCCAAACAGCACTGTCGTACGAGCCTTCACCAAAGGCCTTGACGTAGATTCTGATTTGTATCGCGAGCTCTCCATCTATCCCTGTCAGACGATGGATGACGCTCTGAATCGCGCTTGGGCGCTCATCAAGTGGGAAGAAGACGAGCCCTACCGGCGAGCACGTCGCAGTAGCAGGAGGCCGAGCGTGCGAGAAGAGGGTCGGCGGGAGCATCAAGACAGGCGCCCTTCGAGGCAACATCCTTACAACAAACCGCTGCAGGTCAATCACCTCGGCCCATACGTCCTGGAGTATACACTTTCAATTGCACCCGCCGATCTAGTCCAGAATGTACTCAGAAAAATGCCTGAGAAGGTGAAGTGGCCTCAGAAGATGAAAGCCGACCCTGCCTCGCGTGACGCACAGAAATTCTGCAAATTCCACAATGACCACGGGCATACCACGGCGGACTGTCGAGCCCTATGCCTCGAAGTAGTCGAACTTTTGAAGAAAGGTTTTCTAACGGAGTACTTATCGGATCAAGGAAAACGAACTTGGGCGCGAGATAAGCCAGTTGACGGGTCAGGGCCCCCGAAGGCAGATAAACCTCCAGTCCCGGTTCGAACCATCAATTGTATCACTGGGGGGTCGGAAATTAGTGGAATCTCCAGATCAGCCGCCAAAATGCTAGGCGGCTAACTCGCGAAGAAGCATTAGCACCCTGGAGGAACCCGACCCACCATCCGATAGAATTCACTAGCGAAGAGGTACCTGGGTTGAGCCACCCCCACGACGATGCTTTGGTAATATCACTGCTGATATCAAATTGCCTCGTAAAGAGGATCTTGGTCGATAACGGGAGCTCGGCAAATATTCTATTTCTACACGCCCTTAGAGAGATGGAGATCCCGGAGGAGAAGATCCTGCGGTCACAGACCCCGCTGATTGGGTTCAATGGAGGTATCCAAATGACCGTCGGAACAATCGTACTACCAACTTACTGTGGCGGGACACATCATGATGTTTCGTTCATGGTCGTCGATGCCCCTAGCGCTTACAACGCCCTGTTAGGTCGACCTTGGCTGCACAAATTGCAGGCTGTTCCATCTACCTTCCACCAGGTGGTCAAGTTTCCGACCGCCGGAGGAATTTGCACAATTCAAGGTGAGCAGAACGCCGCTAAGGAATGCTACTATGCGAGCTTTAAAGTAATATGTGCTCAGCAGCACTTCGCTCGGAGCGAACCACTACCTCCGGTAGGAGAGTCAGAAAAAATGGAAGAGGTCGAGCTCGACCTAACCACTCCAGGGAAAAAGACGAACATTGGCACCGGGCTTAAACCGAAAGTTCGGACTCAGCTAATCGAATTCCTTACCTCCGAGCGAGCAACTTTTGCCTGGTCACACAAAGATATGGTGGGGATAGATCCGGAAGTCATAACACATAAATTACAAGTCGATCCGAGCCGCCGACCCATACAACAAAGAAGAAGAAAGTTCCCCGCCGAGAAAAACGAGGTGATCAATGAAGAAGTACAAAAACTCTTGGACATCGGATCTGTGAGAGAAGTGAAGTACCCGACATGGCTCGCCAATGTAGTGGTAGTAAAGAAGACGAACTGGAAAAATCGCGTATGCGTGGACTACACGGATTTGAATAAAGCATGTCCTAAAGATCCATACCCTCTACCCCACATCGACTATATCATCGACGCAACTGCGGGACATGAGTTGCTGAGCTTTATGGATGCGTTTTCAGGATAAAACCAGATTGTGATGCACCCCGAAGACCAAGAGAAGACCGCTTTCATGACTAACAAAGGGATATACTGCTACAGAGTCATGCCTTTCGGCCTCAAGAACGCAGGACCTACTTACCAAAGACTCGTAAACAAGATGTTCGAGGCACTTATAGGCAAAATGATGGAAGTCTATATAGACGACATGTTGGTAAAATCGAGGGACGCGAAAGATCATGTGCATCATCTGCGACAGGCCATCGAAGTGCTCAAGAAGTACAACATGAAGCTAAATCCAGCGAAATGCACCTTCGGGGTAAGCTCCGAAATTTTTTTGGGCCATATAGTAACCAGCCGAGGAATCGAGGCCGACCCGTCTCAAATAAGAGCAATCAAGGAGATCGTACATCCTAGAACCCCGAAGGAGGTGCAAAGGCTCACGGGAAGATTAGCAGCCCTAAGCCATTTTATTTCAAGATACTCCGATCGGACTCACGAATTCTTCCAAGTATTGCGAAAAAGCAAGAAGTTCGAATGGACTGAAGAGTGTGTAAAGGCACTCGAGCACATGAAGGATTATCTGACTAGTCCGCCGCTGTTGAACAAACTCGAAGTGGGGGAAATCCTCTTACTCTACCTATCGTTGTCTGAACACGCACTTGCAGCAGTCCTGGTCAAAGAAGTGGCTGGGAAACAACATCCCGTGCATTACGCGAGCAAACCACTACTGGACGCAGAAACTAGATACACGGCGCTAGAAAAGCTAGCATTAGCCCTAGTAGTGGCATCTAGAAAACTGCGACCCTACTTTGAGTCGTATCCCATCAAAGTGATAATGTCCTAGCCCCTCCGTACCGTGCTTTCGAAGCCCAGCCTATCAGGAAGATTGTTGAAGTGGGCGGTCGAAATAGGGGGGTACGGCCTCAATTTCGAACCAAAAACAATTAAGTCGCAAGTATTGGCGGATTTCATAGCAGAATTTACATCAAGACTCCAAACGGACGCGGAAAGAGAGATCGCAAGTTTGGAAGTTGGCGAATCAATGAAGGAGCCATGGACTCTGCAAGTAGACGGATCGAGCAATATGCACGGTAACGGAGTAGGTATCAGACTCCAAAGCCCGTGGGGGGAGATATTTGAAAGAGCCATCCAACTGAATTTCGAGGCAACCAATAACGAAGCAGAATATAAAGCACTAATTCGGGGAATGCAGCTCGCAAAGGAGCTAGGAGCACGACGCCTCCAAGTACAGGGAGACTCGCAACTAATAGTGATGCAGATGGAGGATCACTTCCAGGTCAAAGAGCCTCGACTCCAAAAGTATCATGACCTGGTACGAGTAAGGAGAGAGTTCGACGAGTGTGAAATCAAACACATCGCACGAGAAGAGAATGCAGAAGCAGACGCACTGGCGAACCTAGCCTCCACTAAACCAACAAGGCAGTGCTATCGTCATATCTTGGGCCGAGGACCCAATCACGCCCAAAGCCGCCGAAGTCATGGACGTTAGAACCACTAAATCGTGGATAGAACCAATCCTGAAGTACCTCACAAATGGCATCCTACCAGAAGACAAAGTAGCGGCCCTACGCGTTACACGAACAGCAGCCAAGTACACTATTTACAAGGAAAGCCTATATAGGAGATCAGTCAAAGGCCCTCTACTCAAGTGCCTCGAGCCCGCTGCAGGGCAAGTCATCCTCATGGAAATACACGAAGGAGATTGTGGAAGTCACCAAGGGGCTCGACCACTAGCGCACAAAGTCATTTCCGCTGGATTTTATTGGCCAGCACTTCGAAAAGATGCCCAGAATTACGTACGAAGCTGCGAGGCTTGCCAAAGGTTCACAATAGCCAATCAAAGCCACGCAGAGCCACTACACGCTACGATCGCATCATGGCCCTTCATGGCTTGGGGGATGGACATAGTAGGAAAGCTGCCAAAAGGAGTAGGGCAGAAAGAGTATATTCTGGTGGCTACCGATTATTTTACGAAATGGGTCTAAGTCGAGGCTTATGCTAATGTAAGAGAGCAACAAGTAATCAAGTTTTTATGGACTCACATCCTATGCAGATTTGGAATACCAAAAGAGATAAGAACAGACAACGGAACCCAATTCACGGGACGAAAAGTGCAAGAATTTTGTGACCAGTACAACATCAAACTGTTGTTCTCCACACCAAGGTATCCAGAGGCAAACGGACAAGCCGAATCAACAAACAAGACAATCATGGCCACGATGAAGAAAAGGCTCGAAGGCCACAAGAGAAATTGGGTAGAAGAACTCTCTGGAGTCCTATGGGCATATCGGACTACCCCCAGAACCTCGACGGGATGCTCGCCATTCACACTAGCCTATGGAAAAGAAGCCGTCATCCCAGCGGAAATGCGGGGTGGGAGCATACGAGTAGAAACCTGTCTGGAAGCAGAAAACAGCGAAAAGTTAATCAGGAATCTGGAGCTGATCGACAAGCAAAGAGACCAAGCGCTGTTAAATATGGCCCAGAGAAGGATGCAAGTCGAAAGATTTTTCAACAAAAAAGTACGCATGCGCACCTTCAAAGAAGGAGACTGGGTGCTCAGAAAAGTCTTTCAGAACACCAAAGACAAAAGCCAAGGAAAACTTGCACCAGGATGGGAAGGTCCCTACAAAATCACCAGAGTTGTAGGTCGAGGTGCCTACCACTTAGAAGACTATGATGGAAGGGAGATAGGGAACAGCTGGAACATAAAGCACTTGAAGAAGTACTACTTCTAAAGGAACGAGGTCGATGAACTCGAACCCCCAGATACGCTCTCCTAAAAAACCCTATCCCTACAATTTAAATATCTATTAAATTTTCGAGCATTCACTAACTTGAGCGTCGGAAGCATCGCCCAAACCCTCACGACTTTATCGACAGGAACGCGACCCACCACATGGGTCCCCAACATTGAAAAGCGCACTAGAGGACCTCGACAACAAAGGGCGACTCAAGCCCACCTCAGATAACGTTTTCTAATACATCATACTTTTCATTTTCGATTTCTTTTCTTGAACGTAGTTACTGACTTAAGCATCGGAGGGGTGACGCCGTAGCGTCGCCCAACCCCCCTATTACGTTTTGCAGATCGATTAAATTCATCAAACAAGCCATGCAAGAAGGAAAACAAACGATTCATAGAAGTAACCCAAGATCGAACAGAAATAGAATTCAGAGTACTACAGCAGAAATAAAAGTGTTCTTGGAATCGAAAATAGAAATTATGTAGCAATGGATCCATCCGGGTTAGGGCCCGCACCCTCGACTGGGGTCGGGTTCGCATCGGAGGTCGGGACGCTCTGCATCTACCCGCCATCAATCTCCCGGGAGTCTTCGAGCTGCTTCAGATCAAGATCCGTCTCCCGCTGCTCTGACTCCTTCTCCTGCTCCTGGTTAGGCTCCACCTCTGGCTCGGGCTCATCCAAGAAAGCAAGGTCGAGGTCCGGGAACTTCCTCGCAATCTTCCCCCGAACCTCGCTCTCGATCTGTTCATAAAGAGTCTAATAGGAGATTAGTTAGGAGCAAACAAGCTAATCGAGATACCTCAAAATGAAATACCTCATAGGTCTCAGTAAAATGCGGAGAGGTGATGATCGTCCCAAAGTCCAGGCCATCCCCCGACTGCAGCAAAGCAATCTTCTCGTCGTAGCTCCGAACCTCAGCCTCATAACTCTCTCGCTGAGCCTTAAGACGAGAGTCGAGCGAGAGAAGCTGGTCGTTCCTCTTCCTCAGGTCCGATTGCAGTTTAGCCAAGTCCGCCTCTGCCGACCAAAGCTTCCTCCTCTTGTCGTCGAGCTCCGCCTGGGTAGCCCTGACTTCTTTCTGAGCCGCCTCGAGCCTCGACTCCGCCACAGAAACCCTCTCCTCCGCCGCGTCCAGCTTCTCGTTTAGAGAATCTACGTACTTCTTCGAAGAGTCGGACTCTTTCCGAAGTTTGTAGATCTCCTCGGAGCACTTCTCCGCGAAGACGGTGAGCTCACGATGAATGCCATCGAGCTCAACCTGAGCCTGCCAGCCACGACAGAGCCTTAGGAAATGGCAATTATACGCGGAAGATAAGTCCAGGACAATACCTGCAGTTGGCGAAGCCCATAACGCCCCAGGCGTGCCAGAGTAGACCCCGACTGATCTACGGAGGATGGGTTCAGCAGAAGATGACGCGCGCGCACCAAGAATGGATCCACAAGTGAGTCCGGAGGTGCCACCGTAGCCACGACGGCTCTGCCCGACTCCTCATGGTGCGAACCCCGATCCCTAGATCGATGGCACCTGCGACGCTCAGGCTGTTCAGGCTCTTTCTCCTTGGATCTTCCCCTGTCATCAGCCTGGTGTGGGGTAACCTGGAGGGTCGACGGACGGGGGGACTCCCCCTGCTTCTCCTGCGGGGTCCTATGAGGGGGCGGAGGTGGAGGTGGAGGAGGGTCGCGACGACTTGACTCCGCGGTTAGACGCTTCGGGGGGTTCGCCTGGCGGTGGCGGGCCTCTTCCTCGTCCCGCAGCCTCTTTTTGTCACGAAGAGCCCCAGCCACCTGCTCCGGCAGAATTCAGGGGCAACGACGGGTCATTTCCTCGGATAGCTCAGAAAGAATGCCTTGGGCGTTGAGCACAGTAGTCGCGGTGATAAACCGACCGTTCTGAACCGTGAGCCACTCTCTGTCTTCAACCGAAACATCGTATGCCCGATCCACACGAGCTTGCTCATCAGGCGTGAGTTCGGTCCGCGGATGATCTGCAGAAACAAATAAAAATCAGCAAACCCAAGACAACCAGGTATCAATACAGAGAGGGTCGAAAACCCACGGATCGGCACTCCCCCATGCCTAAGGAACTCGGGCCTCTCATTTAATTTGAGGAAAAAATACGTGGTCCACCATCCGGGTGAATTCGACGGAGGCTTCTTGATGAGGCTAGACCTCCCCGTGGACCACCGGGTAAAGTAATAGTAGTGCTTGTCCGCACATTGGTTGAAGCGGTACATATAGTGCCACTCTCGAACCGTCGGTAGCCCCAAACCCAGGTCCATCCATACCAGGACGACCCCAACTAAATGGCACCAACAGTTCGGGGCTAACTGGAACGGGGAAAGGTTGTAGGAAGCGAGAACCTCCGAGAAGAATGGATGTGCAGGAAGACCAACTCCATTGTCCATTGCTGCGGTGTAAAAAGCCACGAAGCCTGGGGGAGGGTCAAAATAACGGTTCTCCACCCTTGTAACTCGATATCTCACATCTTTGACCGGGAGTTTTTCCGCCAGAGCTGTCATGACACTCCGAGTAACCGTCGAAGCGGCACCCAATACCCTATGGGTTCGCCAGTCTAGAGGAAGTACATAGTCCCCTGCAAGTTCGGGCTCTGCCACCACTTCTTCAGCAGCCCTACCCGACCCACCGGCCTCACCACCGATTAGCACTCGTTCTACCCCGCGAAATGTTTCAGATAGCACCCTATTATCCGATTCAGAACTCGAGGACAAATCCACCCTGCTCGTCCTCACATCGGCCCTCTCAGGGCACTGGAACACCAGATTCCAATCTGGGCCCCCGATCGCACGATCGCCGGGAGTTCTGACCGGGGATGGAGTGAAGGGAGGCGTCGAGTGCACGGAGCCATGGCGATTTTGTGAATCAGAATCAGATGAACCCATAGCTTGATGATTAAACAAGGTCTTGAAGAAAAAGAAGAATTAACCTAAAAACATGAGAGGGGGAAGAAAGAGCCCCGGTCAGCCCGTCACCCCCAAAATCAACCAAGAACCCCAGTAAACCCTCTGGCCAAGTAACCGGTGAGACGAAATAAAAAGGGATGAAAAACCACTACTTGAAGTAAAGGGCAGCGTTGAAGAACCTCAAAGAAGCTATGTAACCACCTGAAATTCTGGTTGAGCGCAGTTGAATCACCGGAAATCGCCAAGGGAAGAGAGAGAAATATGTATTGGGGAAAGTAACGAAAATGACGCATTGATGGGAAGTTATACTCAAGCGTCCCTTCAACTGCCCCGAAACCACCAAAACCGCCCACGGTTATTACTAAACTGCCACCGGCCTTTTGCCGCCAAAATTCAAACTTATCACGCTTTACCAGCTTGGAGTTCGAAAAGAACCACTCTGAAGCTTATATTCCTCGAGCGATTTATTAGGGGCTTTACGCCCCAAGATCCTATGATAAGACCCCAAACATGAACCATATGAGTTCGCAGGGGCTAACCAGATGGCCAAAACTCAAAAAAGGCAGAACCCGAACTGCCCGAACTCACACCACGGATTCGGGACCGTGGTGATCGGTACTCGCAGCAGCTTCCCCGGGCTGCGCGGGTGGGGGCCCCCACAGAGGAACTGGCCCCCCAAACCGAGAGATGCTCACGAGCACCTCTAATAAAATCGGACCACCCTCGAGGTAGTCCGAAGGGCTAAAATCTGGGAATTAAAACCGAACATAAGTCCGATCATTATGTTTTGACTTGACAGGCTCCTTCGATCTCGACCAGCCAAGTCAAAGGGGCTATTGTTGGAAATGCGAATCAGACCCGACCCGAAAAACTTACTAGACCAGAGCTCCATAGCGTACCGGGCCCAGAGTAGATAAAGGACCCAGTTCGAGTCAGGGTTTACCTACGGAGGAACAGTTCGAAGGAATAGTGGTTCGACGGTTACTCAAAGCAGTTCGATCGAGACCGCCCCCGCTCCAACGATCCAGGAAGAGGTCTGACACGGAAAATCCGAACCGCCATTACTAATAACCAACGACGTGCCAAACGGTCATTTCACACGAATATCGGAGCTGTCAAAACTACCACGCTGGCGAGCCGCCCCGAAATTCGCGGCCTCCTCATCCAAACAGTTGAGAGCAATACAAAAACCCTAAAACCATCTATTACTTATAAATACCCCTTCACGATATCACGGGAGGGGATTCAACTCACTTTTTTTTCGTTCAGAAAGGCTTCTTAGATAACAACAAGTCCCTTGTAGTTAGACTAGATTGATTCTGTTTCTTTACTTGTTCAATTATTCATACTGTATGCTCGTCTATTCCTATTATGTTGTTCTCTAGTTCTCGGGGCTCCAACTTTTGAATAAAACGAACCTCAACAGTTATTATCTTCACTTTATTTTTCATGTCCTTCACTTTATCTCTTTCAGCCACCTTATCCTTTAATTGATTGCACATTTTTAAAATATATATTTAAACATAAAAAAACAGAAAAAATATTGAAAAATAGCCACTTTCTTATAAAATTTTTTTTAAATGGCCACTCCTACATATAGATACAAGAATTAGCCAAAATAAGGTGAACTTACATAACTAACCCTCACGTTGAGTCGTTGACCTGATTTTTTAAGGGTTTTTTATTCTAACTATCATCATGGTAATGATTCAATTTTCGTCACTCACATTAATAATAAAAAAAATATTTACCGAATTAAAATTTGATATTCTATTTAATTTTCATTTCGTATTTATGAATAATATATTAAAAAATGTTTACGATATTAATCAATGTTAGCATTTTAGATTTTGACTTCTATGTGCGATGCTGTTAAATTTAATGAAATAAAAAATAAAAAAAAATATCTTTTGACATGTTCGGTCATTTGCGATTAATAAAAATAATAAATTATTATATTTGAAACTTCATTTGTAACTTGAAAATATTGTTAGCGAGTTTGTTTGATATTTAACATTTGATATCACAAGTTAATTGTGATTTAGTTTATTATCACAAATTAATTTAATTTCGTTATCTATTTGGCATTTATATCACAAATTAATTTCCATTTGATATCAAAATTCAAAAATAAAAATTAATTATGTTTGCTATCTAAAGTGATTAATTGGAAATTTGCTATTCTAAACGAAAACTGGAATTTTTCTATGACAAATTATTTTGTTAGTGATCATGTTTGAGATCAACATTTTATTAGATTAAAATTTTTGTTGGACTACTCATTTGCGATTCAGTCACGCCCATTTAAGATTACGTTTGTGATTTAAATTCTTTTTGGATATCTTGTATTTTTAATTAATAATTTTAAATTTAATAAAATATGTTATCCTTTGCGATTTCAATTTTTATAGATATTTTTGTATTTTTAGACAATAATTTTAAACTTAATGAAATATATATGCGATATGTTTGTATTTATAATTTTTAAATATTTTCTTTTTTTTTGGATAATCAATTCACTAATTAAAATTGATTAATACCATTATTAATTTTAAAAAGATTTTTCAATGTTTGAAAGCTTGCGCAATTAATCTTGCTAAAGAAACAAGATTTCCGACAAATTAAATTTTTTTGTGGAAATCCAAATTCAAAAATATATCATTATATTTAAAAAGCTAGGTTATTTTTGGAAAATGATCATTTTTTAAATCTATACATAAAAAGTGGCTATTTAGAGTTATAATATAATGAAATAAGCTATTTAAGATTTTAACTCAAGAAATAATATCAAGATAAATACCCAATTTTGATTTATATCAATTATATAGAATAAAAGATATACTTAATAAATTTAATAATAAAATCTAATTTTTTTTCCATATAATAAATTATTGTATATATCTATAAGTTTATATCCATTACAAAAATCATTAAAATAATTATTGATTTAGGAATTAAAAAATCAAATTAATCAACTATTAATGTTAGTGTATTAATTAAGTGAATAGATTAATGAATATAATAATATTTTTCAATTTTGCCCTCCAAATTTGTTTTAATATATACTAGTATGACACCCACACGATGTGCGGGACTGTTTAATTTTTTTAATTATTTATCTATTTTATATTAATATATAAATTATTAATTAAAGAAAATATTTAGTAAATATTTAATAATTTATATTTCAACAAACTAAGATGTCCTTGACCTTGGAGCGACGTGATTAAAGCACTTTGTCTATGACCAATTTTACATAAAATTAATATTAGTAACGTACCCCATTTTATTTTGAAATTATTTACCTTAATTTTCAATAAATGAAATAAAATAACAAAACAACATAAATAAATACTTTTTATATATTCTGAAACACTTCCTTATATACAACTTTAGCAATTAAATTATCATCATCAGTTGCTAATATCTTGAGTTCACTTCTAGTCGTAACTCTAGAAACAACAATATATAATTGATCATGAGTAAATACAACTTTCTTCAATAAAATGCCAACATGTGATAAGGATTATCCTTGACTCTTATTAATATTCATAGCATATGAAACAATAAAAGGAACTGTCTTTCTGAAACTTGAATTGTAGACTTATACCAGAAGGTGTCAAAGTCATTCTAGGATTAAAAATAATTTCACCATAACTATTTCCGGTCAGTATCTTAGCTTCAATAACATGATTGTAAATCCTAGAGATGATTAGACGAGTTTTGTTGCACAATCCAACAGAATGATCTATATTTCTCAACAATATAATTGGAGTTCCCACCTTGAGTATCATCTCATAATTTGGCAATCCCCTATATTTCAAGCCATTCAAATATTCAGGTGTACGCAAATCAGTCAACACATTCATTAATCCATCTGATTTCCACATACTGTCTGCACTTAAATATACCCTACTGTCAGAGGTGTTTCAATACATCATGTGTAGATTCACTGAATCAACAATATTCATTGTTGGAGCTAGAATAGCTCTATCTTGCAAATATGACAAATTATTATTGCAAGATAATGTAGTAGGATACGTGCTTTTGACAATTGCCTCTATAGGATCTCCAGAAAAGTTTAGGTGAATATCATCTGGTATTATAACATTTCCTTTTCCATCATTGTCGTCACACAGATCATCATCTCCAGTTGACGCAACCCACTCTGGGAATGCTTTTAATTTAGAGGTTTCAACTTCAGAGCTTATATTTTGGAGCCGTATATTTTTCGTCAACCTTAAAATTCTTACATCCTTCCATAGATATAATGAATTGATAGTGACATTAGCAA
>JAPKLW010000434.1:417323-502100 GCA_026898455.1 Plectranthus barbatus
AATTAAGCATTAATTAGCTTAATTAATCCCGGGATATTACATTCACCGCACCTTACAAAAATTTCATCCCGAAATTTGCTAAGGTGCCTCAAAAAGCTCCGGGGTATTTATCTCTCATCTTCTCTTCTAACTCCCAAGTTGCTTCCTCTTATCCTTGATGACTCCACAAAACATTGACAAGGAAAAAAAAACATAGATTTATTTATTAACTCTTGGGTCTTCCGGTTTAAGATAGCTTTCGGTCTCACTCTTCATAATGTATGTCCGAATTTAACACGATCTCCTCCTGGCGAATAACGTGTTTATGATCATATATGTATTTTCTTAACTTGCGACACGTGAAACATATTATGAACATTCCCCATGCTTGGCGGTAAAGCCAAACGATAGGCCATTGGGCCTACTCGTTCCAAAATCTCATAGGGCCCTACGAAACGTGGTCGTAGTTTACCCCTGACTCGAAATTTTATTGCCTTTCGAAGGTGAGGCTTCCAACAATACCTTTTCTCTAACCTCAATTGTTGTTCAACTCTTCTTGTATCGGCATAAGACTTTTGCTTGCTTTGGGCCTCCTTCATTCTATCTCGTATATGGTGGACGACCTCAATCATCTCCCCAATAGCATCGGGCCCAAATATTCTTCTTTCTCTCACTTCATCCCAATAAAGTGGTGATTGACATTTCTTTTCGTACAAGGCTTCATACGAAGCCATACCAATAGTCACCTGATAATTGTTGTTATTAGCGAATTCAATTCAAGGAAAAAAAATTGCCTCCCAATTCCCTCCTCGGTCCAAGACAACTGTTCGTAGCATGTCTCCGAAGGTTTGGATAGTCCTTTCAAATTGACCATCAAGTTGTGGGTGAAATACCGTACTGAAATTCAAACATGTTTCTAATTCTCGTTGTAACATTATCCACGATTTGTACGTAAACTGGGAGTCTCGAACATACATTGTAGTCACGAGTACTCCATGTAACTGGTCTATCTCTCTTGCATACAACTGTACCAATTTATTCGAATCGTACATTATTCGAATCGGAAAGAAGTGAGTGCTCCTTATTTTGACGATCGACAATAATTACGTTGTTGTAATCCATTTTTCAGGACTTAGTAAATTGATAACAATTCATAGCAATATACTCTTATTTCACTTAGATATGTTTGACGATTGCAATTTTCGCGCGGTTGCTGATATGATGCATTTACTTTTTGATAATTATGCATTCTCGACATACAACATAACCTTTCTCTTTATACCCTTCTACTAAGAGGGTAGACTTTTAATTCCTGTTACATTTTCGTACTTCCGAGATGGGCGGTATAAGGCGTATCATGAGCTTTGCTCATAATCTTGTTTCTTAATTCCACATCA
Organism: Plectranthus barbatus; assembly: GCA_026898455.1. Lineage (NCBI taxonomy): Eukaryota > Viridiplantae > Streptophyta > Magnoliopsida > Lamiales > Lamiaceae > Plectranthus > Plectranthus barbatus. Next base: position 418,700 of record JAPKLW010000434.1, read on the forward strand.
TTTGGTACACATATCATATCCTTGTATACCAGTGCAGTATCCACTACTTCTCTGTATTCGCTTGACTCTTTTACTCGCATCTGTTGATGCAGCTTTTCGAGCTCGTCATCATTTCTATGTTTCTCAATGATTCTCTGCCTCAGGTCTAACATGACAGTGAAGACTGTTAAAATACTTTTCTTCTTCTCCATAGGCTTGACAACTTCCAAATGAATCTTTTGAAGTATCAAATTAGTTCTTCCTCTTTGGTTAGGAGTGAACCCAACTTCACTAATTTCTTCCAGCTCAAGGCATCAGTCGCAGGTTTGCCTTGCCTGGATGGTAATTGATCGTCAGATCATAATCTTTGACCAGCTCAAGTTATCTTTTCTATCTCATTTTCACGTTCTGGTACTTCAAGCTCTTGGGACCTGCGATTATAACACACTTGACTCTATACAAGTGGTGCCTCAAAATTTTCAAGCCTAAACCACTGTTGTTAACTCTAAATCGTGAGTCCGATAGTTCATATCATGTGGCTTGAGTTGCCTCGATACATAAGTTATTACTTTGCCTTCTTGCATTAATACATAGTCTAAGCCATTCTTAGGCACATCTGTGTACACTCTATAGTTCTTGTCTGACTCAGGGACAACCAGAATTGGTGCAATCGTCAGACATTGCTTCAATTTGTGAATGCTCTCTTCACAATCCTCGGTCTATTCGTATTTAATCCCTTTCTGCTGCAGTTGTGTCAAAAGTTTTGCTATCTTCGAGCAGTCTTCTATACATCTTCCGTAATATCCGACTAAACCAAGAAAACTTCTGATCTCATTCGTATAGTGGGTGACTTCCACTCTGTCGCCTTCTGGATCTTAGTGGGGTCCACTCTAATTTTTTCTATTGACACGATGTGACCCAAGAATGTCACTTTTCTTAGCCAGAATTCACACTTGCTGAATTTGGCGTAAAGCTTCTCATCTCTGAGTGTTTGAAGCACTGTCCTCAAGTGTTGCTCATGTTCTCCTTCACTCTTCAAGTAAATAAGTATGTCATCGATAAATACCAAGATGAAGTTGTCGAGGTTTGGGTGGAATACCTTATTCATCAGATCCATGAATATCGTTGGGCATTCGTGAGTCCAAATGGCATAGCCACGAACTCATAGTGACCATATCTCATTCTGAATGTTGTCTTCAAAATGTGTTCCTTCCGAATCTTCAACTTGTGATATCCTGATCGAAGATCTATCTTCGAGAATAAGCTTACTCTTTTCAGCTGATCGTACAGATCATCGATCTTTGGCGAATGATATCGATTCTTCAAGTCTAACATATTCAGATCTTGGTAATCGATGCACATCCTCATCGATCCATCTTTCTTCTTGACGAATAAGATAGGGGCTCCCCAAGGTGATACACTAGGTCTAATAAAAACCATGTCTAAAAGCTCTTGAAGTTGTACATTTAACTCCTGCAATTCTTTCGGTGCCATACGATAGGGTGCTTTGGAAATTGGAGCTGCTCCCGGTTCCAAGTCTATCGTAAACTCCACCTATCAGTATGGTGGCAGTCCAGGTAGTTCTTCTAGAAATACATCCTCGAACTCTTAAACTGTTGGCACGTCCTTAACTGACACCTCTGGCTTTTCTTCACCTTCCAAAAATATACTAAGAATACTTGGTTCTCGGTCTTCTGCATTAACCTCGAAGCTTGGAGTGCTGAAATAACCGACACTCTCTGATTCCTCCTGAATCCATAAACACAAGTTTTCTCGTCTCCTGGTTGTGGAATAATAACTTTCCTTTCACGACATATATAGTTGCCTTATTCTCTGACAACCAATCCATACCTAGGATTACATCAATGTCGTGCCTATCCATAACATTCAATTTTGCTTCCATTTTCTCGTGACCATTCAACTGGATGTCTGAATTACGAAATATTAAGATAGTAGTAGTCGTTTCTCCTGAAGCTACCTTCAGATCCTGCCTACTCTTCTCTATCTTAAGACCTAATACTTCAGTGCATGCTGATGATATGAATGTATGGGATGCGCCAGCGTCAAATGTAACCATGATAGGTATATTATTAATAATGCCCATACCTGCCACAATTCTTTTATCTCTGTTGCCGTAAATGACATATGCCCTTGCCCTCCGGGGCTGCTGATTTCCCTCCAACTGGTTCTCTTCCGGTTGACGAGGTGGCAAACTGCCTATCTTGCCTGCCTCCTCGGCGATTTCTTCCAGCTCCTCTCCAAGGCTGGTGTTCTCCTCAAATCACCTTCAGCTGTTGGTTTGCAGGCCTTTGATTATTTTTCCTATTTCCAGTTTCCATAATGAGCTGAGGGGCATTGTCGCGCATAGTGCCTAGTGCCTCCACAATTGAAACATAGGTTTTCTTAAATATGCATTTTCCAAAATTTTTCTTTCCACACTTATTACATTGTGGGGATACCATGCCTCGTTGATTTGGAGCTTCCGGTGCTTCATACATTTTATAAGGCTGATCAACGTTGTGCCTCTGATTATTCTGGTAAATTTCTTGATCTTGTCATTTCTGGCTTCCTGACCCCTGATACTGGGGTTGCTGATTTTCCTCCCACTTTCTTTTTGATGCCGAGGAAGATGAGTGGGGCTCTTGAGCACCCCAAGATGGTAACTTCTTCCTGGTCATTGATGCTTCCACGTCTAGAGCCTTCCTCAATAGCTATTGATAGTCCAAGTCAGTGAATGTGGACAAGTGGGTTCGGATTTCTTCTCTCAACCCATCACGAAATTTATCCACTAAATCTTCATACGTATCAGCCTGGTCTGGTGCATGTCACAATAACTCATAAAACTTCAAGTCATAACCACCAACAGTTATGTTACCTTGCTCGAGCGAGAAGAACTCAACTTCCCTATCCTTATGACATTGTTTTGGCACGTACTTCTCGAACAATGCCACCTTGAAATATTCCCAATCGAGTTGTTGGCGAGTCACCGATGCCAGAGACTTTACATGAGTCTCCCACCAACGATCGGCTTGCCCCGTCAACTGATAGGTCATGCAGTTGGCTATCTCTATCTTAGAATATTGCATATGTCAAAAAGTCTTTTCCTCGTCGAGCTCTTTCCAGTTGCTAGACTCCTAGGTAGGGAGGTCATCGGTTGCCTTCCACTTCTTGCTAGCGCTGGAGGCAACAGTTTTGGCCCTTGCATAGCCAGCAAATGTATTTTGCTTCTTGATCATCGTCACTTCTACATCTAGAGTCATTCCCAAGGACTCCTGGTAATTCATCTCAACAAAGGCAGACACTTTCACTCATTCTTCTCTTTTCCCCGGTCATGGAATTTTTCCACTAATTAGCGGGTATATTTACCTGCCAGGAACATGTTGGATTAGCTCACAAAATGTTCGACCGTAGTCATTGTCCCCTGATCTAGTGGGAAGATCTTAATTCCTTTATCTCGACGATACTGGTTTGGTACATACTTTTCAAACAATGATGCTCACAGTTTTTCTCAAGTAAACTGGTAATACTCTTCGAGTATCAGTAATCTTTTGCGAGTTTCCCACTTGTGATCAGCTTATCCAACAAGCTGGTACGTCTTGTAGATAAATCATACTACATGTGCTTTGAAAGTCTTTTCAGATATAGAAACCCAATCCTCAATCTGAAGAGGTTCTCTGCGCCTTTAAGGGTTAGCGGTTGTTATTATCAAAAGATCATGATTAACTTGAAAGGTTGAGGAGCTGTATTGGTGTCTCAAAAGACAACAATCATAATTTACGCACAGATGTGCCCTCTTCATCAGGGGCAGCATCGTGAACTGAGATGGCTTCGTGCCACTGACTAAGCTTGGCATTGTTCTAGTCATCGCCCTCTCCTCATATGCATTTCAGTGTTAGACAACAAGCTGAAACTCTTCGCACATCAAATTGTTTACACAACAACTTAAGAGTTTCCCGATACATTTTCAACTCATGCTTATTGCGCATCTCTCAAGAAGTGTTTGCTTGGTGCACGCTCACGATTACACAATTCAAAATTTATTAAAATCATAACGAGGAATCTGGTTATCCAATTGGCATAACATAGCATATCATACTATAAGTATGAACCATGCTGCAAAATTTCTTAGCAGTTGGTGTACTGCCTCTCCAAGGCTTCTCGCGTGCACTTCCGTTATGCTAACAGGGTTTAGTATCTCTGTGATACCGGTCCCACAAGCTAACATGGTACTCATACTATAACAATGGGGTTCGTAAAACCCAATTGGACTCGATCCCAATCATCTGAATCAGTGACTTTGCATTATCATTTGATCAGGGCACTCGGGGCTACTCCTGATCATCAACTACCAGCGAAAGTAAACATACTATCCTTGCGGTATATCAATATCCTCTCACAGGATAATATATATAGCAAGTTGGAAGTAACACTTCATCACAATCCAACCTTCTCATGAGATCATCCCTGGCATGTCGAAGTTTTCCTCGAACTATGTCCATAACCTCAAAAGTGGTTCGCTGCCGCTACAGTTCTCCGATGCACTGCATTTAGGATCCAAAATATTCCTTCGCATAAAACATCCTTTCGGGTGAGAGTCCTCTATTTGATGTCTTTATGACTTGTCAGACATTTCGCACTTATTGATGTTCATCTCATCAACTCACAGGTGCCTCTAGGAAATAGTGAAAGTCTGTAACTAACATTAATTTGCAGTATTTCTGAATCTTTCAGGTTTTCCCGAATCAGATTGGAAGTTCCTTTGAAATTTTATTCTCTAGGATGCACCCAGTTCAATAATACCCATAGACTTGCTCATTTCTACTCGATTCACAAGATTGAGCTATATCAACACATTACTAGCTCCATTTCGAGTTCTCGCCCGATCAGGTGCGATGGAACTTACAACAATGAGCTTGATCATCTACTATGCTTGACTAGTAGGGATTCTACTAAGTAAATGAAGAACTTAATCAGTTCGCCTAAACTCGCACGAATGAAGCATGACTCATCATAACAGTTCTAAGTTATCATCAAGTAATGCTCCGCATTACTACTTCATAGAATCATAATCATCTCCAAGCACTTTGCACTTGGTGCTACGCAAAACAATAGCATACCTTTAAGTCTTAAAATGTATAGTCAAGCAAACACTCAATCAATATAGCATGACTCAATCGTATGCTAGCAACATAATCATATTAAGTGCATTTCATGCACAATTCATTCCCATGCCCGTGAGTAGCGATTCGCACACCGCTCACACTCAGAACATGCTCATATTACCAGTCTACACATGACTCATATGCTATTGATCTTATGCACAAGCATAAAAACTCTCTGTGAGCTGAAACAATCATGTCAGTCGTCTAACCTAACCCACCTTACTCTAGCCTTCACAGGCTAAGCACATACAGTGCTTCATTTTTTTTTTCAAGAGTTCGATCAACTTCTACACCTACTCTAACACATCTCAGACAACATATTCAATTTAACACTGCTTGCAAAAATCATTTGTCATATTAATTCACAATCGAGCAAATTTTTATAGGCCACCACACCGGTGCCAAAATCAAATAACAACAATTTTTTTTTGTTCACCTCATCGGTGCCAAAATCATGCAATCATGCTTTAAAACAACAAATAACCTCATTAGGTTAAACAAAATATGGCTAGAGCACAACTCTTTTGCCAAAACAACACTTTTGAAATGTCAGTATTCTCACCTACTCCAATTACTAGACAAATCAATCAACAACGATATGCAATGTCTGTATATCCCCAACTTCGATACTAGACATGCGATCATCAACAAGCACTAGAAATAGCAAAAGCCAAGCTTCATCACTATGCTAAACAATCAATCAATCTAGACACTTGCAATCATGCCAAGTTCTTTTGAAAACGTTTTCAATCAACACATGCTCAAATGAACACAATTTGTTCAAAACAGTTCATAGCCACAATCAAAATTGTGCTAGCATTTGAAAATCTTTCAATCACGATAACACAGTAGTGAACACAATCACTAAAACTATTTGCAAGCAGGCATTTCAAAATGTTTACAAAACGTACCTCGCAGGTTGCGCAGGATGGAATGGGGTGTAAAGAATGAGAAGACAGTTTTCTCACATTAGACTTCTGAAACAAAAGAAGTCTTGGTTACCAGAGCCAAGGAAATAAAAGACAAAACCAACCTGGCTCTGATACCACTTTGTAACAACCCCAACTCGCCTTCCCGAAACTTCAGGGCGCGTTACAGGTGGCTTGGATGTTTTAACAACGGAAGACTTGTTTATCAATAATATATAAGGTTCAAATGAATATAACACAACCAAAAGCCCAAATAATCGTTCACAATTAATGGAGTTATCACGAGGGACTGACTCCCCGTGCAACACAAAATCAATTATAGAAATGGGTTCTCAACAGATTACAAATACAGGGAAGGAACTAACATCAGAGGTTCAAGCAGCGGAGATTTACGCAGCGGAGATATGCATATGAAGATGCATATCTCAGGATCAACTCTCATTCTGTAACTTCTTCATCTTTACACCTCCGCATTCCCATCCTCGCCGCAAACCTGTGCATTTTAAAAATAATACCAGGGGCTGAGTACATATGTACCCTGTGGAGACAATGCCCGAAAACATACATTTATACATATGAAAGCTATGCCACACACAGATAAGCCACGGGATTTTAAGAAAATATTTGCCGTGTTTATCCAAAACATTTTCATCACATTGTCTGAAGGCAGATTCACTCAACATGCATCATATCTGTTTACCGTAGTGTGATTGGAAGCTGGCCCACTTCCAAGTCACGATGAACAGCTGGGAATGGGCGAACCACTCTACCCACTGTCATCAATTTGTGCACAGTATCTCAGAACAAAACATTGAGACAACGATCGTTTTTAAAGGCAACACAGGCTTCACCTTATTTCCCCAAAGGTATCAGCTCTCCTGTTGAGTGACCACAATATATATCATAATAGTTCGCGAACATGAGGGATCTTAATATCCCTAAAGTTAATGAGACTTTGCTCAGGTATTTCATGTATACCTGGTTCTGTTCTCATTAAACAAATCTCTCTGGTGACTGTAATCAACCAAAGGTACATATATGATGTCACAAAACATTTTGGCATAGACAATCAATTTCAAAACAAGAATTTTCATGCTTTTAGAAAACTGAGCTCACAGCTCGGAAGACATTTAATTTTAATAGAAAATAGTCCCCACCTTTAAATCTCACAGATGTTTAGCACGTAGATGTAGAAGCTTTGATCTGATCAACTCGTATCTCCTTCAATTATCAATACAAGGATAAATAATCAATTAGGTGGATCAACTAGAGTTTGAACAATCAGCGCTTTAGCTAATGTTATGCCACATTCAGGTTCTACGACTGACTGACTAGACTTACAATACCCAACAACCTAACATGTATCTTCGTACATAGAAGCATGCATGTAACTCAATCAAACACCATTATACATATTAATCAATCCACGATTAACAATTTAACTCATTTAAAGCGCGTTTATATATTAAACGGCTAAACTCATATTCGACAATGCATTAAACGATTCAAAATATTTAATGCTCAAATACGTATCCAACTTGATTATGAACTCACGATATTTATACTATATTCGACATATCGTTAAATCTAATTGATATAATCAATTAGATATATAATTGTACAAAATCCACATATATGAAATAAATTAATAATAATAAAAAAATAATAAATAATAATTAAATAAAAGTTTTAATAATAATAATAAAAATATAATAACATATATATGTTTAAGAGAAAGAAAGATTTTTTTTATATGTATAACATTTATACACGCACATATAATGCAAGAGAGAGAGGGACAATTACATACATATATATAAACGTACGGCGAAGAGAGAGAACAAAAACTTGACTGCCGAAGCAGCGAGCAGCGTCGACCACCGCCGGAGTGCCGACCGACGGTCAGAGCATCGATCGACACCGGTAGCAGCGACCGACGCCGGCAGCTTCAGCTGCTGGTCGACGCGCATCAATGCCCAGAAAACAATGGCTGATCTCGGCAATTTCCCGGATGTTTTCGGCCATTTTAACCACCCCCAACTCATCTAAATACATTCCTAAGCATGCTAGGACCTCAAAAAAATGAAGTGCATGCGCTGAAACTAAAGAAATTTTCGCCGGAAAATTTCTGGAAAACTCACCGGCGAAAAAAATGGTGGTGATGCAGCAGTTTCAGCTTTCCGGGAATAGGGGTGGCGATCCAAGCACACCAAAATGCTCCTAAGATTATGGGGAACACGAATATGTACACAAATTCAAGCTTCGTTGCCGTTCAAAATGAGTTCTACGCCGATATAAAAAAAACTTATCTACTTAACGGCAGCTGTGTTTGCACGCGAATAACTTCTTGGATTCTCGACGAATTCAGGCGTTCCCAAGCTCTACGAACTCCATGCAGCGCGGTTTATACCCGGATGGTGAGATTTTGGTCGGAGGAATGCGGTGGTGGTCTGAAAATTTCCTCAAACAGCAGGGCGGCGTGAGGGGTGGTGTAGCGAATGTGTGCGCAGGAGAGAAAAAAAGTTTGAAAATGATGAAATTGGTATTTCTTTGTATTTTGATCTGTTTCCTGAATTTTCCACCGCCTCATCAATTAAATTTCAGCCACTCACCCTGGTTGTTGATGTGGCAATTCCTTTGCCTAATGTTTTCCCCAGTTCAGCTCCAGTGTATTCGACTTCGATAATATAACTTATTGGATCTCAAGTTTTACATATATTATTCCAAAAAAAATATGTAAATCTAATGAAATACTCCAATTAACGAATCTAACTCATTCATATAATTGTCCAAATTTTTGGAGATAATAAATTATCGTCCGGAACTTTAAAAGTTCAATAATTTATAACTTATTCCTCGGGCCTCTGAAAATTTTTCCGATCATTTTCTATCCTTCCATATTTTATTTCCAAGCATTCCCTAACTCGATATAAGAAACGGACTTTTCGAGTGCAAGTTATGAATTTAAATGCGATATTATTATTTTAAAATAATAATCCGCCGCACTCGAGTCTCCTACGAAAAGTGTGACTGCATGGTCACTTAGGTTTTTCTCAAAATGAACCCATAGGTATATTGCATGTTAGAAACAAACCCTCTTGTCACATCGGGTGTCATTTCTTGTCTCTAAAAGCAAAATAAAATATTTACAAAAATATATAAATATTTATTTATTTGATTAATTAAGCATTAATTAGCTTAATTAATCCCGGGATATTACACTTCTATAGTATTTATGATTAAATTGTATTGATGGATAAAATATATGATATATATTTGAATGATTTGTAAATCTAAAAAGATCAATAATTATTATTATTATTATTATTATTATTATTATTATTATACTCTAAATCTTTTTTGATATTGTATGTAAATCGATATTTTAATTTAATATGATTGTAAATTAATTTTAATTCAATTATAATTAATATAAAAAAAATTTAAATATATCCTAAGATTTTAGTAATGCAATTTTTTTTTAATTAAATGCTCAACAATAAAATAAGTCCTGAACGTGTTCATCTTCTTTATTCATTTGTAGAAATAAATTAAACTGATATTATTTTAGTTTAGTTTGATAAATTAAACTGATATTATTTAATTATATTAAAGCTCATAATTGTTATTTTTATATTACTATAAAGTCATTATTCAATTTAAAAGATTTTTTTTGGTTGATAGTTACGTAATTATTGAGTGTGATTAGGGTTTAATTAAACTTAAATTATTTTTTATATATACAGAAATTTTTGGGACTAATTTCATGTATACAATACAATTTAAAAGGTTTAGATTATCATACAATAATAACTATAAAACTATTTTTTGAATACGTTTAGATTTTGACTTTTTAGAATTGCTTGAAATTATTAAATTTTTATTAATATATAGATAGATTTAAATAATTTGTAGATTATAAATAACTGAATAGAAAAAAAAATTATACGGTTATATCATTGAAAATTTAAAAAGAAAATTAAAAGATTTGGGAATATCTATTATAATATATTTATACATGTATTTTAGTTAGTTTATGGTTGTTATATCAACTATATTTTAGTTATTTTATGGTATTTTACATATTTATCCTCCGGTTTTGTTTTAATATATATATAGATGTCATACAAATTGGTTTCGGTATCATACTAATTTTTATGTTTATGAATTCAAGTTCTCTAACCAAAATGATTTCAACATTTGTGTTTTTTTAGTAGGAAACTCATGTTTCTACTTTGACTATCACACCTTATCCTTTAATTATTGCACATTTTTAAATAATATATTTAAACATTAAAAGAAATAATATCAATATAAATACCCAATTTTGATTTATATCAATTATATAGAATAAAAAATATACTTAATAAATTCAATAATAAAATCTAATTTTATTTGTCCATATAATAAATTATTGTATATATCTATAAGTTTATATCCATCACAAAAATCATTAAAATAATTATTGATTTAGGAATTTAAAAATCAAATTAATCAACTATTAATGTTAGTGTATTAATTAAGTGAATAAATTAATGAATATAATAATATTTTCCAATTTTGCCTTTCGATTTTGTTTTAATATATATATTGATTATATAAGAGTTATTTTAGGAGATAATTAAGTAAAGATTTAAACTTCCGTGTTAAAATTTCAAAAACACCCTTCAACTAAAATAAAATGTCAAAAGATAATCAATTATTAAATTCAACGAAATAATTTGGACAATTAAAACTTGTAAATAAATGACTGAGATTTAGTCTCATTCCTCATATTAAACTAAATTTGGATCCTTAATTTCCAAAATCTAAAGGATCAAGTTCTATCTTTTATTTTAAATTATTATTTCCTATTTTTATCTTAAATCTTAATGAAGGACATTACTGTAAATTAATATTAGCATTTTCTGTATTTATATGATCATATAATATATTTATCATATCAAAGTTTTTTTTTTCCTACCCAACGTCTTTTTTCTTTTCTTTGTTGCAAAAATACATTTGGAAGATGTAAGATTGAGGTGACGGCTATTGATAGGTGCACATCGCCGTTAACATTGGTTGGAAGAGAGGCACCGTTAGTGAGATAAGAGAGGAGATGTACCGCTACTCAAGCCCAAGATTTGCGCAAAAAGTCGGGAGGTGGAAAGAGGCGCCACAATTAACTTATAATTAACAAATCTTTGAGAGAAGAGCGGATTTGAAGAGTTTTGTTTTAGTGCTTTCATAATTTTTTTTTAATCCGATTTGAATTCTTACACGTTTTGATGGATGCTTTTGAGAGTTTGATATCACCGTGCATCGGCTGTCATCAATGGGGAATTTTCCATTCACAGGTCTTACCGCAATGGTTTTTTTTTTTTTTTTTTTTTTTTTTACATATTTAAGTTGTATTAAATATGTTTTGTAAATATGCATCAAACACTTATTTATACTTGCATTTTTTTTCTTTTTATGTGTTGAGTTTTCTGTTTTGCATGTGTTAGTTTTACGTGAACTCATACTTTTAAATTGCATAAAATACACTGGTATATATACATTATAATAGTATTCATACTTGCATTATGTTTCATTTTCATGATTTAGTTTTCTGTCTTAGAATTTATACTATTAAGTTACATTAAATACAACTGTAAATATGCATCATACAAATATTTATTTGCATTATATTTCATTTTTCACTTATTAGTTCTACGTGAACTCATACTATTAAATCACATTAAATATGCTTGTAAATATGCATCATAGTAGTATTCATACTTGTATTACATTTCCTTTTCATGGTTTTAGTGTTTTCTTTTGCATGCAATAGTTATACGGGAACTGATACTATTAAGTTGCATGGAATACGCCTGCAAATATGCATCATACAAGTATCATAATTGTATTAATGTAACTACCTGTAGTGTAATATTATGTATTATGGTAATTTGTCATGTTTTAACATACTGGAATGAATTAGCTTATATAATGAAATAAATTATTAATCTTGCAAAAAAATCATGTTTTTAGTTTTATGTCCTTCGTAGAAGAAAGAGGCTCTAGATGAGACAATATACAGAATGGCTCTAAACGGTTACATATTCAAATCACATTAAATAATGCTTGTAAATATGCATCCTAGTAGTATTCATACTTGCATTACATTTCATTTTCATGGTTTTAGCGTTTTGTTTTGCATGCAATAGTTATACGGAAACTGATACTATTAAGTTGCATGAAATACGCCTGCAAATATACATCATACAAGTATTTATAATTGTATTAATGCAATTACCTATAGTGTAATATTATGTATTATGGTAATTTGTCATGTTTTAACATACTGAAATGAATTAGCTTATATAATGAAATAAATTATAAATCTTGCAAAAAATTCATGTTTTTAGTTTTATGTCCTTCGTAGAAGAAATAGGCTCTAGATTAGACAATATACAGAATGACTCTAAACGGTTACATATTCAAATATCTCAACACTCCATCTATAAATAGACGAGTGTCCAAGAAGTGAGAAAAAAAACTGAGAAAGCAACAAAACTCTACGAAATCAAAGCTTTCAGCTGTTCGTGACTAATCTTTAACTTACTATATGTCAATCTTTGGACATGAGACTTGTTGCTTTTCAAAGTACAAGTTTACTCTTGGTGTTCTTACTTTCTAAGTAATTACACTGCATTCGCTGCCATCTCCAAATAGACACAATCACGGGCTCTAGCCGCAAGATCAACGGTTCTAGGAAAAACCTTAAAGTTCTCAAGTTCCAGAGAAGGAGGTTGCGTGATGTGCCCACATTCCAAGTCTGAGAAGCAGATGAAGCAACGGCCTGGGCGATTGAGCAAGTGGATTGGTGGACATTGACATTCACCAGTTTACGATAGATCATGAGAACCTTTGTAACCAAAATTAAATGTATTCCAAACTAATTAAAGATCTGAAGAGAGGACATATGACTTTTATTTTCGAACCTCTATAAATCCTTTTGAGCATTTGCTGCTTTATTTACTTATTTGCAAGAATTTAAAACTCAATACTCATTAAATATTGAAGTATACTTGAATCTGATTAATTAACCAAACTCGCTAACACCAGTTTTTAAAAACACAAACTGAGACACAATCAATTTTTGAAGTGCAAGTTTTCATTAAAAATTTTCGCTGTGCATCTCAATACGGGACCAACATATTTTTTAGAAAAAATTTAGATTAGCTGAAACAAACTATTTTCAAAATAATTTGATTGGTTTATTTAGAATAAGTATTTGAAATTTAATTTGTGAAGTCTTCGGATCCTATATATTGGAGCGCCAAAAACGTTACACTTTAAAATAGTCAAATTAAACCGTCAGTGACGGATGTATGTGCAACAATGGGGTACAGTTGTATCTCGAAAATAATTTGTTTTTACTATATTTGTATATTTATTATTATTTTTTAGATAGTTCTATACTACTTATATTGTCACTTTCTCTACCAAAAATATCAATTTCATTTTTTATATTTATTTTATTTACTATTTCTTCTATTATATTATACATATGCAATTAATAATATAAAATATAAAAAAAAGTATATTATCATGTTTTGTTTAAAATATTATATCTCTCAAATATATTATATTTTTTAATTGTTAAATAATATACGTATTATTTTCAATGGGATAATTTTGTGGAAAAAAAACTCTATTTTTGTAGGCTTGTGTTTAATCTACTTATTTTTATTTTATTCTTAATTTATTTACAAACTTGGACATATAATATATAAAATAATTTGTATTATAATATATTAATATATAATATTGATGAATAAAAAGGAAAATATAATTAAAAATAATTACTCAAAATATAAAAACATATAATTTTGTTGATTATATCATGATATTGTAAAATAAGATATATATTCGATTCATGTATTGCACGGTTGTAAATGTCGTTTTATATATACAAAAGTTGTTTATATCATTTTAATTTTTTTAATATATTTGTACCCCAATTATAATTTTCTAGATCCGCCATTACAAACCGTACAAAACCTTGTTGATTAAAATAAGTAGAAATGTTAATGCTCAACAGCAAAGCCGATATAATATATTGCAATAATTAGATCGAAGGTTTACTTCCATGCAATTTTTTTATATTAGATTCCTTGGAGCTTGAAACAGTCATCGAGAATAGAGAACCAAAATCTTATTATATTTTAAGTAGTAATATTAATGCATAAAAGTACTCGATCAAGTTAGATTTCTCGAGTTACTGACCTAGAAATATATTTTCTTACATAATAGTTAATTTTATATTTTATCAAATAAATCTTCAAGTTTTAATTTTATACAAAACATGACAAGTCAGGTCGTTCTTGGAAAAATATATTTACTAAATAATTTTCTTTGCCGGAGTATTGATTAGTAATTAATGATTTAAAGTTTGTTTCTTTGTTGTTATGAAATAAAATATAATATAATAAAGAAAATACAAAAGAGCATACGAAATTTGTTTATCCAGTTCATAAAAAATGATTATTTTGGGAGCATTATTAGGTCAAGATATTTATTAGAGATTATGGTGGCTATTTGTTTACCACCTTTTTTTTTCCCTCTTGCAAACTCGCGCTGTTCTCTCTTTTTTATAAACTACTAGATTTACACTCGCGTGATACGCGATCAACATTAAATAAATAAATGATATTATATTTTATAATTAATATGATTATATATATTTTACTACATATCTTTAAATATTTGAAGTCGTATGTAATTTTGTATTGATACAATTATAATATTAGTATCTATATATTTATAGATTTAGATCAATATAATTAAAGTTTTATTTTATTTTTCTCATGAAATTTATTTACAAAATGCAAAAAAAGCATTTCTCACATAATAATGGACTAAATTTTCCTATATGAAGTATATATTAGTTTGTGTTTTTATTTCTTCACATATATATTAGTACATTTGAATGATACTTTTACTGTGTACATGAATGAGGATCAAGATCTAAAATTATGTTCGGTTCCACTATATACTTTAAGATTCAACATAACAAATAAAAAGTCATTTTCAGAAAAGGGAGAAGTATCAATTTTATTACAAATTACTATTATTTTGTCAAATATATTACTATATATATGCATATTATCAAAATATATTACAAACTACCAGTTTTGTAAAAGATTTATGATAGGAGCCGATTTTCGGCGATGAAAAGTTAATGTGGCATATTGGATGACACATCACCATTTAAAATTACACGACATCGTGCAAATATATTACAAACTATTATAATTTTCTCAATCGTATTATAAATTATGTATATCCTAAATAAAACTCATACTATCAAATTTATTATTTTGTTACGAAAATATATTTATTTGTATTTTAAAATGTTAATAAAAATATAGTTATATTAAAAAATATTTAAATAAAGATTTTTGACAATTTTTTTTAAAAATAAAAAAATAATAAAAAAATGCATATTTTAAATTTCCTATTTATTTTTCTCTCATATCTCACTTTGCCAAACCAAAAAACTCATTATTTGGTTTAGCGAGGTGTGAGATCATAACAAAAGTATAGGAAAATTAAAATGAGTGCTTTTTATATATTTTTTTCTATTTTATTTAATTTATCAAGAATTTTACTTAAATATTTTAAGCATAATTATATGATTTAAATATCTTAAATATAAATAAATATGTTTTCATCATAAATTTAAAATAAATTTGATTGTTTTAAGTATTTATTTAAAAATATATATAGTTTGCAATATAATTGAAAAAATTACAATAGCTTGTAATATATTCTTAAAAATTACAATAATTGTAATATATTTGTACGATGATGTGTGATTTTAAATGTTGACATGTCACCCGGCAAGTCACGTCAACTTCTCGTAATAAGAAATTTGTTTCCGACATAAATTTGGAACAAAACTAATAGTTTGTAATATATTTCGATAAAATACATTTTTTGTGATATATTTGAAAAAACCATAATAGTTTATAATATAATTGATACTTTTTCCTTTAAAAAAAATAAATTCATCCTAACAAAATTATGATCAAGTTTTCAAAATATTTTGTTTAAGATTCTAACCTGCAATAAATAAGAAAACTTTTAAAAAACGATACTTATGTTTTTGACAAGAAAAGTGTCACAAATAATTTTCTTTACCTTTTTATTAATATATATTGTATACCTATGGATTTTTTCTAGATCAATACAATACTATATTAATATTAAATGGAAAAGGTTATAAATGATAATATTTTTTGGATGTGATAATTTCGGTTATTAATTTAAATCTTTTGATAAAGCTAATATTTCTCTATTGTTAATTTTGTTATAGAATTAAGTGGTTTAAAGATGTATAAGTAGAGAAAAATGTAGATATTTTAGTTAGAAAAAGAAAAAATAATAAAATAATGATGTGAGTGATGATTTTAGAGGGAAAATGACATTATTATAATTATTTGAAACTTCTTGTTTTATATATATATATATATATATATTGATTACAGTACCGTTTTAAAGGGTGAGAATTAATTTATCGTCTCTTATTTTCGAAATAGGAAACACACCGACCTTATTTAAATTATTAAACCCTATTCTATTCTGATCATAATAGGAAACACCGACCATATTTAAAAGTACCTCCTATTTATACTCTTATTTCTAATCATATTAAGAAACACGTCCCTAAATAAATTATTGTCATAGTAGTTAGGTTCCATATATCCAACTTGTGTCTTTTAATTACTATCCAAAATAAACGACGAACATAAACACTTAAAAAAATGTTTGGCAACTACCATTGAATTATCTTTAAATGAAATTTAATACAACACTTAGTTTGGTTCGTTGACCTCGAAAATGAGAGAGATTATATAATAGATCTGGAAATAAGTTCATATACATTTTTTTTAGAAGAGAGGCAGTCTCAATTGACGTGGTATGGCAGGTGGGTGGATGTGAAATAAATAACTATTCTCGCAGTCAAGAACAAATGATGATATTATTGTATGCATATTGAATAAGATAGAAGTATATAATTTCCCCTCTCACTCCACCACTTTTACTCTCTCTCACTAAACTCTCTAGAATTTCTCCGGCGACATTCCGGCGAGCTCCGACGAAGGGTTTTCAAGGTAAAACTATACCTTTTCGGAACCCTCTCTTTGTTTCCTTTCCATTTCCAACCTTAGATTTCCATTCCTTTATGTTTTGAAGTGAGAAATAGAGAAATCAAAGGTTGATCAAGCTCACAAGGACCTATAAAGATCCTAGAGGTATAAATCGAACCTCCCTCTAGCTATTTTATTGATTTAAACATGTTATGGTTTATGCCCTAGTTTTTAAATGCCATGATCTAGGCTTGATCTTGAGTTTATGAGTACGTATGCATGTTTAGCATGTTATATTATGAGCCTAGAGACGATATATGGACCTAGGAATCGATTTGTGTTGATTTTGGAGCATTTTTGGTATATTTGCCCTATATTGAAATATAGTGGTTAAATCTCGATTCCAACATGTTTTGATGGTTTAAATCATGTCTAGACTCATTATACTTGTTAGAAAACCATTTGGTGTTGTTAGAAATCGATTGGACGAGTCTGGATAACCGTTCGAGCCAAAAACAAGAATTTTCGCCGGAAGTCATGCAGCCTCTGTTTCGGCCGATATAGACTCCATCTCGGTTGAGATGGCTATATCGGGCGAGATAAGAGTCATCTCGGTCAATATGTCCATATCGGTCGAGATGGACTTCGTCCCGGTCGAGATGGCCGAATTCTATTCATCTCGGTCGAGATGGCCGAATTCTATTCATCTCGGTCGATATGTGTCTCATCTCGGTCGATATGCTCATATCGGTCGAGATGCAACTCGTCTCGGTCGATATGCTCATATCGGTCAAGATATACTTCATTTCGGTCGATACATTCATCTCGGTCGAGATGCACTCCATCTCGGTTGAGACAGAATGAAAATTTCCCCTATTTTGTTCTTTCTTCGATCAATTCTATATATCTTTCATATCTTTTGATACCCTTCATACCAATCAACTCAAATAACATTTCCTTAAATGCTAAACACTTTATTCCATTAACTCAAATCCAAATTGGTTTCGTTTGATATTCCTTGTATCAATCGACGAAGAAATGTTATCTTCTATAACTTCTCCGAGAATCTTTTCAATTCGATTTGATTGACTGAACTCCTGTAATTCGAACTTCCTTTGAAGCTTATCAAACTTGTTAAACCTTAACCTTTGAAATCTTGATCCGATCTTCAATTTAGATCAATAATCTCTTCGATTATTCCGTTGAAACAACTTGATGAGTTCGTGTACTCTCAAGCAATGTACGATGATTCACAATGAAACTCCTTCCAATCTTAAACTCTTGAAAGTGCTTAGTCACTTGACAAAGTCATTCGTTTTGTTCAATCAACTTGAACTACTACTCATGTTTCTTGAATTAATGCTCGATATTGAACCACAAGCTGTTGATGTAACGTTTGACTACCTTGTTCGTCAAACTAAATTGCCAAAGTCATACTTCCATATCCTTATCCGACGGCTCAACTTGAGAAGTCCAAGATCGATTAAGAGTCTAGAATTAATTGGTGAGTTAGATTTTAAATAAATCTATTATCCATTGAGGATTTAACCGTATTCCTTATGACATAGGAAGGGGCAAGGAGAAGGTCAATTACTAGATCAACAGACCGCATAACCGCACCAACTAAGGTGGGCTTTCTATTACCCTATATGGTGGGCTAAAATAAAATAAAAATGATGTTTTCTTTTCAAAGAAATCAAGCATGAGATAAAATGATTTGTTTTAAGTGCTTTGTCATTGCCTACTGTTTGTGTTTGCTATCTGTCCTCTCTGTGGGGGAACCCCACTTAGAGAAGAACATTATACGTGGGAAGGTAAATGTTGACTGCGCGTAATGCGAGTCTTTAACGATCATGCCCGGTTGGTATGATAAGATGCCACGGGTTAGTGCACTTAATGCTATCGTGTTAAAGGGTTCCGCCCTACATGGACTAGCATCGTGATTGTGGTTGGTGGCCACCTCCCAGTCACATATTTAATTGCAGATAGTTTAACTATGTAAAAGAGCTAGCTCATTCATAAAATGTTTTGGTGCCATGGGAGGATTTCAAACTTAAAAACCCCATGTGCGACCCGATATAAAAGGCATGACAAACTTATATATGTATGTTTTCGGGCATGTGTTCACTAAGTACAAATTGTACTTAGCCCCTCTCATTATTTCTAAAATGCGCAGGTTAATAGAAGATTTGGAGCAAGAGTACGAGGTAGCAGGGGAGTGGAGCTGAAGACTCACCTTTTGTAATAGTTAGATGCGGAAGTGTGTATCTTCATGTACATACTTCCTTGATAATTCTCCGCTGCTAGACTCAATGTCTTTTGTTAGACTTTTGATTATTACCAATCTTGTTAAAAACTCTGATATTTGATTTACTCAAGAAGCTACGATCCCTTCTTGAGGATGCACCCCTTTACTATCTTTTGCTTAACTTGGGATAAGTGTGATGCTTTCTTTCTTATTTGCTTGAATTCTTCTTATTGATTGATATCCCAAGTGCAAGTCTCGTTCCCGATGTGCCTCAATTCTCTTATTTAAGTCTTGTTTATAAATCGGGGCGTGACAAACTTTTTGGGTATGGATAAAACCCGCCAACCATTAAGCATGCCTAATGCAAGTTTATGCCTAATATTTTTTCCACCCATTACACAACCTACAACTCTATATTATTTACATCCCTATCAATGACCACAACTCAACCTAACTTGCTAATTAAAATATTAACTTCTCTACATTCCAATATAATATATAAATTAAAAAGTGTGTAACATTTATTATTAAAAAAATCTTTTATTATATATTATAAATTCATAATTTATTTGACAAACAAAAACTACGATAAATAATACAAAATATAAATATTATAATTAACTCAAGAAAATCTAAATTATAAGTACATGAATTATAAAATACATATTTGGATAATTTGGTTAATTGAGATACATGACAAATGATTTGAATTCTTTTTGGAATGGAGAACAATATCAATACGATCTTTTATTTTATGTTTTTGATATTATTCTTTAAATACAATTAATTCATCTAACCTTTACTCATAAATATTTTTATGAATTTAAAAGTTTTTTTCATAATTATTTAAATTATAAATAATGAAAGTTATATAAAAATGAAAAAGACATCCAATTTAAGATTGCCTCGTGTAATAAAATAAATAAAGTAAAATGAACATTCAGTGGCTGGATCACTTGGGAGACCTTGTGGCCAACTGGCCATGCAAACTATATGAATTTTTCTTTTTCTTTTTTTATCAAAATTTTTGTCTTATCTGATGACTTTTTGAAATGGTCTAACATATAATAATACTATCATGATGAATCTAAAAAATTTATGTGAGAGAGCTCGAATATTTCTTTTTCATTTTAACATCAATTTCTTCAAATCTTATTTTTTCTTATTTTCATTTATTAGTCCTTCTTCATGATATGATTAATAATAAAATATCAAATCACACTACTATAAAATTGTAAAAATTTTAGACTAGAGGACTAGCTCAGTTACCCCTGCCAGCACATGAAAATCTTATTTTATACAACACCACATAGAAATATTATTTTAAAATTAAAATTTGTGGTAACTAGAGATAAAAAATGATTCTTCTATAATAATATCGTCAATGGTTGAGATAAAAAAATATTAATGATTAAAAAGTAAAATACAATTCTGGTTACGTTAATTGTTTTTATGCTTAAAAAACATAACTATTCAAATAATTAAATATAAAATCTTGAAAAAAACTTTAATTTAATCTATTGATTTTTTTAATGAATGGTATAACATGGACCGCATTTAGTGCATGTGGTTCCCAGTATTGTAAGTTTTTTCCCGTTTCTCGAATTTTTTTATTTTTTCGGTGTTCGTTTGTTCTCTTGGTGCATAATGATCACCTTCATATATCATGTCATAATAATCCATTTAATTACACATTATTTCTGCAAAAACGACACAAATTGCCATAAAATAAAACCTAATTCTACTATGTATATACTTGATAAGAGCAATCCAACCAAGACTTAAGCTCAAACTAATGCCTAAAAGATAGTGAAATTAACTCCAACTATACCCAGAAACACATCTAAAACTCATTGAGTTTTAGGCCTGCACCAAACTCAAATTTAGTGCAATACTATAGCAAACTCAAAAAGTTATAAATAATTGCATTTTGACCCCTTAAAATTCTTAAACTACTAATTTATCTTGTACTATACTTTTTTTTAATCTCTTTTTCATTTATTTTATAATTTGCTTGGAAGTATTCCTACCTACTTGTTGTTTGATGTGTCAAAAGGTTGTATAGAAACCAACAAGTTACGAGTATCTCTATATTAACTTAGTTCACAAACTTGTAAAGTCCTGTAAAGATATATCGAGTTGTAACAAAACTGACGAAGCTGATCAAGACATACTGGGTGGAAATACAATGCCTCAGTTTGGATCGTGCGTAGTATGGAAAGACCAGCTACCAGTTTGGAGCTGATGATTTAGAGAAACTGACGGACGACACCAACCTCGATCACCTCTAGTTTACAAAGTCAATTCCTACTCACACGAAGGGATAAGGAGAACAAGTAAGACAAATCACAGAATATCAGTCTTTAAGTTCGGAGATTCATTAAAGACTGATGAAGCACCAACCAGTTTGGATTCCTCGGACTGGCATAGTCGATCTGACACAAAAGCAGAATGTCGACATCTTGTGTCAGGAAAGGATGTAGCAGGTGCCGAACCTAAGGAAAAGTGCCTTGCTCTCGTCAGAAAAGAGACTGATCAGATTAGACGACATGGCTACAATTTGAATGCTTACACTTCGTCTATAAATATGCAAAGTATTGAGAGTAATTCATATAGAAAAGAAGAAAAAAGCACCAAAACTCTGCTTAAGTAAAAACTCGGCCGTTTCTATTATCAATGCTATCTCTAAGCCTTTTGTGTGTAATTTATTGCACACGAGACTCGCAGCTTCTTAGCTCGTGTTATTCTATTGATGTTCTTTTTCCCTAGAAAGAACACAAATAGTCACTGCTGATGTCCAACAATGATTTTTATAGGCGTCTAGCCAATCAATTTGACAGTTGAGGAGGAATTATAAAGCTCTCAACTCCGGAGGAGGAGGCTATATGGTGATTCCACACTCCAAATTTGCGAAGCCGAAGGGACTAGAGGCCTTGGCGAGTGAGCTAGTGGACAAGTAGACACTGGCATATACATGCTAGCCATAGATCGTGAGACCCATCTGTAATAGACGCTTAGTGAATTTCCCAGCTAAGGTCTGAAGAGAGGACGTAGAACTTTATATTTCTTGTTTTTACTATTTTATTATATTTCTGCAAGGTTTTTAAATCTCAACATAATTAAGTGTTGAAGTATACTCGAACTGAACAATAATCTCACTCCTTGCTGACAAAGTATTTTCTGAAACACAAATTGGCCAAAAACCATCAGTTTGTGAGTGCAAGTTATAATCTTAAAATTTCCGCTGCACACTATACATACTCTGATCTTGGCACCAATAAGTGGTATCAAAGCAGGTCGGTCTTTACAGACCGAAGTGCTTTGAGTCACTAAGGACCAGATCAATTTCCTTGTACATTTTTGTTGTCTAGCGAGCAGGTTTAGCATCAATGATGAATATCGTAAAGCTTCCACCGTATTTGGTAGAAAAGTTCGCCATTTGGAAAAAGCATTCCACCATCCAACTTAAAAGCATCATCCAGAGATGATTGACGTCATCGAGGATGGACTAATAAAGATCATGAAGGTCAACACCCGGATTGAAGGTGAAGACGGCCCTGAGATGATCGAGAATCCGTACAGTGAATGGTCATCGAAGGACAAACGACGCGCCTAATTGGACTCCATTGCCCATTGACCACTGCTGTTTCTAACAAATTAGTTATATGATAGTGGTCAAATAAATTTATAATCTAGGAATATCGAACCCACAGGGAAAAACATGCGAAATAATCTTATATACTAAAGCACGTCTTTAGATTAATTGTTTGAGCAACTCAAAATCAGGCTTAAATATTAAACTAGGCAGATAAAATAAAATAAGAATTTAATTTAAATAAAGCAAAACTCAGATCCTAGGGTAGAATTCTTATCGCAAGAATCAATTGAATTAGTAGGTGGAATCCTGCAATTGTGGTATATTTACTCGGTCGGACAAATATAACCTAGATTACTAACTAGTGATTATCTCCTCTCGGTCTCAAAAACACCAAATTAGTCAATCTCATATGCAAATCAGATAAAATTCTTACAATCTAACACTTCTTGGTCGGACAGTATAGATTATATCATGTATTCCTAATTCCCTCTATCAAATTTCACCTCTCGGTCCTTCATAAAAGCTAGACATCTAAATTAATCGTCACATCTCTGTCCTTGAATTAATTTAGAATTAATAAATAAACACAAGAATTATGAACCCAATTAATTTATTCTAAACATGCATCTAAACTAATATTCAAACCTTAGAACCTGCATGGAATTTAGCTAGACATAAAGAAATTAATAGACATAATTAAAATAAAATTAAACTGCATTAAAATAAAAACAGAAATTCTAAAGTGCAAATAAAACTCTAAAGTAACTACAGAAATTAAGAAGAAGAGAAAAAAAAGGATATAGGGACTAAGGTCCACTGAATAAACTAGTCTAAAGGGGTATTTATAGAATTTGTGTGGGCTTTACATGGCTGAATCCTATAAGGATTAGGATTAGATTTGATGTATATCTCAATCCTAATATTCAAGTTTGAATATATCTCTCCAAAAAGATATATTGAATGCTTTGTATCTTCAATTCTTGGTATATCTTCTTGAATTTTCGAGCAACATTAGGATTGATATGAAAGTACCTTGAGAAAATCCTGCCAGATTTGCACAAACTCACAAATTTAGTCATATTATTTGATTTACTGCTCCAATTAATGTGATTCTACTTGCATTTAATAGCCAACTCGATTACATATCTGTGGATATGCATTAGTAGATCAGATTCCAAGTATTGAGTGAGATATGGCTGATTTACTCAAACTATTTTTTAGCCGCGAAAATCTGTGGTGAATTTCATCTTCAAATCTTCTTTTTCTCTATCCAAATCTTCCAGAGTCTTGATTAATCTTTAATCTTCAATTATACTTGATCAAATCTTCAATCTTTAATTATCCTTATTTCTCTTCTTACAATTAATATCCATAAACCTGCACAAATTTTCCACCACAAGCAAAATAACACTCTAACTAGACTCATGCAACAAAAAAAAATTAAAATAAACTAAAAGGCAATATATACAAAGCTTAATCAAACCAATAATGAGTGAAAATATGAACTCATCAATCCCCCAAACTTGAATATTTGATTGTCCTCAATCAAAAGAAAAAAATAAATCTCAACTTCGTGTCATCAAAGTGTGCAATGCCTCACAATATTAATCACAATACAAGTATGAAATCTCCACAAGCAGAAACAATCTAAACAAAGTTAGAAAATCAGTAAACTTTGGAAGAGCTAACAGAAAATCTGTTTCGCTCATCACTCAAGTGTTTAGGGGTTAATGTGTATACACTCATCATGCATGATATACATCTACAATAAGCTTGCAAAAGTTCTACTTTCTCCACTGCTTAAACGTGTACGCAAGACCTTGAATCAAATAGGACTTTATCTTTTGTTGTAATATAGGCTTTTGTGAAGGGTAGTGAGATTTTGGCTAAGTGACTAAATTAAATTGAGTTTGCGACCTCAGCCAGTCCAAACCACTATCTAAGTTCATTCACCCTTCTCCTAAGATCTTGTAATTCAAACCACAACAACTCTTGTTATTTCAATTCCTTTTTTGCTCTCAAATTTTTCTTTAATTCTCCTTTTCCTTCTGGAAAGAGCTTTTAAGGATTCTCATCATCAATTTTTCTAGAGCTCAATTTTTTCTTTGCTCACCAATTCTTAAAATTTCTCATCTACTCACAACAATCATCATTATTTCACCCAAATCTCAAAGACAAAATACAATTCGCCTCATTTGTGGTACTCTCTCATATATAAGACAAAACCTAGACTAAGAAAGAAAAATTAACAGCCTCAATGGGGCTAGGTATAAAATATCATAAGGGACAGTGTTTAGGATAAATTGGCTAAAAAAGATGGCCTAAAATCATTTTATAGACTTCTGCACACTATGAAGTCTCAAAAAAAAAAGAAAAAAAATGCAAGTTCTAGAGTGTTAGGAACTTTGTTAGAAACTTTCTTCCTTTATCATATGTTTTGGTGGGTCGAAGGCTGTGAAAGCTATCTTAGTCAATTTTTTAGTCCTTAGATTTCTACATTGTAATCCTTGTATAAGATTAAAAGAGTAGTAATAGAACTTTGGTGCCGAAGACCGAGCATAGGAAATGCTCGAGAGCTGAAGAAATGTTCGTGTGAGAAACTTGGTTTCACCATGTATGGCCATGGCTATACTGAGTTTGAGAGGCTTGCCATGCTGAATAGGGTATTTAGTATGAGGGCTAGCTATACTGACCATGGAAAGTAAGTATAAAAGTCTTTGTTCTCAAGCACGAGGAACACGAAGAACCAAGCTCAGTCAGATGTCGTCAAATTCTTGCTAAGTAAAAGTCAGTACGAGGATGCTCATACATGGATTCCTAGGACTGAAACTTAGTCTAAAATAAAATTTAATGAGAAGTACACTGGCAGAGCATAACAGACCTATGGCATGGGCTATAAGTAGACATTATTCTCTATGTCTCTAATGACTATGTGAATGTGTCTAGCGGGTGGATTTTCAAACACCCCAGAGCTCTCCTATAAATAAGATTCAACTTTGATAGAAAGAGGTTACAAAGTTCGAAAAAGTGAATCCCCTAAAAAACTAAGTCGTTACTCTGTCCAAGCTCTCTGATACTCCATGTTTTTATACATGAGATTTGAGTTCCTTACTTAAGTTATCTTTCTGTGCTAATTGATTCATAGCACGAGGCTAAGCTTAATGCTTATGGTATCATCTTGGTGAATATAATTTTCTAAAGTTATATTCATAGTAGTCAGTGTTCTATTAAGAAACATTGATTATTACGGGCGTATGCCAACCAACCACCTTCTAGGAAGAACAGTAAACATCTAACCACCAAGGAGAAGGCTGCGGGGTGCATCCTCACTTCAACTTGAAGACTGAGTCGTACAAAGAGTTCCTAGTTGAGTGACCATAACAGACCGAAGGACGGAGGATTCCAAAGGGCTGTGCATAGATCGTAAGGAAGCTTGTATTTTTACTTAGTGATTTACCAGACCAAGTGTCTGAAGAGTGGACGTAGGACTTTGATTCCAAACCACTATAAAATATATTGTGTTCTTTATAGTTTTCATTTAATTTTTTGCATTGTTAGTTTTCTTAAACTTGCTTTTAATCCTTCAATACTTGTCCAAGTTTTGAAGTGTATATCTTGTGAAACTTACTAAAGAACTTTTCGACCTAAGCTTAATCATTTTGAAACCCTAAACTGAATTTCAGTCAGTTTAGGAGAACAAGTGCAGCTTAACCTTACTTTTCGCTGCATATTACGTACTCTGATCTCGGGACCAACAAGTTATATCATGTGCCAAGGTTCTTATAGACCAAGGTTGTGTTGAATCGCTTAGGACCAGTTCTAGAATTGTATTTCATATGTTTCTTTTGTGTATTGAAGCTTAGGTATACAGAGATGGCACATATTACAAAGATTCCCAAGTACACAATAGAAAATTTCAAGATATGGAAAAAGCGCTCGCTAATCATGCTGAAGAATGTCCATCCTGAAATGGCGGAAGTGCTGTCCACCTGACCTATAAAGATCACCAAAGTAAATACTCAGCTCGGAGGAGCAGAAGGCCCGCAGATAGTGGAGAAACCCTGTGTAGAGTGGACGAACGAGGATAGAATCCATTTTCAGTTGGATTCAGTAGCCATGGAGCTCGTCTTACAATCCCTTCCAGAGCCGCTGGTTGTCGAAGCCTTGCCTACGATAATACCAAGCAGGTGTGGGATTTCCTTGGCATTCTCTGCCAACAGACCAACCAAATGAAGCGTAATAAGCTTAAAAAATGTGTAGATAAGTATGAGTCATTTCAAATGCTTCCAGATGAAAGTATTAAATCTTTGGAAGCAAGTGTTAGGTGTTGATGTAGAAATCCCACCTTAATTTGATGTTTTGATGTGTTAAAACTACATACCAAAGTCTAGGCCTTAGAGTTATTACCTTATGTAATCCTTGTATATGATGATCGAGTTGTAATAGTCCAGGAGAAGAAAACTATCAAAACTGTGGAACAGTTTTGAAGAAGAAGCTATTCAGACGAGATAACTGTCAATCACAAAGGACGAAGAAAATAGAGCAGAGTAACAGTTAAGAAAAATTGAGCTGACAGTTTTTCCTATCAAGGTTTATATATTAAGAAAATTGTGGACACAGTTTTCACAGAGAAACTGTTGAGAGGCGCTCATAGTTTCAGACCAGGACAGTTTCACGTCAAGGAATGCGTACATAGCAAGATGTCGATCAGTCACAGAAGAACATTGAAGAACTCAATGATAAAAGGCAGAAAAATGCTCAGTTGTGACTAGCGTACAACGTTGTTCGGCGTCTGACACATCAAGTACAAACTGACTTGCAAAAGCAGGACACTATCGCAGAAAAGGCAGAAGTGCAGGCTATTTTTTAGAGAAGGATGGACTCTGATTGGAAATCCTTCAAATTGTATCTACCAGCTATTTTCTCTTCTACAACGATAAATAGCAGGAGCAACAGAGACAAAACAACCTTCGACACATTTATCCTTGCAGTCACTCTGCAGAATTTAAAGCTCAAGCATTAAAAGCTATCAAGCAAGAAGGCATTAACTCCGTGGTTCATTTATTGAACGCGAGGCATTATTGCTTAATGAATCCTTCGAGATTCTCCGTGTAAGCTTGTGTACACGAGGATTAAGTCTGTTGACTTAATCCACTTTTTTGGTTGTTGGGAAAATTATCTAAGTTTCCCTTCCCCAGTTGATAGCTTAGATCTTTTGATTTGGTGTTTAAGTGTTTTGGTGGATCAAATCCTAAGTCCAACCAGCGTCAGTGTTGTCTCTAGATAGCTCTAGTTCTCAAAATGTAAAGTCCTGTTTAGGTCTTTTGAGTTGTAAGTCGTAGCTGATCAAGACTCATGCTGGCTACTGTTCACCAGCATGAGATGTGCTTACCAGTTGAGAGAAGTCTCACCAGCAAAAGCGACTGACAAAGACTCATGCTGACACTGTTCATCAGCATGGAGTAGAGCTATTGACTGGTTACTGTTCACCAGCAGAATATGTGTTCTGGCTGACACTATTCACCAGCGGTGAAGCCACCAGTCACGGGAGATTCGAAGAAAGGGTTAACATCAGACATATTGGTAGACTTAGATTGTGCAAGCGTAAGTCACCAGCAGAGACTGCCAGCACAAGATCACGAGAATGATCTACCAGTCGGATGTTACCAGCAGAATTCAAGATTCACTCTCCCAGTATCTTAGAGACAAAAAGAAGATTCGTCTGAGGAATAAACTGACAAAGTATGACTTTAAGGAAGGATACCTTAAAGTCTATCAGTTCAAGACACCAGTTGCGATTCCTCGTACTGACGAAATAATGCCGTTCTGACACAAAGAGGTCTGTGTCAGAAAAAGCAGACACAGGTATGGCGTTTTCCTGAAATTCCTACCTACCGCCGTCTGCCGTACATCCGAGGACAGAGACCCATTCCGGATGTGTCCAAACGGCTAGAATTTTAAATGAGATCCTGCGTCTATAAATAGGTTGGAATCACCAACATTTAAGACGCTTGCATCCTGAACATTCAATACTCTCCAACTACCGAAAGAACGAACATTCATTGCAAGCAAGCAAGCATCTTTCGAGGCTTTCTTTAAAGCTTTTCCGTGTGTTGATATCTTTCAAACACGAGACTTTCAAGCTTCCTGCTTGTAAGTTTAGACCTCACTTGGTGTTCTTTCTCTTTCTGAGGAAGAACATAGCAGCTCTAGAGCCAGCCAGCTCTTGAGTTATTACGGGCAGTTTGCCGTAGAGGATTTACGTTCTTGGGAGAACTCAACACCCAACCAGTCAGAGGAGGAGGTTGAAGTGACGTGCTCGCACTCCATCCATCTGACGAGAGCTGAAGAAGGACAAGGACCGGGAGCGGTTGATCCAGTGAACTGGTAGACGAGGCATCTACCAGCTGGAGATAGATCATAGGAACTTTGTACCTGATTGCTCTTATAGTGAATTTCCAGTGAGTCGACTGGAGAGTGGACGTAGATCAGTTGATCGAACCACTATAAAAATCCTTTTGTCTTTATCAGCTTTCTGCATTTTCATACTGATTTGAAACCCAGCACTCAAGTGCTGGTGTATATCTGAAAACTGATATAACTGTGCAAACAAGGCTAAGATATTCTAAGTCTTGAGCAACCAGCTGACCAGCCAGTCGCCAGTCAGCTGAGTACTCATAGTGCCAGTTGACTTACCAGCTGACAAGGTCCCAGTCAGCTGAGTAACCAGCAGAGTGCAAGAAACGAACTAACACATTTTCCGCTGCCAAGTTATACCCTGATAAACCGGGACCAACATTGGTGCTCTTACTTTTCGATTAAGAACACATCAGCCTAATCTTCCGAGAGAAGAGAAGGTTATTACGGGCAACTGCCAACCAGTGTACGTTCTGGGAAGAACTCAACCATTTAATATACCGGAGAAGGAAAAGGGAGGTTTGTCCTCAGTCTATCTTCGACGACTGCCAGTTCACAGAGAAGATGCAGAGCCTTCGACGAACTGAAGAAGGAGTGAAGTACAACTGCCTGGGCGAGTGATCCGTTGTGCTGTGGACGGAGGTCTCTACAGAAATTAGCTATAGATCGTGAGGACTTATCTTCATAACTTAGTGAATTTCTGGATCAGATATCCGAAGGGTGGACGTAGGACTTAAGGCTCCGAACCACTATAAATATCCTGTCTCATTTACAGTCTTACTTACTTTACGAATCTTACAATTTTGAATTATATCTTGAAATCTTCAACACTTGTCTAGAAGTGTTGAAGTGTATAACTGTAAACTGCTTATAACTGTAAAAATGTTAACCTAAACTATTGACTAAGACAAACTGTGTTTTTAAAACTGTCACATATAAACTGTGTTAATAAGAAACTGAACTACCGCGCTTTAGAGTGTAATTAACTGTCTTATTACTTCTGCTGCACATCATACATACTCTGATCTGGGACCAACAAGTGGTATCAGAGCAGGTCGGTCTTTCTAGACTGTCCTATTTTGAGTCGCTTAAGACCGAATCCATACTTCCTTACACTCTAATTGTTTGTTAAGTGTGATTAGCGAGCAGATTATCTTAACTTAATGATGAGTTATCCAAGCCTTTCAAAGTACAACCCGGAGAAGTTCGAAGTATGGAAGAAGATGCATCTCATTCAATTAAAAGCTCAACATCCAGAGATGGATGAAGTTCTCAAGAATGGACCTCTGAAGATCCAGATTCCTAAAGTCCACCTCGCAACAGAAGGTGATCCAGACGAACCAATGGAGGACTTGACGCTTGTGGACAAGAAACGTCATCAGGTTGATCTCATCGCGCAGGAAATGATCATACAACCCCTCCTAGATTCCCTCCAGGACACAGCCGTAGAGAACATCACGGCCAAGGAACTTTTGGGATTGGATCAACGACCTCACAAAAGAAATAGAAGCGATGAAACAAAATAAGAAGCAGGTCGTCGTGGAGAAATATGAATCCTTCTAGATGCTACCTGGCGAATCAATCAAATCGATGGAAGCAAGGTTTAATGCCATCGTCAATGAAATGAAAAATCTTGGAAGAGAAGAAAATGTGGTTGATATGAGTGCCAAAATTCTTTCAAGACTTCCGAAGGAAGATTGGTTTGTCAAAACCACAAGTTTGAAAACCACAGATCTCTCCAAAATGACCACCAAAGAGCTGTTCGCTAAACTCCAAGCCCATGAATGGGATATTCAGATGGTGAACAGGAACGAAGCTGCCAAAACTCCAAATTCAGTAACTGATGTCGATGCAACATTCTTTGTGAAGAGAGATTTCCAAAGGCGATAAAAAAGGCCAGTTCACTTTGAGAAAACTGCTTATCAATCCTCACCAGTGAAAGACACCTCCAACATAGTTCAGAAGAAGGAAACTGAACTATCAGTTGTGAAACTGGAGGAACAATTGAGGAACCTAACCATACTTCTCGAGAAGGCAAAAGAAAAAGAAAAGGAAGCACAATCCATTAAGCAAAGGTTCACAAAGAGAGAGCCACGCACAAGCTGTTGCCCAAGCAATGCTCACAAGAACCGAAGTGCCAGACGTACCAGACCATGATGATGGCATTTACACGTCTGAGGATGAAAAAGATGAGGAAGCATTCCTTGCCTTCATGGCAGCCATTGATGGAGACGTTACTGATGAAGAAGAAGCGCCTCAAACCGTGAAATAATGGTAACAACTAATGTTAAAATGCTGGTAAAAAAATGACCCTAAACTGGCACCTCGGTAGTATGATAACACAGTTCGTAAACTGTCTAAACCAACTATCGAGAGGAGAAATGACTCTTCCTCAAAACTGGACAAGCATAGTGTTTCACATGCAATGAATCTAGTTTTACCAACAAGAACGACTAAGCAACATGAAAATGTTGCAAGGAAGTCTGTTCAACAACCGGATAGAAATTTGTGAAGTTATGATAGACCACAATTCTATTATAACAGTCATCCGAATAGGGGGAACACCTATTCGAGGCCTGAGTCGAGAAAATTTTACTCTCAAAAGACTGTGATGGCTACTCACCCGAGAATAGTTTCTCGAGACTCTTTCCAGAACATTCGTTTCAGGAAGAGTTCACACACCACAATCCTTCCCAACATGCATTCATGCGACACACACTATTTTAGAAGAAAGGGTGATCAATCACCAAAAAGTGACTTAGTTTCACAAACAGTAAGAGTGAAATAAGTGTGGATACCAAAAGGTTGGATCCACATGACTGACCTTGTAGGACCCAAAAGGATGCGGGGACTTAAATAAATTTTTCGTGTTGCAGGGACCGAGTTCTCAAAAGAAGACAAAAATATGGATATTAGACAGCGGATGCTCGGCTCACATGACAGGAGAAAATGATCTAATCAAGAACCTTAAAATGTACGAAGGAGCATAAGTCAGTTTTGGGAACAAGGCCAAGGGACAAGTGATTAGAAAAGGATGCGTGGAGCATAATGGAATTATCATTCAAAACGTGTCTTTGGTCACCAATCTGAAGCACAACCTTCTTAGTATAAGCCAACTGAGTGAGAGTGGCTATAGAGTCAACTTTGAAGAATCAGAATGTCACATAATGGACAAAGTGACACACAAGACCATAATCAGAGGAATCAGAAGAGGAGGTCTCTATATTGTAGATTGGTCCAGTGGAGAAAGGGGAACATGCCTCATAGCACACAGTTCCTCAGAAGGTGGAAACTGGTTGTGGCATAAGAGAGTAAGTCATTTAAACTTCAACTCAATCCGACATCTGGTGAAGCATAATCTAGTTAAAGGACTAACACAAAAGAAGTTCCAGAAAGAAGGAGTCTGTAAGGCATGCCAGCTCGGAAAACAGACAAGAGAATCCTTCAAGAACATGCCAGTTACAACAAGCACTGAAAGGATCTTGGAACTGCTCCACATGGATCTGCTTGGTCCAGTTACCCCACCCACAATTGGAAAAAGAAGATATACATTGGTGGTTATTGATGACTACTCAAGATATACGTGGGTGGTGCTGCTCAAATCCAAGGATGAAGTCAAAGTTCACTACCAGAACTGATCACCCGTCTTCAGAATGACAAAGGAGTGATAGTTAAGAGGATAAGGTCTGACAATGGGACAGAATTTTGCAATGGACCACTTATGGACTTCTGCACTGAAATTGGAATCGGACATGGGAAATCTGCCCCAAGAACTCCTCAAACAAAATGGTCTTGCTAAGCGAAGGAACAGAACACTCAAAGAAGCAGTGAGAACCATGATGGCTGACCCGACCTTGAGAAAGGATTTTGGGGAGAAGCCTTGATGACAACATGCTACACACAGAATAGAAGTGCGCTCAACACGCGGCTGCACAAGACTCCCTACGAGATCTACAATGGTCGTAAGCCTTCTATAGCTCATTTTTGTGCTTTCGATTCTCCATGTTATATTCACAAAAAATGAGATGTTTAAGTGGAATACCTTCAGCCCTAAGTCTGATGAAGAAGTGTTCCTCGGGTATGGACATCCTTCATAAAAAGGATATAGGGTATTCAACAAGACCACCAAGCTTGTGAAAAGAACATGTCATGTTGTTTTTCATGCAGCTACTCTAGTGCGCAGGACACTTCAAGAACTGGGTCTGGAGAATCATGAGACCAAGGATGCCAATGAAGAACCTAGGAATGAGCTTGATCATAATCAAACAGTTCCTCTGACTAGGTCTATGAATGATATCTCTTAGACTCCAGTTACCTCGGCTGAACCCCAAGCAGCTGAAAGGGCCAATGATGCTAATGTCATTGATGAGGCCTTAAAGGTCATAAACATTCAAGATACAGGTGAAAAGAAGCCCCCTGAAGCACATAATACGGTTTTGGAAGCAGAGCAAGATGATACCAAGGAAGTCAACCTTGAGGATACTAAGGAAACGAACTCAATTGTCGAGCCAACTGCATTTCAGAATCCAGATACTGATCAGAATGTTGTTCCAGAACAAGAAGAACAACGAGTTTCTGAAGAGAAGAAGAAGGAACAATTCTAGAACAAGAAAAGGGAACAATTCCAGAATCTGGAAGTGAACCATCTCATGAGGAACATCCTGCAGCGTTTGAGAATCCACAGCTCGTGCTAAAGCCGTACCTATGAAGAAGCCTAGTTGGCTATGAGATCATCCCAAAGAAGCCATCCTCGATGACATTGGGAATTCTGTTCGAACCACACAAGGCACCGCATTGATGTCTTGCTTCTTATCTCATATCGAACTAATGAAGATCACGGAAGCTCTTCAATCAATGGACTGGATAAATGCGATGCAGGAAGAGCTAAATGAGTTCACTTGCAACAATGTGTGGTATCTGGTGGATCGACCTACACATCATTCCGTGATTGGTATCAAGTGGGTCTTCAAGAATAAAAGAGATGAGACCGGTACCATTGTTTGAAACAAGGCAAGACTTGTTGCGAAGGGGTACGCACAATGCGAAGGGATAGACTTTGATGAGACATTTACGCCAGTTGCCAGATTGGAAGCTATTCAGTTATTCTTGGCGTATGCGGCTTACCACAACTTCACAGTTCTTCAGATGGATGTGAATAGTGCCTTCCTTAATGGCGAATTAAAGGAAGAGGTCTACGTCGAACAACCCCCAGGTTTCGAGCAAGGAAACTAAGTCTACAAGCTGAGGAAAGCTTTATATGGATTAAAGCAAGCACCTAGAGCATGGTATGAAACTATCTCACAGTTTTTGCTCAAAAGTGGATTTGACAAGGGTGCTATAGATCGAACATTATTCAAGATAAAGGATAGAGAGGACATCCTACTTGTTCAGATCTATGTAGATGACATCACCTTCGGCATCAAAAACACAAAGTTATGTGAAAAATTTGCCCAATTAATGCAGAATAAATTTCAGACGAGCATGATGGGAAAGATGACATACTTTCTTAGTTTTTGCAAGTTGATCAGTCTGACGAGGGGATCTTTATAAGTCAGAAGAGATACACTCAAGACCTGATTAACAAATTCTGTCCGGAGAAGACAAAGTCACTTAAGATTCCTATGAGCACCAGTTCTCAGATCACTCTCGATGAAGAAGGAGAACCTATTAATCCAACTACTTATAGAGAAATAATTGGGTCTCTACTGTATCTAACTGCCAATCGACCCGATATATCTTATGCCATGGGAGTATGTGCAAGATTCCAGGCGAATCCTAAGAAGTCCCACATGGAAGCAGCAAAGAGAGTTGTAAGATACCTTAAGAGTACAGAGTCTCAAGGTATTTGGTATCCCAAAACTGATGGAATCATGTTAAATGGATTCTTTGATTCAGATTTTGTAGGCTGCAGAATTGACAGAAAGAGCACAAGTGGAATTTGTCAGTTTTTAGGTCATAAACTGATTAGCTGGTTCAGCAAGAAACAATATTCCGTGGCTACTTCGACCACTGAGACGGAATATGTAGCAGCAACTAGTTGTTGTGCTCTAGTGCTTTGGATAAAGCAGCAGCTTAAGGATTATGGAATAGACACTGGATGTGTTCCTATCTACTGTGATAGCAACAACGCAGTTTCAATTTCGAAGAATCCTGTTCTACATTCCAGGACGAAGCACATTGATATTCGTCATCATTTCATTCAAGATCATGTTGAGAAAGAGGATGTCTCATTTGATTATATTAAAGCTGAAGACCAGTTAGCGGATATTTTTACCAAACCGCTACCTGAGGCTCGATTTAAAGAGCTATGCATCAAACTAGGTCTTTTGGAGTTTGATGAGATCTCAAGAGAAGGAGATGAAAATTGATTGATACAAAACTGTCAAACTGTACGTGTTAAAGTCATTGATTAAGTCAGTTACAGTTTGTTAATGATCGAAGGGAAAATAAGAGTTCATTCATTAAGATGGAAATAAGGAGACAAGTCTTCCTTACATTCTGTCAACAACTACAAAGGAAACTATTACATTTTCAAACAAGAATGACAAACTATCAAGGGATGAGTGCCCAATTGATTGGACGAGAAGGGTAGTAATCAGATCCGACCAGACTTGTAGGACCATCCTTAAGATAAGGAATCCTCTTCTCGAGGAGCCAGCTCAAATGCATGCCGTAAGGGACAGTAACCTCTGGCAGATTCTGAAGGGCCATCTTCACGCGATCAAAGATAAACCATGCCCAGTCAACTTCTCCTTGCTCTTCAAACGCCATCATCGCCTTTCAGACAGGTGGTGTAAAGTTAGTTTCCTGAGGAGGATTGCAAACAATCATCTGGTTAACAATATCATAGGACAACTTGCAGTTAGGCTTGAGGTATTCACTTGGAGCAGTCAGATGGAACCTGATGTTTCCTTCTCTCCGTTCCGGCCATAAGGACCACTCTGGTGCTGTCACTTTGTTTCGATATGACATGACTGGCGTTCTTCTACCATGACAAAATAGTCCAGACTCTGCTGCAAAATAGTCTGCAGACCAGTGGAACTCCCTTCCATTGAGATTACAGAAAATCTCATCTTCAGTAACTGTGGAGTAGTATTCAAACATCGTGAGCAACTCTTCATGGAAGCAGTGGGGCTCGATGGTCACAAATCGGGCTAGTCAATTGGCTCTTAGGAGACTCATCACCCATTGATCTATGCATGGAGCTCTTCAATGATGCGCTTGAATTCCTATTCCATCTAGTATTTTGTTTCTCCGAATAGAGATTTTTCCAATCTCCTCCATGACATTTGGTATTGTGAAAGCAGAAGGAGAAGGAAGAGGAGAAGTCATTATGTCTTGAAAGGATCTCAAGATTATTTTCAGCAAAAGAGTATTAGATGGGTCAACCTCCAACGCTGCTAACTAAGAGTATTTATGGACGATCTTATGCAATGTTCGAGGAGGAAATCAAGCCATCTTAATGACATAACTTCTCATGACTCAGTTTTGTAGGGTTTTCCAGTGAACCGAATCACCAAAACCAAAATGAACCCGATCGATTATGGGTATTGTGCATAATTAAAACAAGATAAATCCTAGCATGCTCCTATGAATTTAATTACCAGAATTGTGGATTGAGGAATTACCGTTATTCCGTCGAGTCTGAACCGATCATTTGCGTTTAAATTTCCAACTTGAATTCAACCACGCAATCCGATTTAATCCGCGGAATCAGAAGTTAGCAACCTAATTTCATAGAAAAAATCGAAAACAAAGAGAAGAAAATAGAAATCTATTCTCCAGATTAGATCTTCAGGGCTGTGTCCCAATGCTGCTCAGATCTGCTACAGGTGAGGATTCCACGGATTTGTGTTGTAGGCCGGAGCAGAAAAATCCTTCTTCTCCCCTCTACAGACGCCGCCCACTCTCTCTCTGCCTCTAGGGTTTCACTGATTTGAATGTGTTCAATAGTGGCTAGGGTTTCCAGAGAGAATGGTCTATTTATAGACCCAGGGTTTTATCACTAGTGGGCTACTGGGCCCTTTTTCAGCATATTTAATTGGGCCAGTCCTGGGACCTAATGCAAATAATAAAGTGGCCTATAAATTAATTAATTCCCATCTCCACAACCCAGGACACAATTAATTAATTAATATTAATTCTTTTTCACCACAGAATTAATACTGACCTACCCCTTTATTACCACGTTATGAGAACAGGTTGCATTAATTGAGAATCCCATATTTAAGGTTACCGGACATCCATTAATTAATCGGAGCCTCTGACAAGCTCTAACTACAATTAATTAATATCTTATAATTCCTGAGTAGTACCACTCAAACCTTATCACTCGTGCCTGAACTTAATCAGCCTGCAGGACTTTGACACGATGAATGTTATTGAGCTCCTCAGGGAATGTCCCCATCCTATTACTCGGATATGGTTACCTAAACCCAATCTCAGGCGGTACTACACGAACTGCTGTTACCCAAGATGTGGATATACGAGCACTTTACTTAGGCTCTCCACCATGGCAAGTCAAAGCAACAGTCAACCCGTGCAAACCCTTGAACCTTTGTTAGGGTTTGGACTCAATCAATATAACGTGATCTTGTATTCGCTGATGTCAGACAGACAAATACATCTCACTGCGGTCCATCAATACGCCACGTCTGCGTACCAGCATGTCAAGTAACCAAGACAGACTACTTATTCCGACAATGGCGCAGCTATCCGGACAGACGTATCCTCATATGCTGTCTCGGTTGTGATCATGGTTTATGTCTCACTAGGTCAAGTGATCATACTGTCTTCTGAGATCTGCAACAAACCGTATGATCGTCCCTATCGGTGAGACAAGAGGATACCATTGTTCATACATGTACGATTGTTAACAGATAGGAGAAATAAACCGTTGTATACTCATTATAATAAATGCTTTCAGTATACAAAACCCATCAATCTCCCACTTATACTCAAAGCATAACTAAGCTATTACAGACCATACAGTCCGTCTATCTATTCTGTTGTCCCCTTAACCACTGTCAGTGGTCAGCATCCACCTCAGACCCAGCTCACGAATATGTCTTTCGTAAACTTTCTGCGGCAAGCTCTTTGTAAATGGATCAGCTAGATTGTCAGCAGTGTCAATCTTCTTAATCAGCACATTGCCCCTCGATACGATTTCTCGTATGATATTGTACTTTCTCTCTATGTGTTTGCTTGCCGTGTAAGACCGCGGTTCCTTTGATTTAGCCACTGCACCAGAGTTATCACAATAGATTGTGATGCTCCTCGGCAAACTCGGAATTATGCCCAACTCTAAAAGGTAGTTCCGGAGCCACACCCCCTCTTTCGAGGCGTCGGAAGCGGCAACATATTCTGCCTCCATGGTGGAGTCAACAATGCATTTCTGCTTTGAGCTCCTCCAAGATACAGCTCCACCTCCCAGGGTAAACACATATCCTGAGGTCGATTTCTTCTCATCCTGGTCACCTTGGAAATCCGAGTCTGTATAACCCACAGGGCACAAATCCTTACTTTGATAATCTAGGCAGAAATTCCTAGTTCTTTTCAAATACTTGAGGATATGCTTCACAGCAGTCCAGTGCGCCTGTCCAGGGTTAGACTGATATCTCGCTACCATGCCAACGGCATAACATATATCTGGCCTAGTACACAACATCGCATACATGAGGCTACCCACTGCCGAAGCATATGGTACAAGACTCATCTCATCTTTCTCCTGCTGTGTCTGAGGACACTGCCCACTAGAAAGATGAACGCCATGTCTGAAAGGTAGCAAGCCTTTCTTGGCGAGTTGCATGCTGAACCGGGCTATCACAGTATCCACATAGGATGCCTGGGATAAGCTCAACATTCTTCTCTTACGATCTCGTAAGACCTTAATCCCAAGAATGTAGCCAGCTTCACCCAGATCCTTCATTTGGAACTGTTCAGATAACCAAACCTTGATTTCGGACATCACTCCCTCGTTGTTTCCAAATAGGAGTATGTCATCAACGTATAGTGCCAGGAAGACCACGCTCCCACTGACACAAAGTCGGTAAACAAAACTTTTGTTTTCCAACTGTGTAAATCTATAGGATTTAATCACATCGTTGAAATGTAAGTTCCACGACCTTGAAGCTTGCTTAAGTCCATACAAGGACTTCCTATGCTTCCAGCCAAGATGTTCTTTGCCCTTGCTTATGTAACCCTCGGGTTGCTGCATATAGATGTCCCTACCTTCTTCAAGGTAACCGTTTAGAAAAGCGGTTTTGACATCCATCTGCCAGATCTCGAGGTCCATATGCGCAGCTTTGGCAAGGAGTATCCGGATGGATTTGAGCATGGCTACGGGTGAAAAGGTTTCGTCATAGTCAATGCCTTCTTTCTGACTATAACCCTTTGCCACCAGCCTGGCTTTAAATGCCTTGATCTTTCCATCCACCCCTTTCTTTCTCTTGTATACCCATTTGCACCCTGTGGCCCTAAAGCCATCCGGCAAATCAGTTTTCTGGTATACATCCATAGTAGTTATGGATTCTATTTCAGAATCCATGGCGACATGCCATTTGGCAACATCCTTATCCTGCACTGCCTCTTCGTAAGTCAGTGGGTCAGAGTCCTCATGTCCGTCTTCCGGGCTCAGGTCCGAAGACTCACCCACAAACATGTACCTTTCCTGCTGGAAAATAACTCTCCCACTACGACGAGGCATCGGTGCCGTGTCAGTAGTAGGTGCAGTGACTTGTGGTCCTGTACCTTGCACTGAAGAACGTGTCTGTGGTGCTGTGCCTCTCACAGGTGCACCCACATCTACACGTTCCCCTTCCCTTGGAATTGAATTCTCGTTCTCAATTTCTTGAAGTACGATATCACTCTTTGACCTGTGATTACTCACATACTCGTCCTCCAAGAATCTAACGTTGGTGCTAACAACGACTCTTTGACTCTCAGGATAGTAAAAGTAACCACCTTTTGTTTGCTTGGGATACCCTATGAACAACATTACCTTTGACCTGCTTTCTAACTTACCATGTTCCTTCGACAATATGTGTGCCAGACAGCCCCATACTCTTAGCTTGCACAAACTAGGTTTGCGAGCAAGGAAGAGCTCAAAAGGCATCTTAGGAACTGATTTAGAAGGCACCACATTAAGTACGTAAGCTGCTGTTTCCAATGCGTAGCCCCAAAACGAAATTGGTAAGTTTGCATAACTCATCACTGATCTTACCATCTCTAGAAGAGTCCTATTTCTTCTTTCAGCTACACCATTTTGCTGGGGAGTACCCGGTGCAGTCCACTGGGATGTAATCCCATTTTTTGACAAATATTGCAGGAACTCGTTACCAAGGTATTCGCCACTGCGGTCAGATTGCAGCGACTTGATAGTTTTCCCGACCATCTTTTCTACCTCAGCCTTGAACTCTTTGAATTTCTCAAAGCATTCAGACTTGTAGGGAAGCAGGTAAACGTATCCGTACCTTGAGTAGTCGTCAATGAAAGTGACAAAATACTCGTACCCTCCACGAGCCTGCGTGGACATCGGTCCACACAAGTCAGAATGGATCAATTCCAACACTTCCTCTGCTCGAGACTGACTAGCCTTGAAAGGCCTAGTTGACATCTTGCCCTCGATGCAGGATTCACAGACTTGATAAGGTACAGCCCGGACTAAGTCCAATGTACCGTCATCTGCAAGTCTTTGAATCCGCTTCAAGCTGATGTGACCCAGTCTCAAGTGCCAGAGATATGTAAGATCCTCATCAGAAGAAGTAAGTTCTCTCTTTCTAGGATTATCACTTACGGATGAATTACAAGCAATACTTGTGGAAGACTTATGATTACAGTTAACAACATAGAGAGAATTATTCAGCATCCCACGATAGATAACACCGTTATTACTAATGATAGAAACACCATTATAAAAAATAATTGAATATCCTTCAACAAAAAGTTTGGAAACTAAAATAAGGTTCCGCCGAAAATCTGGCACGTATAAAACATCTCTCAAAGTTAAAACAGTATCATCAAAGTACAATGTGAAATCTCCAATGGCAGCTGCACTCACTTGTGCTGCGTTCCCCATCGAGATGGTAACCTCGTCATTCTTCAGCACCCTCCTCGGTGTGAACCCCTGCAAAATGTAACAAATATGATCAGTAGCTCCATTATCCACTACCCACAAATGAGTAGAAACCGATGCTAAACACATTTCCGTTACAAATGCAAATGACGTACCTTGTCCCTTAGTGTTCGGACAATCCACCTTTCCGCATCCAGCACACTCGTTCTTCTTAGGAGTGACCTTGTCTCTCTTCCCCTTCCTAGACTTGCTATCACTGCCTGTTTTCCTGAACTTGCTCTCAGCAACATCGTCTCCAACCTTAGAGGTTGTCGAACCGGTACTAGAACCAGACAAAACAGGTTTTCGTGCTTGCA
Organism: Plectranthus barbatus; assembly: GCA_026898455.1. NCBI lineage: Eukaryota > Viridiplantae > Streptophyta > Magnoliopsida > Lamiales > Lamiaceae > Plectranthus > Plectranthus barbatus. Next base: position 460,582 of record JAPKLW010000434.1, read on the forward strand.
TGGTAGACTGCTCCACTACAAGATCCTCAAGCAGCTCATGCAGAGCATACTCTCCCTTTGCAGCAGAAACTACCTTAAAGTCAAAATAGGATTCCGGAAGAGAATTCAAGATAATATCAATCTCGCCTTGCGCACTGATATTACCACCCCGCACAGTGAACTGTCTCATGAGATCAATCACAGACATCATGTGCTCCGTCACCGAACCATCCTCAACCATCTTCTTGCACACAAGACTGTGCACAAGCTTATAGTTAATAGTTCGCTCCACGTTGCCACAGGCTGGCGAGAGTTCCTTCCAGAGTTCTCCAGCCTTCTCGAGATACTCATACTTGTGCCTTAATTCTCTAGACAGGGAACCCGTGATGAGCCAGAAAGTGAACTCATCAGCGTCCTCCCATCTATCATAGAACTCAAGCTCAAGCTCGCATACCCCTCTATGAGAACGCAACAGTGGATCCATGTAAAGAACATGTGCTTGATTTTTCAGATAAAGGTTATGTTTGATGCAAAAACTCCATTCGGGAAAGTTTGGACCAATAAGAGGATTGAGAGCAAGTAAATGATCGACAGTACACATAGACATATCTGAAACAATAAAGAATCTTAAATAAGAACATACATGTTGAACTTCGAAAACAAATGCATTGAAAACCTTTTAATAAATCAAATACAAATGTTTTCCACTAATTTCCCAAGAGATCCCACCGCAAGCTACACTCGTAGACGTTTACGATGTCACCCTCAACCAGAACTGCGGGTTTTAAGCCCCAATCCATTTAATTTCACTACCATGTCAGGATGCTTTTGACACTAGAAATTAATAATTAGTGAAAACCTTAGACCAAGCCATCTCTCAAGAACATGAATGCAATTCTTGCATTATATTCTAAGATGCTTCTAAGCAATTAACCACAAATTTAACTCCGGCCAAAAGAGACAGTTTAGCATGGCACGTAACCATACCGCACAGCCCTCAAGGCTTTTGTTATCTCTAATTTAAATCAATCCTAGAATACTTGTGAAAGAGATCTACGCAAGCTACACTCGTAGACGTTTATGCAAAGCCCTCCCACTATTCACATGATTTAAATTATTTGTCTATAAATCCCAACAACCGTACCCATGTACCTCCAGGAACTAGCAAGCTACATTCGTAGACGTTTACTAGAACGAGAGATACACTTACAGCCTAGGACCGCTTTGTGGAGGTCTATTGATTTTACTTAAAAAATCTGCTTAGTATTTTTCTTTTAAAAGGTTTCTTTATGCGCACACATAATTTCTTTGTCATTATATTTTCCAAATTTTTGCATGTAGTAATACAAGCCTTAAAATTCCCAAAATAAAATCCAACAAAAGAAATTAATCACATAAGCATGCTTGGAAAGCTGTAAATAATAAAAGCGATAAATCATGCTTTTCCTATTATCTACACATGCTTAATTGCGCACATAAATAAATCACATATCATACGAGAACAATTAAGGCAAACAAAAATTCCTCGTGGCCCCAAAAATAGAAAAATTAAATTCTATCTATTACAATTTGAATTTTGAATTAATTTGGATAATTCCAAATCTTTTCAAATCTTCCAAATCTTCAAGGGCCTCCAAATCTTAATACACCAAATCTTTTGGGATTTAAGCCTTTGTGATCTAATGATTTGCCCTAACCCTAATGCAAACCCTAGGGTTTACACAGGATTGTACAAACCATCAAAACACGAGCCATCATGACGAGACAGCAGCAGCCGACGACAGCAACAGCCGCCGCGCGCTGCGCCCGCGCAGGCCGTGTGTGCGCCGTACATCCCGGCCGTGCGCCTGCCCTGCGCCATCAGCCGTCGCCCGCCGTCGTCTCCGTCGGCCTTGCGTCGGCTCTATCTTTGTTCTTCGATCTCGACCCGTCCAAATAAAATTTGAAAAATTTCAGAAAAACTATTCTATTACAAATTTTCAAATCTACACTAATCACGGATTTTCTCGTGATTTTACAAAATTAATTCAGCCCTACACGGATAAACCACCGCGGGCTGAATCACACGGGTTGCCACGAGGAACAGAAACCATCCACAACAATAAATTCATACATACATGCATATCGAATTTAATTATACACAAAAGAGCCATAAATCAAGAACCTGGCTCTGATACCAATTGTAGGGTTTTCCAGTGAACCGAATCACCAAAACCAAAATGAACCGGATCGATTTATGGGTATTGTGCATAATTAAAACAAGATAAATCCTAGCATGCTCCTATGAATTTAATTACCAGAATTGTGGATTGAGGAATTACCGTTATTCCGTCGAGTCTGAATCGATTATTTGCGTTTGAATTTCCAACTTGAATTCAACCACGCAATCCGATTTAATCTGCGGAATCAGAAATTAGCAATCTAATTTCTTAGAAAAAATCGAAAACAAAGAGAAGAAAAGAGAAATCTGTTCTCCAGATTAGATCTTCAGGGCTGTGTCCCAATGCTGCTCAGATCTGCTACTGGTGAGGATTCCACAGATCTATGTTGTAGGGCGGAGCAGAAAAATCCTTCTTCTCCCCTCTACAGGCGCCGCCCACTCTCTCTCTGCCTCTAGGGTTTCACTGATTTGAATGTGTTCAATAGTGGCTAGGGTTTCCAGAGAGAATGGTCTATTTATAGACCCAGGGATTTATCACTAATGGGCCACTGGGCCCTTTTTCAGCATATTTAATTGGGTCAGTCCTGGGACCTAATGCAAATAATAAAGTGGGCCTATAAATTAATTAATTCCCATGTCCACAACTCAGGACACAATTAATTAATTAATATTAATTCTTTTTCACCACATAATTAATATTGACCTACCCCTTTATTACCACGTTATGAGAACGAGTTGCATTAATTGAGAATCCCCATATTTTAGGTGACCGGACATCCATTAATTAATCGGAGCCTCTGACAAGCTCTAACTACAATTAATTAATATCTTATAATTCCTGAGTAGTACCACTCAAACCTTATCACTCGTGCCTGAACTTAATCAGTCTGCAGGACTTTGACACGATGAATGTTATTGAGCTCCTCAGGGAATGTCCCCATCCTATTACTCGGATATGGTTACCTAAACCCAATCTTAGGCGGTACTACACGAACTGCTGTTACCCAAGATGCGGATATACGAGCACGTTACTTAGGCTCTCCACCATGGCAAGTCAAAGCAACAGTCAACCCGTGCAAACTCCTGAATCTTCGTTAGGGTTTGGACTCAATCAATATAACGAGATCTTGTATTGCTGATGTCAGACAGACGAATACATCTCACTGCAGTCCATCAATACGCCACCTCTGCGTACAAGCATATCAAGTAACCAAGACAGACTACTTATTCCGATAATGCCGCAGCCATCCGGACAAACGTATCCTCATACGCTGTCTCGGCTATGATCATGGTTTATGTCTCACTAGGTCAAGTGATCATACTGTCTTCTGCGATCTACAACACGCCATATGATCGTCCCTATCGGTGAGACAAGAGGATACCATTGTTCATACATGTACGATTGTTAACAGATAGGAGAAATAAACCGGTTTATACTCATTATAATAAATGCTTTCAGTATACAAAACCCATCAAGTTTCCCAAGCCGATAGGTTACCATTTAATGTTAACAGCTATGACTAGCCACCCATGATGGAATGTGTGGCCAATTGGTCTGAAATTTAAGGGGTAAGAGTCTGCAAAGAGATAGATCGTAGGTGTATGGATTTCAGTCTTAATGTAATATCCTAGGGAAAGGATTCAAAAAGGATCCAGGATATTCCCAGGATCATAAGCAAACTGTGATGTCCAAGAGAGAAGTACGAGTAAAGTCCAGAAAGTTTCTCTTGTGATAGAAATTATGACTCCGAATGTTAGAAAAAGGAAAAGAGATTTCATTAACTGATGAGAAGTACATGCTACATTGTCTGAAATCTCAAAAAGGGAGGTAGTTCACCCCAAGTCTACAACATTTAAATAAAAAGGATTACAATAGAAATGATTCAACATAAGACATTTGCATGTATGTTTTCGTTTCTCTAGAACTTGCTTTTGTTCTGTTTCAAGATTGCCACAAGGATAGAAAATGATCTTAGGCCAACTTTGTTTGCCAATTTATCCTATACACCGTCCCTTGTAAAATTTTATCCCTAGTAAGCCCCTTTGAGCCTTTTTCCATTTTTGATTTTGTTTATAAAATTTCATATGGAATGGGTGAGATGTATCTTGTCTATGAGATTTGGGAAGAAAAAAGATGAAAAGTTGTGAGTGATAAGAAATTATTAGAACTGGTGTGCAAAGAAAGAAAGCTCTAGAAAAAATGAGCAATGTCCTTATAAGCTCAAATAATTAAACAAAATCTTTAAGAGCATAAAAGGATAGAAAAAGAAAAAAATGAGAGCTGTTGTTTTGAATTGTAATATTTAAGGAGATGGGGTAGATGTTGATAGATGGTGATTTTGATTTGTTGAGAGTCGCGAACTCAATATATTCTTTTTAGTCAATTGGCCATATTTCCCTATCTTATCACAAAAAGCCTTCATTACAAACCTAACAAAGTCCTTTCTGATTCTTGAATTGTGTGCACAAATAAGCAGTGGAGATTTTAGAACTCTTGCAAGCCTATGGTAGAAATTTTTTCATATATGTTGTGAGTGCTTTCATTGAAACCTAAACACTTGAGTGATGAGTGATACACTTTCCTGTGAGTCTTCCGAAGTTGATGAATATCTTATCTCTTTCAATTGCTTATGTGATGTGGATTGATGAACCTTGATTGTGATGAATCTTGTGAGGCATTGCACTTTCAACTACTTGAGATTTCTTTTTTTCTTCTCTTCGATTTAGGACAATCTAATATTCAAGTTTGGGGGTTTGATAAGCTCATATTATTACTCACTTATCTATATTTTTCTCCATTGTTTCAAGTGCTTTATATTATGTTTTTAGTTATTTCCGTGCATAAGTCTACTTTAGAGGGTGTTATGCCTTTCGTGGTTGATTTTGCAGGTATTTAGGGTTAAAAAGAGCTAAAATAATGAAAGAGTCAAATCACATGGAGTGCCGCTTTGATTGACGCACGGGTAGTCGACCAGAGATGGAAGACAAAGCCAAAATCCTGAAGCAGGACCTCTGTGTCGATCGACAGGATTTTTGTCGAGTGACACAGAGGTCGGATGTCGATCGAAGGCATGAAGGAATCAAGAAATCGACACAACTGCAACCCTGTTGATCGACAGGAAGTTCAAGGCTGGGGGGTCGACATGGATACAATCCCGAATTTCAATCCGATGGTTGTGTCGATCGACAGGATTTCTGTCGATCGACACAAATTCCCGAGAAGGATGTTTTGGACTGTTTTGGTAGGTTTTTTTTATTTTAACCCAATACCTAGTTTAGATGTTTTGACTCCTCTATAAACACTCTACTTTATGCACGAAATTAGGAGCTTTTTGGACTGTTTTCAGCATTATTGCACCTAGAATATTAGAGCTTCGGAGTTTTTACAAGACATTCAAGGTTCATCTTGATTTGTAAGTTAATTAATAATATGTTTGCTTTAATTCTAGTCATGATTTGTGGCTAGAACCTTAAATAGGTTCTAGGGTTATGATTTCTTTTTTGATGCATGCTAATTGATATCAAATCTTCAAGCATTGTTTAATGCTCTGCACTTAATTTTATAATCTGGATTAAAACATGGACCGAGAGGTAAATTGAGATCTAGGTTTATAGTTAATAATTGATGGATCGAGGGATGAAAATTATTAACAGGAAGAGAGAATTAATTGTGTCTGTTTTCTGTCTCAAAAGGAAGAAACCTACATAGGAATAATTAGATAATTATGAGATTGATTAATTTGGTGTTCTTGAGTACGAGAGGAGATAGTCAATAATTAATAATCTAGGATTTAAATTGCCCGACCAAGGAATTAAATCCACAAAAATCTATGTTTTCTCCATTGATGAGTTGATTGATATTTGCATGTTGATGATTAGATTATCTACCCTAGGATATGTGCTTTCGTTTATTGTTTTAAAACCCTTTAATTTCTTGCAATTGTTATCTTTCAATTTCCAAACAAAATCCCTTTTTGAATTTCCTCAAAATTCTGTATTCTAAGAATTATGACTATTACTATGGGTTTCTCATTGCACAATCCTTGTGGGATCGACCACCTTAAGGTGTAAAAATATTATTTGCTACTGTATTCTGCAGTTCATCAGGCACCCAAGGAGTTACAAGAACTAAAAGTACAGTTACAGGAATTGTTAAACATGGGTTTTATTCGCCCTAGTGTATCACCCTGGGGAGCTCCTATTCTATTTGTGAAGAAGAAGGATGGGGCAATGAGAATATGTATAGATTATCGCGAGTTAAACAAGTTGACACTAAAGAATCGGTATCCATTACCGAGAATTGATGACTTGTTAGACCAGTTGAAAGGTGCATGCATATTCTCAAAAATAGATATTCGATCTGGGTATCATCAGTTAAAGATTCAAAATGAGGATATTCTAAATACTGCATTTGGAACTAGATATGGTCATTATGAGTTCGTAGTTATGCCTTTCGGACTCACGAATGCTCCAGTAGTATTCATGGATTTAATGAATCGAGTATTTCATCCATATCAAGATAACTTTGTGTTAGTCTTTATTGATGATATTCTGATATATTCTAAAACCAAGAAGGAACATGAGCAACACCTCAGAACTATTTTACAGACACTAAGGGATGAGAAATTATATGCTAAATTCAATAAATGTGAGTTTTGGTTAAGTGAAGTTATTTTCCTAGGTCACATTGTGTCAGCTGAGGGAATTAAAGTAGACCTAGCTAAGATTCAAGCGGTGATGGAGTGGAAGTCACCAACTACACCAAATGAAATAAGCAGTTTTCTTGGCTTCGCAGGGTACTATAGGCGATTTATAGAAGGATTTTCTAAAATCGCCAGGCCTATGACATAATTACTCCAAAAAGGAGTTAAAATTTATGTGGACCAAGGAATGCGAAGAAAGTTTCCAAAAGCTGAAATAATTGCTATCTACTGCACCGGTTTTAACAATTCCTGAGTCAGACAAAGAATATGAAGTATATATTGATGCTTCTAAAAATTGACTAGGGTGCGTGTTGATGCAAGAAAGAAAAGTAATAGCTTATGCATCACGATAGCTGAGGCCACATGAACTAAATTACCCTACCCATGATTTAGAATTGGCTGCAGTAGTTCATGCTCCAAAGATTTGGCGACATCATCTGTATGGGGTTAAATGTGCCATATATACAGATCATAAGATCCTAAAATACTTCTTTGAGCAGAAAAATCTTAACATGAGAAAAAGAAGATGGCTCGAATTGGTAAACAATTATGATTTGACAATCAATTACCATCCAGGAATGGCAAATTCTGTAGTTGATGCCTTAAGTAGAAAGGATACAACAAGGCTAGGTTCACTTCTAACAACTGAAAGTGAACTGATTAAAGATTTTGAGAAGCTACATATAGAATTCATGACATATTCTGAAGTACAAAATGGTATGCTAGCTACTCTAAGTGTTGTATCTGACTTAAGAAAGAGAATAGTTGAAGCTCAGAAAAGATAACGGACTAGAGAACTTATGTCAAAAAGCTCGACTAAATCAAACATAGGATTACCATGAAGCTTCAGATAATGCCTTAATGTTTCAAACCAGAATTTGTATACCAAATAATGAAGAGTTGAGGAATGAAATCATGAGTGAAGCTCATGATATCCCTTATACTGCACACCCTGGAAGTACAAAAATGTATCAAGATCTGAAAACTTAATTTTGGTGGGATGGTGAAGAGGGATATTGCTTCATATGTTGAACGATGTTTAACTTTCCAGCAGGTTAAGGCGTTACATCAATGACCTTATGGTAAGTTACAACAATTAGATGTTCCCGAGTGGAAGTGGGAGTATATCACAATGGACTTCGTGACTGGATTACCAAAATCTCAAAAAGGTAATACTGCCATATGGGTTGTTGTAGATCGATTGACAAAAAGTGCTCACTTTTTGCCAATTTGAATTATGTATGGTTCTGATAAACTTGCTCAATTATATATAAGGGAAATTGTACGACTACATGGAGTGACTGTATCTATAACCTCTGATAGAGATACCAAGTTTACTTCTAGAATTTGGATGAGTTTGTAGAAAGAACTTGGTACCCGTCTAAACTTTAGTACAACATTCCACCCACAGACTGATGGACAGTCTGAAAGAACCATACAAACCCACGAAGATATGTTGAGAACTGTGGTGTTAGACCGAGGAGTCAATTGGAAACCAATATTGCCATTAGTTGAATTTGCTTATAATAACAGTTAGCAGACAACGATTGGCATGGCGCCTTATGAAGCACTATATGGTAAAAAGTGTAGATCTCCTCTTTATTAGGACGAAGTAGGAGAAAGAAAAGCTCTTAGACCAGAAGCTATCAGTGAAATGATTGAGATAGTACGCCAAGTCCGATAAAGAATGAAAGAAGCTCAAAGCAGACAAAAGTCTTATGCTGATACCAGAAGAACTGAACTTCAATTTGAAGTAGGTGATAAGTTGTTTCTAAAAATTTTACCTTCAAAGGGGGTTATACGGTTTGGCGTAAGAGGTAAACTAAAACCAAGGTTTATTGGACCTTATGAAATTTTAGAAAGAATTGGTCCAGTAGCCTATCGTTTAGCTTTACTACCATCCTTAGGAAATATACATAATGTATCTCAGTTAAGGAGATATGTATATGATCCTAAGTTTGTAATTCACCAAGAAGAAGTTGAACTTAGTTCGGAACTACAGTATGAAGAACGACCTCAAGCTATTTTAGATAGAAGGATGCAAGAATTGAGAAACAAGTCTATATCGTTGGTGAAAGTGTTATGGAATCATCATGGTCAAGAAGAAGCTACATGGGAGCTTGAGGACAAGATGAAGATTAAGTATCCAAAACTGTTTTAGTCACCCTACAAATTTTGGCATAAAATTTTTGTGAGGTGGGGTGAATGTGATAACCTAAAGTTTATAAACTATGTAAATTAATTTAATTAAGGCTAACTAAGGATTCATTAGTTTTAATTTGGAATTAATTAGAAATCAAATGTCTAAAATTTTCATGGATTATGTGGATAAGTATGATTTAGCATATTTTAAGTGTTCATGCAAGTAAAATTTTACATCGGAACCTCGAGTTGAATAATTAGGGTTTCAATTTTATAATTAAACTCGAATGAGCCACAACTCGCGATTAGAAGCTACATTTCTAGAACCGAGTTGGGGACTACTAGAATTTGATGTTCTGAATCAATCTAATTAATTGGATTGAGAGAACGAGATTAATACATAGTTAAATAAATTTATGAAACTATGGTTGAATTACTTGTTAATTAAATATTGATAATTATATAACAATAGCTAATAGAATTCCAGACAACACTTGTCATTTGGTTACACAATTAATATTTATGTCGGCTTATAATATTACGAGGTGGCAAATAAATGGGCATTCAGACTTACCACTCAGCACAAGACATGAATTAGAGATTAAGGAAAAATAAAGCAAAGATATTCTTGATTTCTGTAAAGGAAAAACCTAGTATGCGATGACAGACTCTCGACGAAGATTCAGGCAAAATACAGTGTATTGGGGTGTTTTAGCTAAATATATGTTAGTATCTACTATCTAGGAAATAAATAGAGGCTTTTGGACGGCTCGGTTGGTGTTGAATCGCAAAATTTCTTGCAAATTTCAGATTGTAGCAAGTAAGAATCTCTATTATTGGAACTTTAAGCAAACATGCATTTCGGGATTATTTAATATCATGCAAGGGCATCTTGGATGAGTTATGGATAGCAAGATCATGGTTAAGTGATATATTTGGTTTGTATTAGCTTGATGTGCTCGTAAAATAGTAGAACTTGCTGGAATTAGAGCAAGGAGTTGTCGTGTGGCCTGATTTCTCATGTGTTATGTAAGGAGCCTAATTATGATAAGTAATTTAATAGTAAACCCACAAATGAAGATAAAATAATGAGAAGAGAGGTTAAAGTCCAAATCAAACTTTGGAAGTTTATAACTGGGAGCTGTGCAGGAATATGAATCCATTATGCTTAGTTATCCCATTTAAAACTATAAACATGATAACACACGGATATGTTACTTTTTGAAACATGATTGAAAGTTGAGTTTCATAATCTAAATTATATATTATCAGATTTTTTAGGCACGTGAGTTAAACTTATAAAATGAGTTAATTATTTGAATTTGTTAAATTGAGATAAGAGGAAGTTATGAATTAAATAAAATTGTTGATACTTTAATTAGGAGATGAATTAAGATAAATATTATGAACACGTGAAGTTAATATAAATTTATAATTTAAAAAACAAAGGAATAAGAAGATTTTGAATCAAGATGAAAGCATGTTAGTATTTAGATAAATGCTTCAAGTAAGATAAATAATTAATTCCAATTAAAGTATTGGAATGAGCTATATAAAACAAATTCTAAGTAAGATGATTCTAGTTAAATTCAATAAAATTGAGTTTGTTATTGAAGTATAATTTGAATTTTGATTTGGGTGTGTCTGCCTTATTTGTGAAGCATCATATGTGTATATTTGCATTATTTGTGTGAAGGATGCAATCCTGGGCAAGCAACGCCTTTTCCAAACCCCAACCAACATACGAATCCATAACGGACAAAATGTGGGCTTTTCTAACAGAAAAATCAAATCGTTTTTGAGCATCTAGCTCTATTTCCTAAAAATATATAAAATGTTTGTTTTAAAATTGAATGTTGTGCCAAAATCTTTTGTGTGTCATATCTGCTTCCTCCGAGACAGACGTAGTTGGTCGGAGAGTTAATAAAGTCAATGGGAAAAGAACTAGGTTTGAGTCCCGAGTTATTTTTCATTGATTGTGAGCTAGGATGTCAATCCCCCGAGCCACAGTATCAAGTGTTCAGTTCTTTGATATGTTATTTACTAATGATCGGGTCTCGAGGCTTCGTGTTCCGAGACTAGTGCACTATTGTTGACAATTGGTTGAGTGGTTCGACCATTCCTAACATGTCAATGTGACTTGGAAGTAGGCCTGCTTCCTCGTTACTTAACTTAGATAGATAATGACCACATGCGAGTTAAATGACATGACATATGAGTGAAAATTATTTGTAAGCACAGTTTGCTTTTAACTAAAACCCTGTGACTTACTTGTGTGTGGCGCTTCATTCATAATTAAAATGTATGTTTTTGGGGCATGCGTTCACTGGTTACACGGTTTACTCACCAATGTATGTTTATTATAAAACATATAGGTCAAGCTGCGGAGAAGGTAGATGAATGTGGAGGAATGTAAATAAAAAAAAAAGAGTTTTCAGCTGAATATCTCCGCCACATAATACTCTGCTGCACGAACCTCTGTTTTTGAACTCTTCCCTAATGTTGATGTATTTTAAATCTTGAAAACTTGAAAATTAAAAACCTATCTTCTAATTACTGTTTAAATATTTTGTTTAATGAAATGATTTTAAATATTAAACTCTTGTTTAATTTCTAGTCTTAATTCAAAATGTGGAACTGAAATATGATTTTAAAACCCATTGCACTCTCATAATTGGGGAAGTACATCCCCATTTAGAAATGCACTCTTCACGTCTATCTGGAAAATCGTGAAGTTGTTGTGCGCGGCATAAGCAAGGAAGAGTCTAATCACTTCTACTCTAGCAACTGGGGCACATGTCTCATCGAAGTCGATCCCTTCAAATTGAGCATATTCCTTTGCTATGAACCTTGATTTATTCCTTACAATTATCCCGGTCTTATCTCTCTTATTCTTGAATACCCATTTGGTTCCAATGACTGATTGATGACTTGGTCGATCCACCAGATACCATACATCATTTCTCTTGAACTCAGCAAGCTCCTCTTGCATGGAATTGATCCAGTCAGTTGACTTCACGGCATCTCCAATCTTCGTGAACTCTGAATTTTGAGAGATAAAGCAAGTAAGGAAAGCACTCCGTTGCCTCGTACGTACTGGATTGGCTATATTGTTGAGCACAACTTCTTCTGGATGGTGTCTCAACCACTTTGGTCTCTGGTGCTGAGTTACTTATAGAGGTTGAACAAAAGCTCCAGAATTCTCAGTACCGTCTGTGTCTGATACTGGAACTTGAGTCCAGGTTGATTCCACGGTGGCAAGATTTTCTGGAGTATGAACTTCATATTCAATGACTTGATTTGAACCTTCTTCTCTAGTGATGACTTCCACGATTGGCCTTTCTCGATCTTCTTGATTGAATTCATGATGAACCTCTTCATGGTGAACAATTTCATCATCAGGCAAGTTAGCTTGGCTAGGCAACTGAGTTTCATCTTGATCGCCTAAGGTTCCCCCTTGATTAATACCTGCATTTATTGTTAGAGAATTTATGACCTCAACAAGGTTAGTTGCATCATCGGTTATGTCCTATGGAATACATGAATGACCATTCATTGATCTAGCCTGAGAAATTTCATTAAGTTTTTCTTTTTCAGAACCTAGTTTCTCGCGGGCATTTTTGGTCTCATGATCACTTAGCTTCAGGTCCTTCAAGGTCCTGCGCACTAAAACAGACTCATAAAAAACAACAGAGCATGTTACTTCCACAAGTCTGGTGGTCTTGTTAAGTACTATGTATCCTTGTATGAAGGATGTCCATATCCTAGAAACACACCTTCATCTGTCATGGGACTGAAAGTATTTAACTTAGACTTTCTGTACGGGGTTTGTGATGACGGTTGTCGATAGCACTTCTATTCTGAGTATAACATGTTGTCATCAAGGCTTCTCCTCAATACCCTTCCTTTAAGTCAGCTTTAGCAAGCATGGTCCTCACTGCCACCTTGAGTGTTCTGTTTCTTCGCTCGGCTAAACCATACTGCTGAGGGGTTCTTGGAGCAGACTTCTCGTGAGCTATGCCAGCATCCGCACAGAAATCCATTAAAGGACCATTGCAAAACTCAATCATGTTATCTGATCTGATTCTCTTCACGATGACACCCTTGTTGTTTTGCACTTGGAGGATGAGCTCTGGTAGCTGGAGCTTAACTTTATCCTTGGTCGTCAGTAGCCTCACCCATGTATATCTTGAGTAGTCATCGACTAAAACAAGAGTGAATCTATTTCCTCCAATGGTAGATGGCTTGACCGGTCCAAACAGATCCATGTGAAGTAATTCCAGGATCCTATATGTGCTTGCTGTGATGGTGTGATTCTTGAATGAAGTTTTAGTTTGCTTCACCATCTTGCATGCTTTGAAGACACCTTCTTCCTTCTTGAACTTTGCTTGAGGTAGTCCTTCCACAAGTTTATGCTTGGCTAAGTGTCTGATGGATTGGAAATTCAGGTGGCTAAGCCTCTTATTCCATAGCCAGTTGACACCTTCTTGAGATGAGCATGTTGAGACAAGGCAAGTGTCTGGCTGTCCGCTCTCCCAATCCACAATATAGAGATTCCCTTTCTTCACTCCTTTAAGCACGATCTCCTTGGAATCTTTATATAACAGAGGGTCCTCTCGTCATTTCAACGTTTGAGAGAAGTTTCTTTTCTCCGGTCATGTGGGTAGAGCACCCACTGTCCAAAATCTAAGCTCTCTTTTTCTTCTTTGGCTGACTTTGGTGACCTTGTACCTACAAAACAAAGAAGGTTAGACTAAAGATACTCGAGCTTCTGTGGGTCCTGCGGGGTTAGTCTTATGGATCCATCCTTTTGGACTCCATACTTGCTTCACCTTCGACAGAGGTACAGCAACCTTCTCTCCCTTTCTCTCCCTTCTTGAATAATGAATGCTATTTGTATGCATGTAGGAATAAATGGGGTTTGTGTGTGAAACCTTGTTGAAAACTAACTTTCTTGACACTAAGTTTCCTGGAACTGACTTCCTTGAAGCTAAGTTTCTCGAAACTAAGTTTTGGTTAGGTTTTTGGAAATCGAGTCCGGGATGTGAAATCTTCCTAGCCCTTGAAACGGAAAAATAATTGGGCTCACACCTCGTATTGGTGTTTCTCTTATACGGACAAGTTCTCCTCTCATAAGAAGTATGAGTAGGGAACCTCGGACTTCTCGAATTCGGAAAAGATACTAACTTCCTCCGAAGGTCAGTTTTGGCGGCTAAAGTGGGTTTCCTTGCATAAGGAACAGTCTGCTTCACCCACTTCTTAGACATAGTGGGCTTTATTTCAGGTTTATTTGGTTTAGAGACCAAATTATTTTTAAGCTTTGGGTTGAAACTCAGTTCAGAAACTGATTTCTTCCCTTTGCCTTGATTTGCCACTAAGGAGTCCATGTCAGAGCTGACTAGACCTTTGCCTAACAACTTAAATTCCAAACCGGAATCCTATTTAAAATGATGATTTAAAATATTTCCAGTTTCAGAATTCAATGTATGATTGCTCAAAATATTTTCAGAAAAACCTAGCCCTAGCTTATCAGATGGATCTCATTGTAAGCTTAGGGCTTCTGAAACTTTGCTACTGCCAGAATATAATGAACAAATAAATTTTTGCACCAGCAATTTTTAGTTTTTAAGATTCGCATTCTTCAGAAATAGTTTTAAAATTTTCAAGTAAATTTGAATGGTCTTCTCTAAGATTGACTAGCTTATCACTTACTGACTTAGATCCTAGAATTTCCTTAGTTGGTTTTGAAACTTTAAGTTTCAGTGAGGCATTTTCACCAGCTAAAACATTTTTCAATTCATAAAATTTCAAAAATTCTTTATTTAAAACTTCGAGGGTTACATTTTGTGAATCTGAGCAATAAGATTCAGAATCCACTTCTATGCATGCTATTAGAATAGAAATTGAACTTGAAATATTTACCAAGTTTTGCGTCTCAGATTCAGTTCCTTCTTCTTTTGAGTTTGATACTCCTTCTCCTTCTCTAAGCTTTGCCATCAGTACTAAGAGCTTCTTGCACGGCCTCATCTTATGATGTATATTAGCTATCATTGTTGTCCGAGATGTCTGGCACCTCAAATCTGGATAGCAACGCCTTTGCAATAACTATAGAGGCTTTCTTCTCGAATACTCTCTTCAGGAGCTCCCATTCCTTCTTGGATACCATTGGACATTCATAATTGAGGTGATCAGGGGAGTTACATTCGAAGCACACCTTGGGAGGTCTTTCTCTAAATTTTTGTTCACTAGGTTGTGAATTGTCATTTTTGGCCTTGGCTTTTTCCAGAAGCTTGGTTAGCTTCCTCATCTACGCCTCAAGCTCATCAATTGAGCTCTATTCCTCCTTTTTCTTGTAAGAAGGTGTTGGCGCTGACTTTGATGTAGAGGTTTGTCCGGTTGATATATCAGTTGGGTAAAGCTTTTGAGGCCTTCTCTTGAAATCTCTTTTTACAAACAATACAACATCTTCTTCGCGTTGCATGCTGGCATTCCGCACAACCTGGTTCTTGTTCGCCATTTAAATATCTCACTCGTGGCCTTGAAGCTGGGCGAACACATCCTTGGTGGTCATTTCGGAGAGATCCTTCTCCTTTAAACTTGTAACCTTGACAAACCAGTCCTCCTTAAGCATCTTGGAGAGGATCTTTGCATTTACATATGCAATGTTATACTCTCTCCCTAAGTTCTTTAGTTCACAAATAAATGCATTAAACCTTGTTATTTGTCCCAGATCAGAGTACGTACGATGTGCAACAGAAATTATAAGACAGTTAATTACACTCTAAAGCGCGGAAGTTCAGTTTCTTATTAACACAATTTATATGTGACAGTTTTAAAACCACAGTTTGTCTTAGTCAACATTTTAGGTTAACAGTTTTACAGTTATAAGCAGTTAACAGTTATACACTTTAACACTTCTAGACAAGTGTTGAAGATTTAAAGATATAATTGAAAACTGTAAGATGCGTAAAGTAAGTAAAATTGTAAATAAGACAGAATATTTATAGTGGTTCGGAGCCTTAAGTCCTACGTCCACTCTTTGGATATCTGATCCGAAAATTCACTAAGTTATGAAGATACAGTCCTCACAATCTATAGCCAATTTCTGTAGAGACCTCCGTCCACAGCACAATGAATCACTCGCCCAGGCAATTGTACTTCACTCCTTCTTCAGTTCATCGAAGGCTCTTCGTCTTCTCTGTGAACTGGCAATCGTTGAAGATGGACTGAGGACAAACCTCCCTTTTCTTCTCCGGTAGATTGAATGATTGTGTTCTTCAGTTGGCAGTTGCCCGTAATAACCTTCTCTTCTCTCAGAAGATTAGGTTGATGTGTTCTTACTCGAAAAGTAAGAGCACCAAGAAAGTAGATTAAGTCAATAGACTTAATCCTCGTGTACGCAAGGTCACACGGAGAATCTTGAAGGATTTTTAAGCAATAATGCATAGTGTTCAATAAATGAAACATGGAGTTAATGCCTTCTTGCTTGATAGCTTTTAATGCTTGAGTTTTAAATTCAGTAGAGTGACGGCAAGGATTAATGTGTCGAAGGTTGTTTTGTCTCTTTTGCTCCTACTATTTATAGTTGTAGAAGAGAAAATAGTCGGTAAAGACAATTTGAAGGATTTCCAAATCAGAATCCATCCTTCTTTGAAAAGTAGCCTGCACTTTAGCCTTTTCTGCGGTACTGTCCTGCTTTTGCAGGTCAGTTTGTACTTGATGTGTCAGACGTCGAACAACGTTGTACGCCAGTCACAACTGAGCGTCTGTCTGTCTTTTATCAATGACTTATTTAATGTTCTTCTTCGACTGATTGTCATCTTGCTATGTACGCATTCCTTGACCTGAAATTGTCCTGGTCTGAAACTGTGAGTGCCTCTTGACCGAGTCTCTGTGAAAACTGTGTCCACAGTTTCCTTGATATATGAACCTTGACAGGAAAACTGTCTGCTCAGTTTTTCTTAACCGTTACTCTGCTCTGTTTTCTTCGTCCTTTGTGATTGACAGTTATCTCGTCTGAATGGCTTCTTCTTCAAAACTGTTCCACAGTTTTGATAGTTTTCTTCTCCTAGACTATTACAACTCGATCATCCTATACAAGGATTACATGAGGTAATAACTCTAAGGCCTAGACTTTGGTATATAGTTTTGACACATCAAAACATCAAATTAAGGTGAGATTTCTACATCAACACCTAACAATTTCCCCCTTTTTGTTGTTGTCAAAACCATACCTCTAAGTCTTTCTAAGTCGACGAAAAGATGCAGTAATCGGAGTTTACAAAGTTTGTGTATCTAACACTACTCAGAACTATGCTTCTTCTGCACTCGACCTACTCTAAATGATTTTCCCCCTTAATGGGATAATAATTCTCAATTGGAATCAATCAAATTAGAGCGATAAGGGAAGAAAGGTTGCTAATCACACTGAAATATGTGAATTTAGCCAGTCAAGAATCAAGGTAAGAGACAATGAGTAGTTGTCTTCAAACCAACAGTTTTTCACTTTTCACTAGATATGTTTCGATTACAAGTACATGAAAAGCTTTAAAATTGCGGTAATAAAAGAAGACATACAAAATAAAAACACAGAAAATCCATAACCTCAGCACTACTTGTCTTGATCCTTGTCCTTATCATTTTCTTGATTCGAGGAATCTGCATCCTTTGGCTTTGACGAGTTGCGACAGACGTGGAAGACAGAAGAGCTTGTGCCTTAAGAATTGCGGTTACTTCTGAGAGGTATTTCAAATCTTGTTCTCTGGAAGCCATTATTGCTTCCATTTGCATTTTTAATTCTTCATCCCATTTTTCTGTTCTTCTTCTCACTTTTTGTATTCCTTGTCTCGCTTTCTGTATTCCTCGTCACGCCTTCTATGTTCCATATCTCGCCTTCTCTGTTCTTCATCTTGCCTATCTATGAATGTCAACTACAGCTTCAAAGTCTCATCTCTTCTCTCTTCCCCCTTTTTGACAAAATAAAAAATAGTAGATATTCGCTGATTTATCTCCTAGTTGAGAGCATCATTGAGTAGAAGAGGTGCAGCCAAAGAAATGGGATCGGGAGACATTGTTCCTTCAAAAGTAGTCAGTGCTCTAGAGTTTTTATGGGTTTGAGTCTGAGAGGTAGTAGTAGGAAGCTCAGGTGGAGGAGGAGCTCTGCTTGTTGCTGTCTCTTCCTCCTTTTGCTTTGCTGCTGCTGCTGCTTCACTTTTTGTATATTCAGCAGCGGCCTCTTCTTCAGCTTTTCGAAGTGCTTCAGCAGCTACTGCTTCTTCCTCTTTTCTCTTTGGTTCAGCTGTTGCTTCTTCTTCTTGCTTTCGTTTGAGCTCAGCAGCTGTTGCTTCTTCTTCTTTCCTTTTCGGTTCGGCTGCTGCTTCTTCTTGCTTTCTTCTTAGTTTAGCAGCTTCCTCGGCTTCCCATCTCTTATGTTCGTCTTCCTCATTCAGTTTCTTTATTAGCTTTTCTTCTTCTAGTGTGAGTAGAGCCTTTCTTTTAGAATAAGTGTGCACAAGTTGACAACGACGAACAAATTGAATTTGCAAGAAACAATTAGCCAGTGCTCGCACAACCAGAATCTCTAGTGCACGAGTGGCAGTAATAGTGAGAGTTAGGATATGAGACAATCGGATAGCTTGAGTTAGAGCAGCCTTCTCTTCTCTCCTCAGTCTCTCTTCTTCATCTCTCCGTAGTCTCTCCATCTCCTGTGCCTTTGTATCTTCAAGTTCTAGGAGTTTCAGTTGGATCTCATCTATCTTTGAGTTTAGCCACATTTGAAGATTCTGTATCTTCACAAGATTTGCATGATTCTCATCAATCCTGCGAAGAACGTACTTGAGTTGTGATTCATCTGTTGTTCGTGCTGCAGTGACTAAAAGACGCAATCTTTTCGTAATGAGTTCCAGTAATGATTGTGGCTTGACAATTTGTTTAGTTGGCACAACAACAATTTTCTGGACTGGCTCTTCTTGTATAACGCTGATTTGTTGAGGAGGTAGCTATTGAGTGGCAACAACTTTCGCTTGTTGATTCTAATTGACAGTTTCCTCAACTGGTAGTTCTGAGACTGTTCCCCCTGTTTCTGGGACTGTTTGGGTAATTGGCATAGCTGATGTAGATGTGTGCCATTGACCCTTTGAGGTTGTGCTGCCATAGGATGTTGAGGGAGTGAAAGGTTATCGAGGAGGAGATTCTCTCGGTGAGTGAGACGAACTCTGAAGATCCACAATGGGAACTATCATCTCCTCTGTATTTTCTTGACGACAACCAGCTTGCTTGCCTTTCTTACTCTTTTCTCTTTCTTCCTCCAAGATACTTGTTAGTACTAGCCGTCTTCGCTTCTTATTTGCCGTCTGTGTCAAGATAGTTTTTGCTTGTATTTGTTTCCCTTTAGCGGTCTGTGAACTGCATTCTTCACTAACATTCACCTCCAAATCAACACTATCTTCCTATTGATTTTCACGGTGATCTGTGTTATCATCATCTCCATGATTCTCATTTTCACGATCATTGTCACTAACCCTTTCTTCTACTTTGTCATAAATTTTATCATTTTGTTGTAGAAAATCAGTTGGGACTAGGTATTCCCCTTCTTCCCTAAGACCTATCAGTTTCTCTATCAGGTAACTGATTTTCAATCCAAAAGCAACACCAGACTTAAATATGTTGGTCTCCCGATTGGTCTCAGTCTTCCTCGCATTCTCAAGAATACGCCCAAAAATGAATTCAGCCTAGTTGCCTCCTGGACCATCATCCAGCACCATCATAACAGCATACTTCGGTTGGCTTAGATCCGAGAAGGATCCTGCGCCGCAGTATATCATCCTAAGTGTTATGTCACTCAGAGCCTTGTAGAGAGGCTTTAATTCTGAAACTTTTGTCGGTAGATGAAACTTGTCTTTATGCTCTGGCTTTTTCCAGGCCTTCCAATGCTTCTATCGTGCCCCTTTGTCACTCTTTAAGTAACTGGTGATGCGTTCACTAGTGTTTGGTAGATGGAAAAAGTTTGTAATAATATCGGCATCGATACGCATCAAAATTTTGTTGACCCTTGTTCCGAAGAATTTTCCATTCTTGTCTACAATGAAATTCTCATAAAATGTATTTATTTTGTGTGCTATATTATTAATTATTTTTTTTGTATTATAAGTGTTTTGTAATTTTTTAGTTTTTATTGTATTTTAATTTTTATAAGTTATTATTTTGTAGGGTATTGCAATGTATTTAGTTTATGTTTAAATAAATGTGATATTTGTATTATAATTTTGTATCTTGATTTTGAAATTATAAAGAATTATATAATTTTCAAATAGTGAAAAATATAAAAGAAGAAAAGAAAATGAGTACAAAATTAAAAAAAAAACCAAAAAAAGCAAATGAAGTTGTGAATAGTGCTGCGCCAAATATGCAGCAGTACTATTCATATTTTTTTGGAAAATGAAAATAGAGATGGAAGATGCAGTTCCTGTTGGAGTTGTTTTTCACTCCATTTTGCATAATAATGCCTATTTCCAATACTAATGGGGATGGCCTGTTAGGATTTTTGATAGAGAAATCAATTTTTTTTTTTATTTTTTGTGTTTTAGAGTGTCAAAAATTGTAAAAGCCATCTTAGTCAGTTTCCAGTTTCTAGAGTTCTAAAACTGTAATCCTTTTATAGG
The DNA here is from genome assembly GCA_026898455.1 of Plectranthus barbatus. NCBI lineage: Eukaryota > Viridiplantae > Streptophyta > Magnoliopsida > Lamiales > Lamiaceae > Plectranthus > Plectranthus barbatus. Next base: position 481,227 of record JAPKLW010000434.1, read on the forward strand.
ATCAATCGAGTTGTAACAGAACTTAGTGGCTGAAGACCGAGCATAGAAAATGCTCGAGAACTAAAGAAGCGAACGTGCTTGAAGTACGCACTTGAAACTTGGTTTTCACCAAGTACGGCCTTGACCAAGACCGAGTTGTAGGGATTTATCCGTAAACCGAATCACAAAATCCAAATAAGCCGGATCAATTTATGGTTTATTGTTCACAATACCAATTCACAAACCCTAGCATGCTCCTATGAATTTAATGCGTGGATAATAGAGATTACATTAATTTCGTAGTCTCTATACCAATCTTTCGCATTTGAATTCCGATACTTTAATCAACCACGCGATATTAATCAAATCTGCGGAAACAAAAATTAGTCAGATTCTAATTTCAAGATTTAATTAAAGAAAAGAGAAGAAGATGAATCTGTTCTCCAGTTTAGATCTTCATAGCTGTATCCCAATGCTATTCAGATCTGCTACTGGTGAGGATTCTACAGATCAGTAGTTGTGCAGGCCAGAATCAGAATTCTCCCCTCTGCACTGAGTAGCCGCCTCTCTCTCTCTCTCAGGGTTTTACAGATTTGAATTGTGTTACAACTTGTGAGGGAGAGCTTTCTATTTATAGACCAAAGGGTTTTAACCATAATGGGCTGGTGGGCTCAATTCAGCATATTTATTTTTGGCCAGATCTGGGACCTAATGCAAATAATAAAGTGTGCCTATAAATTAATTAATTCCCATGTCCACAACCCAGGACACAATTAATTAATTAATATTAATTCTTTTTCACCACAGAATTAGTACTAGCCTACCCCTTTATTACCACATTATGAGAACGGGCTGCATTTAATGAGAATCCCCATATTTAAGGTTACCGGACATTCATTAATTAATCGGAGCTTCTGACAAGCTCTATCTACAATTAATTAATATCTTATTATTCCTGAGCAGTACCACTCAAACGTTGTCACTCGTGCCTGAACTTAATCAGCCTGCAGGACTTGGCACGATGAATGTCATTGAGCTCCTCAGGGAATGTCCCCATCCTATTACTCGGATATGGTTACCTAAACCCAGTCTCAGGCAGTACTACATGAATTGCTGCCACCCAAGTTGCGGATATACGAGCACGTTACTTAGGCTCTCCACCATGGCAAGTCAAAGCAACAGTCAATCCATGCAAACCCCTGAACCTTCGTTAGGGTTTGGACTCAATCAAGAACGAGATCTTGTATTCGATGATGTCAGACAGTCGAATACATCTCACTGCGGTCCATCAATATGCCACCCTTGCGTACGAGCATGTCAAGTAACCAAGACAGACTACTTATTCCGACAATGCCGCAGCCATCCGGACAGACATATCCTCATACACTGTCTCGGCTGTGATCAGGTTTATGTCTCACTAGGTCAAGTGATTATACTGTCTTCTGCAATCTACTACACGCCGTATGATCGTCCCTATCGGTAAGACAAGAGGATACCATTGTTACATACATGTAAGTTTGTTTGACAGATAGGAGAAATAAACCGTTGTATACTCATTATAATAAATACTTTCTGTATACAAAACCCATCAATCTCCCACTTCTACTCAAAGCATAACTAAGCTATTACAAAGTATACAATGTGTCTATCTAGCCTTCTATCTCGTTAACCACTGTCAGTGGTCGGCATCCACCTCAGACCCAGCTTACGAATATGTCTTTCGTAAACTTTCTGCGGCAAACTCTTTGTAAATGGATCAGCAAGGTTAGTTGAAGTGTCAATCTTCTTGATCAGCATATCGCCCGTCGATACGATCTCTCATATTATATAGTACTTTGACTTTATGTGTTTGCTTGCCTTGTGAGACCGCAGTTCCTTTGATTTCGCCACTGCACTAGAGTTATCACAATAAATTGTGATGCTCCTCGGCAAACTTGGAATCACACCTAACTCTAAAAGGCAGTTCCTGAGCCATAGCCCCTCTTTCGAGGCTTTGGAGGCGGTGACATATTCCGCCTCCATGGTGGAGTCAACAATGCATTTTTGCTTTGAGCTCCTCCAAGATACAGCTCCACCTCCCAGGGTAAACACATATCCCGGGGTCAATTTCTTCTCATCCTGTCCCCTTGGAAATCCCAGTCTTTATAACCCACAGGACAGAAATTCTCACTTTGATAAACTAGGCAGTAATTCCTAGTTCTCTTCAAATACTTGAGGATGTGCTTTACCGCAGTCCAATATGCCTGTCCAGGGTTAGACTAATATCTTGCTACCATGCCAACGACATAATAGATATCTGGCTCGGTACATAGCATCACATACATGAGGCTACAGACCTCTGAAGCGTATGGTACAAGATGTTGGTCCTCAAATATCAGAGTCTTCGTGCTTAAGTGTAAACACGATATGCAGCGGAATGATTAAACGTCACTTACACTTATCTTTGTTTTAAGGAGTTATTCAAGCTCAAGATATGTTATATGTTTCTTCTCAGATATACGATAGCAACTCTGTTGCTAGGTTTGAAATCAGTTTTGAACAGTTAATAATAAAACAGTAGATGAACACAGTATTTTATAGTGGTTTGATCCAAAAAAGATCTACGTCCACACCTTAGCCGAAACGCTAAGATTTCCACTAGAAAAGTATACGAAAGTACAAGGAATTGCCAAACACTTGTAGTAGGCGGCAAACTTTCGAACCGGCCACGACAAAGCTATCCTCCGATGATTCGTACTTTTCCAAACACAGCTACAGCCAAGTCAAGGGCGGAACCTTCGTGTAACTTGTCCTTCGCTGTTGGTGAGGTTTTTATAGTTTCCCTCGAAACTGTTCAGGAATGTGGCTAAAAGCCCGTCGGAGTCAATCCTTTATAGGAATGACTGTTGGATCTTCCTAGGATGGAAGTTATCCCAATGATTGAAGATTCTCAACCGAAGTTAAGGAATCACTTAAAGAGAAGTGTCAGATATTCAATGAAAGACACTTCTTGGTTGTTGAGAGCTTTGAATACTCTTTTTATCACAAGCTCTCAACTGACTACTTTTCGCTTTGTTCGCTTTGTCAAAGGAATCTCACACTTGAATGTTTGCGAATGTCGGTTGTGATTAAAGCAGTAGTAGTTGTAGTAGTCGATTCTCACTTTTGAATCTGCCTTTTATTGATGGAGATTCAAATCTTGAATCTCCATATCCGTTAGACACAACGGCTCCTTTGTCCTAGAGTGATATGACTTGATCAGTCGCTTTTAGCGTTGATCTGTACTTTCCGAACTACTTCGGGAAAATCTCATCCTTTGTGTATGCTTTTTGTCAGAACGGCAGTATGGCTACAGCCTTTGACACTCTTGTTGTGCTAATGTTCATTAGTGATATGCTATTGTCTATTAGGTTGCTGGAAGCTTCCGCTGACACTCGATTCTATAGGTACACTATAGCCCACAACAAGTTTTTAGCGCCGTTGCCGGGGAGAGGTTAAAATTAAATATGAATGCTTTTGAATTGCTTGAGTATTATAGTATATAACCTGACCTGAATGCTTTTGAAAACTAATAATTTTCTCTATGCAGGGGATCAGTAGTTTATGAGTGACAAAATTGTGCAAGAACTGTTTCCATTTGATCCAGAAATTGAGAGGACTTTTAGGAGAAATAGAAGAAAGCAAAAAATTAAGAAAATAGCTGAAGAAAATCCAGAAAGGAATATTGATGATAAGGACAGAGTAATCAGGACATATATGGCACCAAGATTCACTGACTTTGATCCAGGGGTGGTAAGACCTGAGGTGCAGGCACAACATTTTGAGCTGAAAGCTGTTATGTTTCAATGTTGCAAAGTCTGGGGCAGTTTGGTGGACAAGCTAGAGAAGATCCACACCTACATTTGAAGATCTTTCTTGGAGATCTGTGATAACTTCAAACTGTAGAGAGTAACACATGAGGCTTTGAGGATGCGACTATTTCCTTTCTCTTTAAGGGATAGTGCAAAGACTTGGCTCACGAATCTGACACCTGGATCTGTGACAACTTGGAATGAGCTAGCAAAGACTTTCTTAACAAAGTATTTCCCTCCTCCTAAAGAGGATGAGTCTGTTAGTGAGGCATGGGAAAGGTATAAAGAACTCCTGAGAAGGTGTCCAAATCATGGGATACCCTACTGTATTCAGATAGAGATCTTTTACAATGGGCTAACTGGAAATTCAAGAATGATGATTGATACTACTGCAGGAGGAGTCTTATTGGATAAAACATATAATGAAGCATGCAAAATCTTGGATAAAGTGGCTGCAAACAACTATCTCTGGGCTAATTCCAGGGCAGCAACTATTTTTACTCTAAAAGTTGCAGGGGTTCTAGAAGTGGATCCCATGAAGGCCCTCACTACACAAATGGAAGCCTTAGGAGCAACCATGAAGAATATTGAGAAAAACACCAGTCAGACCATGGTACCTCCGATGCAAACAGAGTCTGCAATGGTTTTAAGTTGCATTTACTGTGGGGAAGGTCATCAATTTGAGGAATACCCTTCGAACCCAGCATCTATTTGTTACATGGGAAACAGACCTCAACAATATCAGGGAAACAATAATCCTTACTCTAACACTTACAATATAGGGTGGAGGAATCACCCCAATTTTTCATGGTCTGGGCAAGGACACCAAAATGCTGCAGCACGGGAACAACATAACAACTTTAACAAAAGTGGGTATAACCAACAGTAGAGTAACCAGCAGCAAATTTTGGAGGCACCACCTCAGAAACCTGAGAAAACCATGGAGGAAATGATGAAAGAGTTCATGGCTATGAATGAAGTAAGGCTGAAAAGTCAGGATGCCCTGATACAGAGCCAAGCATCTTTTCTGAGAAATCTAGAAGTTCAAATGGGTCAATTAGCCAATGATATTAGGAACAGACCACATGGAAGCTTACCTAGCAACACCGAGAACCCTAGAAAGGGAAATGAGCAGTGCAAGGTGGTGACCTTAAGAAGTGGAAAACAGTTTGATGAAAGACCAGCTGAAGCACAACAAAAAGAGGTGGAATCACCCGCAAAAGAGGATCAGAATGGAACGAAAACACAAAGAGAAGGGAAAGCTCCTATTAAGGAAGTTTATCCCTCAGTTAATGAGGAGTTGGTAAATCAGGAGAAGTAAATTGAAGTTCCTGAGGGAAATGTACTTAATAGCAAGACAAAATCTGTGGAAGATGATTACAATCCACCCCAGCCACCATTCCCTGTTAGATTCATGAAACAGAATGAAGAGGAGCAATTCAAAAAGTTCTTGGATACGCTCAAGCAAATTCACATTAATGTACCTTTGGTGGAAGCATTGGAGCAAATGCCTACTTATGTTAAATTTGTGAAGGACAATCTGACTAAAAAGAAAAGGCTGAAGGATATTGAGACTGTGTTCTTGTTTGAGGAAGTTAGTGGGCCTTTGAGAAGGCAAATTCCAGCAAAGCTTAAGGATCCAGGGAGTTTTACCTTCCCCTGTTCAATTGGAGGAAGGGATGTAGGAACAACACTCTGTGATCTGGGAGCCAGTGTGAATTTAATGCCATTATCAATCTTCAAGAAGCTGGGTATAGGAGGAGCAAGACTAACAAATATTACCTTGCAGCTTGCAGACAGATCAACTGTGCACCTAGAAGGAAAGATTGAAGATGTGCTGGTCAAGGTAGATAATTTTATTTTCCCTGCAGACTTTATTATTTTGGACTATGAAGTGGATAGAGAAGTACCCATCATTCTGGGAAGACCCTTCCTAGCCACATGTAGAACCTTAATTGATGTGGAGAAAGGAGAGTTAATCATGAGGGTCCATGAGGAACAGGCTACTTTTAACCTGTATAACACTATGAAGTTACCAGATGAATCAGAGAATTGTTTCACAGTTGGAATTTTGGAGTCAGTAGTGGAGGAGTACACTGCAGACCTGCAAAAAGAAGAATTTGAGAATGAGGAAGTGTCTGAAGAAAATGTTGTAGCATGGGTAGAGCATGGTGCAAAGTTTGGGGGGTATAAACCCAACTTTGAGTCATTGGACCTTATGAGTAGGGAACAGAAGGAACCAAAATCTTCTCTTGAAGAACCTCCTGAACTGGTGCTAAAACCTCTACCAGATCACTTAAAATATGTGTATTTTGGAGAAGCAAAAACTCTACCTGTAATAATTGCTTCAAACTTGAAAGAGGAGGATTAACAGAGATTGAAGCATATGCTTAAGAAGCACAAACAGGCAATTGGATGGACCATATCAGATATTAATGGCATAAGCCCCACCATCTGCATGCATAAGATACTGTTACAAGACGGGAGTAAGAATTCAGTACAGCCACATAAGAGGCTCAATCATAACATGAAAGAAGTTGTGAAGAAAGAGATAATCAAATGGTTAGATGCAGGAATCATATTCCCTATTTCATACAACTCATGGGTGAGTCCAGTGCAGTGTTTGCCTAAGAAGGGGGAGTTACTGTTGTGCAGAATGAGAGGTAAGAGATGATAGCTACAAGAACAGTCTCTGGGTGGAGGATTTATATAGATTACAGGAAGTTAAATGATGCCACCGGGAAGGATCACTTTCCACCGCCATTTGTAGATCAAATGTTGGACAGGCTGGCTGGTCAGGATTGCTACTGCTTCTTAGATGGGTATTGTGGTTACCATCAAATATCAATAGCCATAGAGCATCAAAGTTTGACTACCTTCACATGCCCTTACGGAACCTTTGCATTTAGAAGGATGCCCTTTGGCCTTTGTAATGCTCCAGCAACTTTCCAGCGTTGCATGATTACAATATTTTCTGAGATGATTGAGAATGGGCTGGAAGTGTTTATGGATAACTTCTCAGTGTGTGGAAAGGATTTTAATACTTGTTTAGGAAATCTGGAAAGGTTCTACAACTTTGTGAGAAATCACAGCTGCTTTTGAACTGGGAGAAATGCTGCTTCATGGTGCAACAGGGGGTAGTTCTAGGGCACAAGATTTCAAACAAAGACATTGAGGTTGATCCTGCAAAAATCGAAGTTATTGACAAGATGCCAGTTCCAAATTCAGTGAAAGCAGTTAGAAGTTTTATGGGCCATGCTAGTTTCTATAGAAGGTTCATCAATGATTTTTCCAAAATAGCCAAGCCACTTTCAGAACTGCTAGAACAAGACAAGAAGTTTGACTTCAGTAGTGAGTGTATGAAGGCATTTACTAAGTTGAAAGCTGCACATGTCACAACCCCTGTAATGCAACCACCAAGCTGGGATGAACCCTTCGAGCTAATGTGCGATGCAAGTAACTATGCAGTGGGAGCAGTGTTAGGACAAAGAAAGGATAAGATCTTCAGATCCATTTATTATGCTCGTAAGACAATGGATGGAGCACAGAGGAATTACACTACTACCGAAAAAGAGCTGTTAACAGTAGTGTTTGCCTTTAATAAATTTAGGTCTTATATGGTTGGAGCTTAGGTGATTGTGTTTACAGATCATTCTGCAATCAAGTACTTAATGGCTAAGAAAGATGCAAAGCCAAGGCTCATCAGATGGATACTTCTTTTGCAAGAGTTTTATTTAGAAATCAAAGACAGAAAAGGAACAGAAATTCAAGTTGCTGATCATCTATAAAGGTTGGAAAATCCATTTGGAGTGGATGACACAGTCCAGATCAATGATGATTTTCCAGATGAGCAACTCATGGCATGCTAGGAGGATGCACCTTGGTTTGTAGACTTTGCAAATTATCTTGCAACAGGCAGAAAACCATATGGTTTGCATGGACAGCAGTTGAAGAAGATTCTACATGATGCATAGTTCTATTATTAGGATGATCCAACTCTGTATAGGTTGGTACATGATCAAATTTTCAGAAGGTGTGTTCCAGAATACAGGATTCCATATATTTTGAGTGAATGCCATGCTTCAGCATATGGAGGGCATTTTGGTGGACAGAGGACAGCAGCTAAAGTGCTGCAATCAGGATTTTATTGGCCGGTGATTTTCAAGGATGCATTTGAGTTTGTAAAGAATTGTGACAGATGCCAAAGAGTGGGAAATTTACCAACCAAGAATGCTATGCCTCTGAAAAATATTGTGGAAGTAGAATTATTTGATGTGTGGGGAATGGACTTCATGGGGCCATTCCCATCCTCTTTTGGGAATGAGTACATTTTATTAGCTGTTGACTATGTGTCTAGATGGGTGGAGGCTTGTGCTTATGCTCACAATGATGCTGCCACGGTTATAAAATTTTTGCATATATAAGAATATCTTTTCAAGGTTTGGAACTCCAAGGGCAATCTTAAGTGATGAGGGTACACATTTTATCAATAAAAGTTTGGCTGCTATGTTGGCCAAGTACAACATTAATCACAAGGTTTCAACTGCATACCATCCACAAACCAATGGGTTGGCTGAGTTGTCAAACAGAGAAGTGAAAAGTGTGCTGGAGAAAGTGGTGAACACTACAAGGAAGGATTGGTCAAAACATTTGGATGATTCATTATGGGCTTATAGAACAGCCTACAAAACACCTTTGGGGATGTCTCCCTACAAGTTTGTCTTTGGGAAAGCCTGTTGTTGGGAAATTTGGCAAAGTTTCCTCTCCCCAGTAGCTACTTGTTTAGATTCTAGTTTGGTGTTTTGGTGGATCAAATCCTAAGTCCTACCAGCGTCAGTTGTCTCTAGATAGCTCTAGATCTCAAATGTAAAGTCCTGTTTAGGTCTTTTGAGTTGTAAGTCGCAGCTGATCAAGACTCATGCTGGCTACTGTTCACCAGCATGAGATGTACTCACCAGTTGAGAAAAGTCTCACCAGCAAGCGACTGACAAGACTCGTGCTGACACTGTTCATCAGCATGAGAAGAGCTAATGACTGGCTACTGTTCACCAGTTGGGAAGGTGTTTCATCAGCAGGGAGCTGACAAACCTTATCAGCAGAATAGGTGTTCTCACTGACACTGTTCACCAGCGGTGAAGCCACCAGTCATGGAAGATTCCAAGAGTTAACATCAGACAAATTGGTAGACTTAGATTGTGCCGACGCAAGTCACCAGCAGAGACTTGCCAGCACAAAGATCACCAGCATGTTCTACCAGTCGGATGTTACCAGCAGAATTCAAGATTCGCTCTCCCAGAGTCTTAGAGACAAAAAGAAGATTCGTCTGAGGAATAAACTGACAAAGCATGACTTTAAGGGAGGATACCTTAAAGTCTATCAGTTCAAGACACCAGTTCCGATTCCTCGTACTGATGAATAGTGCCGTTCTGACATAAAGAGATCAATGTCAGATAAAGTGGACAAAAGCATGGCGCTTTCCGGAAATTCCTACCTGCCGCCTTCAGAAGGACATGCGACGACAAAGACCTTTTCCGGATGAGTCCAAATGGCTAGAAATTTGAATGGGATCCTGCGTCTATAAATAGGTCGAAGCTACCAACATTTAAGACGCTTGCTTCCCAACATTCAATACTCTTCACCAACCGAAAGACTGAAAATTTATTACGCTCAAGCAAGCAAGCAAATCTTTCGAGGCTTTACTTAAAGCTTTTCCGTGTGTTTATTTATTCAAACACGAGACTTCAAGCTTCCAGCTTGTAAGTTACAGATCTCGTTGGTGTTCTTTCTCTTCTGAGGAAGTTCACAGCAGCTCTTGTGCCAGCCAGCACTTGAGTTATTACGGGCTTTTTGCCGTATTGAGAAGACACGTTCTTGGGAGAACTAAACACCCAGTGAAGCTGTGGAGGTTGAAGTGACATGCTCGCACTCCACCAGCTGATCAGAGTTGAAGAAGGACAAGGCCGGGAGCGGTTGATCTAGTGAACTGGTGGACGAGGCATTCACCAGCTAGAGATAGATCGTAGGACGCTTGTACCTGATTACTCTTAGTGAAATTTCCAGTGCTACGACTGGAGAGTGGACGTAGATCAGTTGATCGAACCACTATAAATCCTTTGTCTTTTATCAGCTTTCTGCATTTCATACTGATTTAAAACCCAGCACCCAAGTGCTGGTGTATATCTGAAAACTGATATAACTGTGCAAACAAGGCTAAAAACATTCCAAGTCTTGAGCTACCAGCTGACGAGCCAGTTGCCAGTCAGCTGAGTACTCAGAGTGCCAGTTGACTTACCAGCTGACAAGGTCCCAGTCAGCTGAGTAACCAGCAGAGCGCAAGAAACGAATTAACACATTTTCCGCTGCCAAGTTATACCCTGATAATCCGGGACCAACACCTGTCACATGCCTTTGGAGATGGAGCACAAAGCATAATGGGCCACTAGGAAACTTAATTTTGATACTAAGGCAAGTGGAGAGAACAGGATATTGCAGCTTAATGAACTTGAAGAACTAAGGTTGCAAAGTTATGAAAATGCCAAGATATACAAGGACAAAGTGAAAAGATGGCATGACAGTAAGATTGCAGATAGAAATCTGGAAGAGGGACAACAGGTTCTAGTTTTTAATGCCGGATTGAGATTGTTTTCTAGCAAGCTTAAGTCCTGGTGGTCAGGACCTTTCACTTTGGTCAAAGTCTACCCCTATAGAGCTGTGGAGCTGAAGGATGAAAACACCGGGAATATCTTCAAGGTTAATGGACAAAGGGTGAAACAATACCATGGAGGAAACTGGGAGAAGGTGAAGGCTTCCACTAAAATGCAGGAGCCTTAAAATTTGAGGTAACCTAAGCTATCATGAGGTTAGATGAAACATGTGGTGATAGCTTAGGATGTTCATTTTAATTCTACATTTTATTTCATGCATAGTTAAATTTAATTTTGTTTTAATTAAGTCTAAGGAGATCGAATGCTACAGCCTGTGAGTAACATAGGAAGTAGGTAAAATAGAATGTATTTAAGTTAAATTAGGAATTTATTTGATGTTTTAGTTCTTTTGAGTTTATTATTTACACTTATATATATAAAAAAAGGATGTGAGAAAGAGAGAACAGTCAGAATGGTAAGTGGGGTTAAAATTGTGCATAAGTCGGTGTGGCTTGAAAATAGCCGTTGAGAGGAGAGAGAATGGTGACATCAGTTAACCCCTACCCCTAGGAATGACGGTTTTGGTAACTACCCTTTTTAATTTTGAAAGGAAAGACGGTGTCTAATCAAGGGAATTCGAAAGGTTTCCTTATTTCTCATGTTGGTTAATGCTTAAAGTAGGTGTTTATATATATTGTACATATTGCGAAAATCAAACAAAACCTTCTCCTTCTTTAGCATTCGGGCAGAAAAGTTTGGAAGATCTTGTGGTATAAATCAAAGTTTTTGTCGTGAAACAGGTACGAATTCCTCCTTTACTTCTCTCTCTTGTTTTACGTTGCTTTTCTCTCTTTAAATACTCCAAGAATTTCGTAAGAAAAGAAGAAGTGAGGAGAGAAGATACTTTGCGATCCAGAATGTCGGGTATGTATGCAAAGTTATATTTTTCTTGCGTGGTTGAACTAGCTCTATTGGTGTAATTAAATTTCTGTGAGCATGATTCGTAGACCCATGAATTTAAGTTTCTGTGTGAAAATTTTGTTTTGGATTATGTTGATCATTGCGAGTCATATGCAGTAGTTCTGACATGAGGCTCTGAAAATTTTTGTGCTAAGAATTAGACTATATCTTAACTCCAGGGTTTGTTATTTATTTATCTGTGATGAACTACAAGCGAACTCAAAGTTTGGGGGTAGATATCTGTTTTTCTGGAAATTAAAATAATCGAATGCCAAAAATTTGTCAAAAGCATGCCCTTGCAGTAGTCTAGTTTACTTTGGGTCTCTGAACATGAATTTCTTGCAGACTCAAGTATGAGGACGAAGCATAGTGGTAAGAAGCGACCGGGCATGGAGATTAAGCCCTCTAAAGCAAGTCTAGAAAAAGAAAGCCAGTCTCACCGAAACCCAAGGTAAAAACAAAGGCAAAGAAGACAGAACCTGTTCAGGGGTTAAGGAGATCTAGCAGGGCTGTTGTTTCTATCACGGCCCAAAGGAATGCTAAGTTACCCCCTACAAGTGCGGAGAACCTTGTGGTGATCCCTGATGCACCCAAGAAAAAGCCTAAAGCTGAGAGCACGAAGCCCAAGAAGGGAAATCTGATGGACTTGGTTGAGGCGGCTACTTCAAAGGCTGCACTTGAAATTACAAAAGAGGCAGATACAAGTATTCTCAACCTAACAGACGATCAACCGGAAGGAACCGAGGAAGGAACGGATGTTGTTGGTAGTGAATATGAGAAAGCAGATGAAGCAATGTGAGTGCAGAGGAAAACACACAGGGCCAGTCTGAGGAGCCCGAGACAGAACATGGACCAGAGGATTAAGATAAAGATGATGTTAAACAAGAATGTTTTGAAGAGCAGCGCCAGTCTGTTACCAAAGGAGATGAATCAACAACTGGGGATGACAATGACAAAGGGGAGGAAAATTCTGAAAACAAAAAGGAGTTGGAAAAGGCTGATGCTACAGCATCTGAAGAGCCTGAGGTTGAAGTGATGAGCAATCGAAAGTTCCGAAAGGAGAAGTTTTTGTGACTAAGAAAGGTACCAAGGGCAAGAAGAAAAAGCAAGCTGAAGCTATGGAAGATGCGAAAGGGATTTTGAGAAATCAGAAAACAGGAAAGTGAGTGAAGGTGGTTGCAGTAAAGGAGACAGCAACCAAGTCAAAGAAAAGGGAAATCAAGCGCGAAAAAGCCAAAGTGGTGGAACTATCGGCCGAAGAGATTGAAAGGATCCCCAAATTCTCATCTGATTTGCACAAAGAAAGGATGCAAGCTCTGGCCAGCCACAAGTTCATGCTAAAGTGAGGGTTTAAAGACTTATCCAAGCTACCTGAGGGATTGGTCAAAAGTGTTGAGAATCAAGGGTGGGAGCCCTTTGTGGTGATGCAGTCGGCACCTGTCATTGCTCTAGTTCAAGAGTTTTATGCAAATTGCGAGCAGTCCACAGCAGTTGATTGAGCTCCGAGCAATTGTGAGAGGAAAAAAGATTATTCTTAACCCAAGAACTGTACATACAGTATATGGCACGCACCCACCCCAACCGGACAACTTCATGGATTTTCTTACCTCTGCAACAAAAGAACAACTTGATGAGGCTTTGTGTGTGGTGGCTATACCTGGCGCCCAATGGGTCGATGAGACAAAAGACAACCTTTCTGTCCTTGCTAGTTTCCTGACTAATGATGCTAACATCTGGATTCATTTTTTGAGGAACAGGATCAACTCCACCACTCACAACACTTTGGTGGGTCAGGACCGAATCCTGATGGCAGCTGCAATTGTCAAAGGGGACCCGATCGACATCGCACCCTTCATCATCGACTCTATAGCTTTTCAAGTTTCAAAGAAGGCTAGGCCGTTATTCTGTCCCTCATTGATTTACGAACTGTGCAAAAGAGCTGGAGTTCTTTTCCATCCTGAGGAGCCAAGGAGCATCGCAAAGAGCTATTTCAACAATAAATATCTAACCAAGAGGCATGCCCAAGCACAATCCAGAGCTCAGGGTGAGAAACCTGCTGAAGATTGTGATGCACATGAAAATCTGCAGGTTTAGCTGCTGAAAGTCAAGGAGATGCAGGCAAAGTTACTGAGAGGATTCAAGCTCATGAACAAGGTGTTGTTGAAGGTTAAAACCCAGACAACAAAGCTGCTGAAGAAGATGGGTTGCCGTCTGCAAAAAAATAAAGCCGTTGGGGGTTCTTCGTGATGAACAGGGTCAATTCTGAACCCATCTAACTTCTGCAAAAACAATTTCTGATTTGGCTATGTTTAAGTTTATTTATCGCTTTTGTGGTTTGTTTTTGTTGGTCAAGTGTCTGAGCCTCACGCTGGTATCATGTTACAGTATGAAGCTCATTTAGTCATTTTAATAAAAAGTTTTAAGTCTAGTAGTCATATCTCTTCTTGCCCAATGATGTCTTAATTTTTGTCTTTCTTCTCTATGCATGATTGATGATAATCACGATTGTTGAGGGTCAATCCACATTTACTTTTTGATGTTTAGCTTTGTACATGAAAATCTGGTTCGCGAGACAAAGTTCTCATTTGTCTCTGTTTTCAAAAAACCTAATATGCTAGACATATGCTCGAGCATAGCTGGTACTACATCATGAATGTTTGAATGTGAAGTGCCACCTACACTGAGTTTGACCTTGGTTGAAAAAAAAGAGGAATGAGTTTTACACTTAGAGATGATTAAGGCCATTGCTTGATCTTTGTGCCTTCAGATATTTTTGTGTTTCAAATGAATATTCCCTTGCACCTAGATTTTGAGCCTGAGTCTTTTTATTGATTGCACCTGCTTAATGTTAGCCAATTTCCAGACACGTCCTAGTCTAGACGATTGATCTGACTTAGTTTTCTTTTAACATTGAGGATAATGTTATGTTCAAAGTTTGGGGGGGGTACCACTTCTACTTGAAGTGTTATTTTTGTAAGATCCCTGCCTTAAAAATGATGAAAAGTTAGGCAAGTTTGTTAGCCTAAAAAAATCATCTAGAAAAGAGATGTATGCAAATAAGGTTGGTGCAACCACATGTATAGTCATATATATAAAAAAGAAAAAAAAGAGGAAGAGAAAGGGGTAGAATAAGTCCAATGTTAGAATGGGAAGGACAACCTTGGCCTAACATTAGAAGCCTTGAAAGTCCTTTTAATCTAAGTGGAGTGTGAATCTTATTAGTGGAAAGCAAGAGAAAACGAATGGGTAGAAGAAAAAAAAGTGGCATTGATGAGCATGAAGGCTTGAATAAGTAGTTAGAGTTAAGCTCTATCATAATCTGGCTATCTTGAAAATAGATTGTTCTTTTGAGCTTTGATTGTTGAACCCGATAAATGTATATTGTTAAACTTTGAAAAGAAAGAGGATTGAAACTTGACAATTTTGAGAGTTGCCTTTCATGCTTTCTTTTTAACTTTTACTAAGGGATTCATAGAAGGAGACTGTCTAGTTTGACTTATTATTGGTAAAATTTGAGTAGTCTTTTAGTCTTATTTGGTTGCTTGGGGACAAGCAACATCTTAAGTTTGCGGGGGTGATTACTCTCATAAAGAGTTATCTTTTGATCTCTTCTTATAAACTTTATGTGTTGTTTTGAATAAGATTGTTCTTAATCAGAGTCCTTTTTGGTTGTTTTTACATCTTTGTGATTATGGCATGTTATTTTAGCTAGTGCAAGTTTTAATAAGTTTTTGCAAGCTTTTAGTGAAATTTTGACAAAGTTCGGAATGCTAGAGTTTATCTATCGCATGATAGTCAGTGGTTATGCTCGAGCATGGAAAATACAAAAGACCAGAATGTAGAGGACCTTCTCTCTTTGGGACCACTTGAAGATAAATATAAAGTTCCTTTTTGATCTTGTCTGCTGGAAGGACATGTGTCGCAATGGAAGTCAAACCTTTGTTTGGGAGGAACAATGACACTTTTACACGTGGACGAATCCTAGGAAGAGGAGAAGGATCAACGGTGTTGGAAAGAGAGGCGAAAATATCAACAAGTGAGAGTACATTTTGAGATACACAACGCAGAATACACATGCGGAGAACACACGAGCAGAGGGAGATTGAGTAACAAGCTTGGAGGAGAAGCCATTGAAGATAGAGAGATCATCGCTGATAGTTTCTTTTTAGATTTTGAGTTGTACATGATGGTGAATGATTTCCTATTTTATTTTATTCTCTTCGCAACTATGAGCTAATTTCATTTAACACTTGGGTTGTGGAACAAATCACATACGCTTGATTATATGTTAGAATGATGTTTCGTACGTCTGAGCTTGTCTTTGATCTTGTTTAATCTCATTTCTTGAGCACGGAAGTGGAAATAAATACATCACTTATAGAGACCAGAAGGTGAAATAGGCCGAGAAGATCATGAACAATTGTGTTAATCCCATAGGCATATGAGAAAATGCAACTTAAGAGAACTAGACTTTATGATTTCATCACTGGAATACTGTGGTAAGCATATGCATATGATGCACAATAGGATAGTATAGATTTAGTAGAGCGGCAGCTTGCTAGGCAGACTTAGAAAAGTTCTAAGGCTCAGATAAATGGGAGACAGAAGCTCTAGCATATAAGATAGTAAAAGTGAATTGTATTCCATAACCTGAGTGTGCATTTCATTATTGTTAATTAGTTTACATAATATATGTTTATTCTGTGGAACGAAGAAGTATTACTGATTTGAGTTTTGTTTGCAATTATAATTTATGCCTATTTATGTTTTGAGTAGAAGTTAGTGACAAAACAACTTTTATTTGCAAGCAATCCTTAGTGCACGGTTTAATACTCACTCCCTGGGATTCGATATCTCGTCTAATTTGACTTTACTACTTGTAGATTGCGTATACTTGCGCATGGTTTTATAGGTACACTATAGCACAAAACAGATACTGTGAGGAGATCGAGCGCCTCAAATCAGGGGAGGGCTTGGACTTCGAGTCCATAATATTGACCCCTCACTTTGCCGAGACATACGAGGTAGCCCCTCATTGCTCTCCCATAATCCTTATCTTTATTTTTACTCCGGGCATTTAATACTGTCATGTTACACTTACAGACGCTCACCAAGTAGGTCAAGAAGGAGATCCGGGGAAAGATCATTGTGCGATACCCGGATCTTGACTTGAGTGTCTTGGATGTCAAAGAGCCCCTTGAGGAGCAGCCAAAGAATCTTGAGAATCAAGAACAACTTGATCATTCCTCCAGCGGCCCTCAGCAGCAACCCGTTTTCCCTTCCGGTGACCAGCAGCCGCAGCAGAAGGAGTCGGATACAGGTCCGAAGCTCGACTCCCAGGGTATTGGTGATGCTTGATTCTTCATTCCGCTCGTATAATTTACTTTGTTGTCTCGAAAACAATCTCTTTTTTTTTGCATTCCCATTTTACTTTTATGGCGCTGTCAGACACTTTCTTACTTTGATCTTACTCTTTATAATATTCTTGGAATATTTCTTTATGTTCTATCGCATGCGTGTTGCAGTCCTTTTTGACCTGTTCAATAATGTGAGGTTAGAGTGGGCGATGCTAAAGAGTAAGGCATCGCCCCTCCGATGCTTAAGTTACTAAACGAGTATGGAAGAAAAAAAATAGGAAATAATTAAAGTAGGGTAGATTGAATTTATCTGGTGTTTTGTCTCGCACGGAGGCTAGCTCGTCATTTAAGCTCAATTTCCACCTAGTTTTACCTGCAAGTGGTTTGGGCGGTGCCGAGGCACTGCCCCTCCATCGATCAAATTAGTTATAGTTTGATATCAGGTAGTTTGAAAACAAGAAAAAGTAGCGTATCTTTAGAAGTAGGATTTTTTAAGATGTCTGACGCTCCAGCTTTTGGCGATCTCTCTTCCATCATAGTCTTCTAGATGGTAAGCGCCTCTTCTGACGGCTCTAGTTATTTTGTAGGGCCTTTTCCATATTGGCACGAACTTTCCCGCACTCTTATTTTTGGTACAAATAACTTTCTCAACACCCAGTCTCCTTCTCAAAACGTTCGAAGTCGTAATCTCCTGTAATAGACCCTTTTGACATGTGACCTTCTTTGTGCCATCATTAGCAGGGCTTGGTCTCTTCGTTCATCAATCAACTCTAAATTTTTTAGAAGCTTATCCTCATTGTTAATTTCATCGCATAGTTCGACCCTCCAGCTTCTCACTTTTACTTCAACTGGAATTACTGCCTCCTCGTCGTAAGCTAACGCAAAGGGGGTGCTCCCTGTGGCAGTTTGCGGGATAGTTCGATACGCCTATAGAACTCCCGGGAGTTCGTCGACCCATCCAGACTTGTGCGCATTCAATCGCTTTTTCATGGTGGCCATTATTGTCTTATTGGTCAATTCTGCCTGTCCATTTGCTTCCAAATATCGTGGTGTTGAGAATACCAATTTTATTCCATACTGGTCGCAAAACTCTTGAACTCTCCTCCCACTGAACTGTGTACCGTTATCCGCCCTAATTTCTTTTGGTATTCCGAATCAGCACAGTATATTCGTTCAAAGGAACTTGATGACTTTTGGCTCCCGAACATTGCAAAATACTTCCGCCTCTACCCATTTTTGTAAAATAGTCGGTGGCTACAAGCAAGTATTCCTTTTGCCCAGCACCTTTTGGTAGTTTTCCCACAATATCCATTCCCCAGGCCATGAAGGGCCACACGAGGATGGTGGCATGGAGAGGCTCCGCACGACCTTGCGTGGTGATCTCGAACCTTTGACAAGCTTCACAACTTCTCACGTACTCCCTCGCGTCCTTTCTCAGGGTAGGCCAGTAAAACCCTGCCGATATCACCTTGTGTGCTAAAGAACGAGCTCCCTGATGGCTTCCGCAATCCCCTTCATGTATTTCCATCAGGATGAATTGGGCCGCACTCGGAGAGATACATTTCAGGAGGGGTCCTTCCACTGACCTGCGGTACAACTCATTATTATGAATAACATATTTTGCGGCCATACGTGCCAATCGAACTGCTTCAGCCCTTTCTCTCGCTATGACTCCCTCTTTTATATACCAGAGTACAGGGTCAATCCACGAACTTTCTCGTATTATCTCATTTAGTTCCTCTCCCTAGTCAAGACAGGTTCTTCCACCCATGTCACCGGGATGGGTCTGCTTTGCTTCTCCTGTCGGGAGGATGCCAGATTCGCCAGCGCATCCGCCTCTACGTTCTCCTCCCTAGAGACATGCTTTATCTCGAATTCATCAAACCCTCTACTAAATGATCTGACCAGCTCGTGGCACTTTAACAAGTGTGGCTCTTTTACCTTGTATTGATTATCTACCTGCAACACTACCAACTGTGAATCTCCCTAGACTCTCAAGCGTTGAGCCCCTAATTCTTTTGCGAGTAGAATCCCTTTATCAGTGCTTCGTATTCAGCTTTGTTATTTGTTGCTTCAAAATTGAGGCGGATAGCCCGCTCGAATTGTTCATCCCATAGACTTCTCTACTTAATTCCAGCCCCGTTTCCATTCATATTGCTGGAGCCATCGACCTGTAGTATCCACGGCTCCTTTCCATTTTCTGTTATCTCCAAGTTTGCTATTTATTTTTCAGCTTCAATTTGCCAGTTCACCGAGTATTCTGCCACGAAGTCTGCTAGGGCTTGAGACTTTATCGTCATTCTTGGTTTGAATTCGAGTCCAAAGCCCCCGATTTCGATGGACCACTTCAACAATCTTCCGGAGAGGCTTGGTTTTGAAAACACAGTGCGAAGCGGGTACGAGGTCACCACCTTTATTGGGTGTGCCTCAAAATATGGTCTTAGTTTTCGCAACCCCGTCATCAAGGCTAGAGCCAATTTTTGCAATGTTGTATATCTAGTTTCGGTTTCGAGCAAGGGTTTACTTGCGTAGTGGACATGGTGTTTCTTCCCTTGATACTCTCTCACCAAAACGGCACCAAGGGCATGGTCTAAAACAGAAAAATATAATAGCAACGTCTCCCCTTGCTCTGGTTTCTAGAATAATGGCGGGTTTGTTAGGTATTCATTTAATTGCTTAAGGGATTTTGCGCATTTTTCTGTCCATGCGAACTGTTTCCCTTTTTTAGGACTCGAAAGAAGTTATGTGTCTTATCAGAATACCGTGATATGAACCGAGTCAAAGCTGCCAACCTCCCAGTCAGTTTCTGAACCTCCTTCAAACTTTGTGGATGGGCCAGCTCTTTCACCGCCCTAATTTGCGTCGGATCGGCTTTTATTCCTTGAGTAGTGATGATGTATCCCAAGAACTTTCCTGAGGCTACTCCAAACGTGCATTTTGCCGAATTTATCATCATGTTCTACTGCTTCAGATGCTAGACATGTTTGGAGGCTTTTTTTGACTTTACCAGCATGTCGTCGATGTAAACCTCCATAATCTTTCCGATGAGTGGTTCGATCATTTTATTTACCTGCCGCTGATAGGCCGAGCCTACATTCTTGAGTCCGTAGGGCATTACCTTGTAGCAGTAGATTCCCTTATTTATCATGAACGTGGACTTCTCCTGATCATCGGGATGCATCATGATTTGGTTGTACCTTGAGAATGCATCCATAAAATTCAAGAGTTCGTGTCCTGTTATGGCGTTGACGATGCTGTCAATGTGCGGCAAGGGGTACGGATCTTTCGTGTAGGCCTTGTTGAGATCTGTTTAGTCCACACAAACTCGATTCTCCCGTTCTTCTTTTTTACCACCACAATATTGGTCAGCCACGTCCAGTACTTTACTTCCCTTACCGAGCCGATGTCGAGTAATTTTTGTATCTCCTCGTTGATAGCTGATATGAGCATAAAATAACCTATATTTTGATGTGTGAGCGTGCATGTTTGTGGCCATTTTACTCTCATATCATATGTTTTTGTTGTTCTTTTGTTGTGTTTTCGTGTTTTTGCATTTTGAATGGTGTGGGTTGAGTTTTGAGCATAAAACAACACTTTTGGTTGAGTTTTGGAGGCAAATCGCCCTAGCTTGGAGTCAAAGGAGGATAGGCTAGCCCTAGCGGAGCAGAGGAGAGAGCATTCTGGAGTTCAGAGGCCAGGCTCGACCGAGTTGAGCCTGGCTCGATCGAGCCATGTTGGATAGAGGGCTCGCTCGGCCAAGCACTACAAGATCGGTTGAGCCACAACCTTCAGAGGGCTCGCTAGATTGAGCCAAATCAGCTCGGCCTAGCCAGATCGTGAGGTTTTGGCAGTTTTGGTAGTTATCAAGCCATCCCGGGTGAGCCGTCTTTGGCTCGGGCGATCCGAGGCCCTGTAAGCTCATCTATATAAAGGGGGATTTCAAACTTTTAGAGAACTTTTGCTCATCTATATGAAGGATATGGAGATCAATGGGGGAATTGTGAAAAGTAGGCACCTAAAAAATGAGTGAATGATGGTGCTAGAGAAAAAAAAAAAAAGAAAAGATGAAAAAGTAAAGAAAAAGAAAGGAAAGCAAAAAAAAAA
>JAPKLW010000434.1:504157-533218 GCA_026898455.1 Plectranthus barbatus
AGCAAGTTCTAGAGAAACTCAAAATTGCAGACACACTCACAATCGAAATTCAGGCTCAAAAACTCACACTAAGGAAAAATTTTTCTTCCACAGTGAACATCAAATCATCATATATCTCATGCCAATGCAAGTATCAAAACAAGTAATCATGCGGTATTCACATTCATAGGCATACTCGACCACTATCACGATCAACGCAGACTAAAGTCAATCAATTCTCATGTCGCATCAAAGTCCTAGGGTTCAAACATCCTCAACTCCCACAATTTCGCATTTTATTCAAAAATTTATTCATGCAGAAATTTAAACAAAGCAAATAAAAGATAGATAATAAGTTTCAAAACTCTTAAATCTTCATCCCCCCAAACTTATTCGAAAATCAGAGAGAATAAGTTTGGAAATCAGATTCAGGATTCGAACGGTACCTCAATTGTTGGTCTCAGACACCAACTTTTTATCTCCTTCCTCTTCTTCATCAGCCGGCGCGGATTAAGTCTGCTAGCACTCCTATCTCGGTCGTGTCGAGCTCTGTCTCGGCTAAGATGGAGCCTTCTTGTTGACCTCTGTCTCGATCGAAGTGTACCACGCCTCGAGCTGCTGTCTCGGCCGCGGCAGGATCTACCTCGGTCGGGACGGACTTCAAATTTTTTTTTCAAAAGGAAAGAGAAGTGAAGTAACAGTGATAATGAAAATAAATTGAAAATACTAAAAGGAAAAGGAAAAAAATTGAAAACATAATGGGTTACCTCCCATTCAGTGCCTTATTTACAATCGTGGCTCGACTCAGCTTCCAGCTCACCAAGGCGGTCGAGTCCAGACTAGTCGACCCCTCGAATCAACCATGAAGACTTTCCGGTTTTGAATGATGATGGTATACTCGGAAGGAGGCAGCTTAATTGCCGATTTCACCGCTCCATTTCCTCGTTCCCACCGGATTGCTTCTTCTTCTTCCTCCGGTGTCTCATCATCTTCTTCCTCTTCTTCAGCAGTAGTGATCCGGTTGCATTCCTCTTTCATCTTGTTCTTGTCAATGCAGAATGTAATGGACTCTTCATTTCCTCTCAGAGTGATCTCCCCCTTCTTGCAGTCGATCAAGACACCAGCTGTGTCGAGGAACTCTCTTCTCAGGATCATTGGGGTGTTGGCATCTTCCTTCATGTCATGGATGACAAAATCTGCAGGGAAAATAAGGTGACCAACACGAATGAGAACATCTTCTACGATACATTTGAGCTTGGACACAGATCGGTCCGCCATCTGAAGGGTAATTGTAGTGGCTCTCATCTCCCCAATCTCCAACTTCTTGTAGATAGACTAGGATATCAGGTTGATGCTCGCCCCGGTGTCATACATCACATTCTGGAACTCTTTGCCTCCGATCTCGATAGGTATCGAGAAGCATCCTGGGTCAGACCTCTTGATCGGGATCTGCTTCTGTAGGAGTAGGCTGCATTCCTCATGGATCTTTACAGTTTCGTTTTCCACGAACTGCTTCTTCTCGCTCATCAGTCTCCTTAAGAACTTCATGTATCCCGGTATTTCCCTGAGAGCTTCAATAAGAGGAATGTTAATATTCACTTTTTTAAGATTTTCAACAAAGTTAGTGAATTTAGAATCTTCTCTTTCTTTGCAAATCTCTGTGGGAAGGGCATTGGAGCAACCGGCTCATTTCTTCTCTCTTTCTCTTTTTCCTTCTCGCCCTGCTTGGCTTTCTATTTCGACCTGAATTCAGCTGTCTCGGTCGTCCTGCTTTCCATCTGCCCCGGCCATTTTTGGCTTGTCTCGGCTAGGCTAGCCTGCTCTGTCTCGGCCGTGCTAGCTTCTGCCTCGGCCGTCCTGCTTTCCTCTGCCTCGACTGGGATGGGATCCATCTCGGTCGAAACAAAGCGGTCTTCCACGGGATTTTCCTCCTCTGTTTCATTCAATCCTCCTTCCGGGTTGCTCGGGCATTCATATCTCCTTCCAGATCAAAGCGAGATGGCATTGACTGACTTGCCTTTGCTGGATTTGTCTCTGTCATGCTCGAAAGTTGGCCCGGCTTGTGCTGATTTCCCAAGGTGGTGGAAATCTGACTTAATTGGGTGTCCATCATTTCCAGATGCTTTGTCATCAGTTGCATGTGAGTGGCCATCCCTTTCACTTCATTCTCCACCTTGCCGAACCTGTTGTCTGAACTCTTTATGAATTTTTCCAGTGTGTCTTCCAGCAAAGACTTCTTTCTCTCCACGATCTCACCTCCTATACCTACATCAAAGTCAGGTGGAGGGTGTTCTGCAGCAGTGGGGTTAGCATAAGAAAAACTAGGGTGAGATCCCCCATGGTTATAGTGATACCCTGATTACCTCGGTAGTTATTGTGATAACCACCTCCTATATAGTTTACCTCCGAATTTGCAGTTCCAGATGAACTGCTAGCTCCTCGGTTGATGTAGTCAGCCTCCACCGGAACAATCGCCATGCTTGGCTCAATAGTATTGGCAGCAACATTTGTAGTCCCCAGCTTCTCAATTTCCTCTTGGAGCTTCTTCACCTCTGCGACCACATCGAATTCTGGCTTGGCTTCCACGGTTTTGACTGGAATCCGTCTCTCAGTAGGCCATTGGTGGCTGTTCAATGCCATGTCTGCTAGAAGCCTCTTACTCTCTGCTCCACTCTTCTTCATTAGGATCCCGCCAGCAGATGCATCCACCATCTCCTTCATGTGAGGATTTAGACCCTTATAGAAATGGCAAACCTGCATCTCGAGATCAATTCCATGTCCAGGGCAGAGTCGCAGGAGTTCCTTGTACCTCTTCCAGGCTTCATGTAAGGATTCATCATACAGTTGCTTGAATGTAGTGATGGCCGCTTTTCTTTTCAACAGCAGGCTTGGTGGGAAGTAGTTGGTTAGGAATTCTGCTCGAAGCTCCTCCCGTATCCTAATTTGGCTTTTATCAAGCTCAGCATACCAAGACTTTGCCTCGTCTCTGAGTGAGAACGCGAAGAGTCTCATCCTGATGACGTCTTGGGGGACTCCATTCTACTTCACAGTGTCGCACACCTCGATGAACAAGTTGAGGTGGGCGTATGGATCTTCAACGGCTCTCCCCCCAAACTGATTCTGCTGCACCATCTGTATCAGCCCTGTGCTCAAAGTTGTTGGCATTGATGCCAACCCTGAATCCTGCTTCCTCCTGCTGTGGTAAAAATCGGTCTAAAATAGACCTTTGTGGGACCACCACCTGTCTGTTGTTCAGCTCCGCCAGTCTTGCGGCTTGCTCCGCTTGGGTAGCTTGGGCTGCAAGAAGTTGCGCCCTCAATTGCTGCACCTCATTCAAAAATTGTCTTTGTTCCTCCGGAGTCATGTTCCGCAGAGGGGCTTCTTGATTTGCTTCCATCTCAAAGTTCAATCTTTTTCCTCTTTTTCTATTGTTCCTGCAGGCTACTTCGATTTCTGGAATGAAAGGTTCGAGTGTCTTCCCCTTATTCCGTGTGTTCATGCACCTGCACAAGAATCGAGGGAGAATTCAGTGTGTCCCGGTCGTGGCAGATACTATCTCGGCCGGGATGGAGAAATCATCTCAACCATGGTGGGACTCACCTCGATCGAGATAGATGCGACACAGAAAAACTCACGCGAATGGAAACACAGCAACAGACCCAAAATAAAGAAAAATAATACCAACTCGAAAATTACAAATAAAAATTAAGACAATACAACCCAATCCAGAAGTTCTTCAACTTTCCAGTAATAATTTGCCGTCTGACTATCCCCGGCAACGGCGCCAATTTGATCGATGATAAATCTGCATACACTGAAATTGCAAAAACGGCGACCGAGGAGCAGATGTAGCAATCATGGCCGCCACCACAGTGAGGATGTCTGAGGTCTCACACACATCTCCGTGATCTTTTTTCCCCACTAACTTATTCCTTTCTTCATATCGAATAAGTTTGGGGGAGGGGGATGTGATCGGGCGATGTGTGTTTCTACCTTTTTCTTTTTCTTTTTCTTTTTCTTTTTCTTTACTTTTTGAGTTGATATTTGACTTGCACTAATTGTATTAACGTGAACCATCAGTTATGTATTCGTTTAGATTCCGTAATATTTTAGTTTGTCTTTTATTTTAGGGGGTCTGTAACTTGGGAAACTCTATCATTTTATTGTACTGGAAATTGAATGGGTTGGTACGGGTTTTATTTGCATTATTGATCAAAGTTAATGATGACAACTGTTTCTTTCTCATGAAACTTGTACTAATGACTTGTATATGAGTTGATGAGGTGCATATTTTTATGGAACCGATTTTGGCCTCTAGGATATGCTTAGCCTGTGAGAATTTGAGTCTGTGTTCGTTTGATTGAGAGTATATCACTGTGCACTTTACCTCTAGAACTTGCTCTGGTTTCTGTCTCAAAACTGCAAGAGGAATGTCATGAACTTAAAAAATGATCTTAGGCCAACGTTTCATAAGCCTCATTAAAATCCAAACACTAACCCACTACATAATCCTTTACTAAACCTGTTGAGCTTATAAACCTTTTTATTCTGAACCGGATGATAGGAGGTGTGGATGGAGTTATATGGGTATCTGTTGATGTTAGGTGGTGAAAATGCAGTAGTTTATAGTGGTACTTAGTCCAAAGCCTTGTGATGGACACTTTTAGGCCATCTTTGTTAGCCAAATTGTCCCAAACACTGTCCCTTATACAATTTTATCCTTAGTAAAGCCCCTTTGAGCCTGTTACTTTTCTTTCTTGTCTATGAGTTAAGAAAAATATTGTAGTTTTGTCTTGTCTATTAGAAAGTGCTATACACAGGTGAATAGTATCTTGTCTATAAGATTTGGGCGAAATAAAGGGTAGATTGATTTATATTGTTCGTGATTAGCCTTTGAGTCCGTGTCTTTCTGTTCTTGTCTACGAGTGAAAGCTTGGATTCCTTCTTGTCTATAAGTTGAGGTGAAAAAAAATGATGAGTAATATTTGTCTTGTCTATGAGGCAATATTTATAAGAGGATAAGAAATTTTCATTTGGTGATCAAAAGAAGGCTGAGCCCTAATGAGAAGAAAAAAAAGAGAGTTATTAGTATACAAGTTAGTCAGTCAAAAAATGAGTATGGTATGTGATGAGGAGACAGTTTGTGTGAATGAGGTTATAATGATGAATATGTTTAGTCACTTAGCCAAAAATTCCATACCTTCACCAATGTGCCTACATTAGAACCTAAAATAAAGACCTTTGTGATCTTTGTTCTAGCATTCCCAAAGTCAGTATAGAGTTTAGACAATGAGCAAGCCTATGGTAGGAAAGTTGTACAATTGACAATTTGAGAGTATACACTAGTCTTTCTTACAATTTGAGTGACACACTATATTGTGAGAAGCAAATTTCTAGAGGTCATGATTGAAACT
Source organism: Plectranthus barbatus (assembly GCA_026898455.1). Lineage (NCBI taxonomy): Eukaryota > Viridiplantae > Streptophyta > Magnoliopsida > Lamiales > Lamiaceae > Plectranthus > Plectranthus barbatus. The sequence continues at coordinate 509,551 of JAPKLW010000434.1, forward strand.
GTGATTGATTGCATGTAATTGATAATTGTTGCAGTTGTTGGTGTGGGAATCACAACCCCTTTTGTGTCTGAAACAATTTTTGATCAATAAATGCACCCCTCGTGTTTATCTTTTTCTTTCATTTGTTTTCCTCATTGTTCGAGGACGAACAATAGTTTAAGTTTGGGGGGTTGATAAACACTCATTTTGTGCATTTTTTTGATGTGAATCTGCTAACTATTTGCCTTATATTAGATCATTACGTGGTATTTTTGTGCCGTATTTTGATCCTTTGAGAAAATATTACGTTTGGTTTGGTTTTGGGTTGTTTATGCAGGATTCGCGCACAATTGAGTCGTTTAAAGGATATAACTGAGTACCATGGGGTCAATCGATGCTAACTTGCATCGTAAAGAGGAAGAAGTGAGAAAAGACCAAACCCAAATATGTTTTAGGCAAAAATTCAATGGAAACTCGTCCTGAAAGCAGTTGATGTTCAAAGAAGCAGTCACAAATTCCTCCACAGATGGAATTCGAGCTAATAGAGCATGGTAATAGATAGATCTTTGAGTTAGCTTTCCAATGCAACTAGAATTAGGTCAATCGGAGTTTGGGAGCAAAAGTTATGGCCAAAACCGTGAGACTGCGCACGTTCTTGACAAGAATGGCGACCAGATTACAAAATCGGCGATCGCCGTTTATGCTTATGGGTCGCCGTTTTCGTAATTTTCACCATTTTTCCTTCGGCACACTTGTTTAAGTTTGTTGAGTGCAGGAAAAGAGTTAGAAATGCGGGGATTTACTGAAAATTGCGAGAACGGCGACCCAGATTACAAAATCCGCGATCGCCGTATATGCTTCTGGGTCGCCGTTTTCGCAATTTTCAGTGAATCCCCGCATTTCTAACTCTTTTCCTGCACTCAACAAACTTAAACAAAATACGTGAACTCTAAACATAATAAAGGACATAAGACTCCAAAATTAAACAACTGAAAGCAGTAAAATTTGGGTTGCCTCCCAACAAGCGCTTTATTTAACGTCTGTAGCTAGACACAAAAGTAAAAAAAAAATTATACATGATAAAAAGTGCGTAAAATAAAGTCTAGAGTAGATAGTGCAATATCAGAATTAGTGTCAATTATAAATCTATGCAATCCCCGGCAACGGCGCCAAAAACTTGATAACGTATTTTGCAACACGCTATTCTGCAAGTGTACAGATCACTGCAGAGGCAAGTAATAAATTATCGAACTCAAGGATTGCAGGCTCGAAATATAATCAAGCACTAAAACACAAATATCTTACTACTATCTAGACACATCGGTAAAAGAGTTTGATTTATTTATACTGGACAATATTGAAAGGTAGATATTTAAAAAGACAATTAAAAAGATTGAATTTAGAAAATATAGAGAAACTAGGATTCCAGGGTAATCAACTTTGAAGAACAATCAAACAATCATTTATATAATTCGATTCCAATTTAATTTCCAAAAACATGAGTTAATCTCAATTATGTTATCAGGTGATCCTCTCGGACTCTAAACCATAACTTGGAAATAAAAGACCTAGTGACTCCTCTCGGATGCGCAAAAGGACTTTTACTCTTGATAAAAACCTTAGATTTAAAAACCCTTCAATAGTTCAAATTCCTCTCGGACAATTGACCTATCAAATTTAATTACTCTGCATCTTAATCAATAATCTAGACCTCTCGGTTCAAAAATTACCAATTCGAATTACAATCAATGACCAATATCTTGTAATTAAAGAAAAGCTCAGATATAATTAAAACATTGATGGAAAGGGAAAATCAAATCATATAAACGATTGAATGAAATTCATCAAGTTTCAAACCCTAGAATCCACAAAAGACTTAGCCAATCATGTTAAGTTCTACAAAAACAAAAGAATAAAGAGTCATAAAACTGAAGAACATGGAAATCAAAACCCGAGGTCTTCGATCTTCAATCTTCAGTCTTGCTCTTCAAGTCTCGCTTCGTTCCAGCTTTCTCCAAAGGTTTTTTGCTCAAAAATAATGTGAAGGAACTTTTTTTTTAGGTTCAGGGACGTCCTATTTATACTTGGGGATCTTCAAATCTCGAAAAGATATGATTTCTGGGCCAAAACTCGTCAAAAAAACCCGATCGGCGACCCATAAAACACGATCGGCTATCGGGGTTCTTGTGCATGGGTCGCCGTTCGTGTGCCGAAGGAAAAATGGTGAAAATTACGAAAACGGCAACCCAGAAGCATAAACGGCGATCGCCGATTTTGTAATCTGGGTCGCCGTTCTTGTCACGAACGTGCGCAGTCTCACGGTTTTGGCCATAACTTTCGCTCATGAACTCTGATTGACCTAATTCCAGTTGTATTGGAAAGCTAACTCGAAGATCTATCGATTGCCATGCTCCATTAGCTCGAATTCCATGTGTGGAGGAATTTTTTACTGCTTCTTTGAACATAACTGCTTTCAGGACGGGTTTCCATTGAATTTTTGCCTAAAACATATTTGGGTTCGATCTTTTCTCACTTCTTCCTCTTTCCGATGCAAGTTAGCATCGATTGGCCCCATGGTACTCAGTCATATCCTTTAAACGGCTCAATTGTGCGCGAAACCTGCATAAACAACCCAAAACCAAACCAAACGTAATATTTTCTCAAAGGATCAAAATACGGCACAAAAATACCATGTAATGATCTAATCTAAGTCAAATAGTTAGCAGATTCACATAAGAAAAATGCACAAAATGAGTGTTTATCAATACAAATTATTGTAAAGGGCAAATACATTTATAAAACCCGAAGGCTGTCGAACCCACAGGGATAGTGCAATGAGGAGAATCATCTACTGAATATGGTTTTCAGAACTTTCGTTTGGGCAAATCAAGTTTTGGGGGTTTGAGTTTTTCAAACATATATTAAAAAGCACAGATTCTAGGGAAATCTACCAAACTGATCAACTTGCAATAATTAAATATTCAAACCCATAAAACACAATTTTGGTGGAAATCCTTTTATTGTGGAGTTAATTCCTTGGTCGGGCAATTAAAACCTAAATTACTAATTAGTGATCTATCTCCTCTCGGTCTCAAAATACACCAATTAATCAATTTCATAAAGATCTAGATTTTCCTACAATTGAAATCTTCTTTGTCGGACAAATAATCAAAAGTATTAAACTCTTACTTCCTATTATCGATTTTAACATTTCTATCCTTCAATCAATAACTAAAACCTATTCCAATTTTCATCTCTCGATCCTTCAATTGAAAATAGATTTGAAATAAAATCAAAGAGTTTAAACCAATACAAGGGTTTGAATAAATAAATCTAAACAAGCATCACAGATGGAGAAACCCTAGAACCTGTTTAGGATTCTAGCCTAACATATTGAAGGAAAACATTGCAAGGAAAAAAAAAGATTGCATTAAAGACATTAAAGGTTTAACAAAAAGTAAAGAGGAATTCTAACAAAACTTAAAGAAAACAGAAAATAAAGGTGTAAAAACTGTAAAGGGTGGAGGGTTTTCAAAGATAATAATTCTGAGCTATTCAAGAGTTTATATAGTAGTAGGGTTGAGGCCTTGGATGGTATCTTGGCTCCAAAATTCGTCCCTATCTTGATATGGTATCTTTTCCTTTCAAATCTTCTATTTCGTGCGAATTTGGGCTGCAAAATCACGCGTCTCGGCCGAGATAAGTCTTGCCACGGCCGAGATGGATGCTTTTGTCTCGGCAGAGATAGCCTTCATTTTGGTCGAAACAGAGACCATTTTCGCCACTTCCGACCCTTCTGCGCAGTCTCACGGTTTTGACCATAACTTTCGCGTTTGAACTCCGATTGATCCGATTCCAATTGCATTGGACAGAAAATTTAAAGATCTTTCAAATGACATGCTCCATTAGCTCAGAGTCCATTGGTGGAAGAACTAGTGACGATTTCTTTGAACATCTGCTGCTTTCGGTACGGGTTCTCCAATGGATTTGGCCTAAAACCTGCAAAATCTTACCATGACAAGCATAACACCCTCTAATATATACTCATGCTCAGTTTATTCAAGAAAACAAGCTAAAACTCATAAAATAAGAGAAAAACAATGTGATAAGAGAGTAGAAAAATGAGCTTATCAATCCTCATTTCTTTTAGCGCATTCAGGAAGAGGATATTGGCTGAACTTCCATTATCCACTAGGATCCTCTTGACTATGCAGTCCGACGATTGCAGAGAGATGACCAAAGCATAATCATGCGGGTGGCTCAACTCTGGAGCCTCTTTATTCGTAAACTCGATTGGTGCGTGTGCCGGGACGCTTCGCACTATTGCGACCTCTTTGCAGTTTTGTCTCCTGGCCTGCTTGGCGGTCGATCTAGTTATCCCGCTGATCTCGGAGCCACCGGTGATACAATTTATGGTGCGAACTGGGGCTGGCAATTTGTTAGTCCGGCTGACTACTCCAGCGGGTGGTTCGATCTGCTTTTTGCGGGTCCAAGTCCGCTTCCCCTTATCCGTCAGGAATTCTGACAACAGTCCTTTCTAATCGCAATGCACGACAGTCCGCCGTGGTGTGCCCGTGGTCATTGTGGAAGTCACAAAATTTCTTTGGGTCTCTCATGGAAGGATCAATTTTCATCTTCTGCGGCCACCTTACTTTTTTCGGTATCTGCCGGAGTACGTTATGCACCAGATCAACTGGTTCGATCGAGAGGGTATACTCTGGCACATAGGGGATCAAGGTGTTGATTTGCGGTGGCTTACTGGAAGATGGGCAATTGTACGGATGCGGCCATGCGGGGCTCCTGTTGCATTGTTCTCACTGCTGCTCCTCTCGAGCCATAGGTCTCCCCCCACTGTGCCGCACTTTCCGGTAAGGCTCATCCTCCTCCCACTTGATCAATGCCCAAGCACGATTGAGGGCGTCATCCATAGTTTGGCAGGGATTAATCGACAGTTTTCTATAAAGGTCGAAATTGACATCCAATCCCTTGGTGAATGCCCGTACCGCTGTGCTATTCAGGCAGTTCAGCACAACCACCAATTCCTTATTAAATCGTGACAAGTAAGCTCTGAGCGTTTCCCTGTTCTCGATTACTACATACAAATCATTCGGGTGCATGTTGAGCTTCTTGCTACTCAAGTACTGTAGAGGAAGAGCTGATATAGTTCAGAAAATATTGAGATCGACCCTTTCGGCAGGTTGATGAACTATTGAAGGGCAGGCCCGGTAAGGCTCGATCTGAAGCTCTTACACATGCATGCCTCACACTGCGCACTGGGAATTGCCAACGCAAACATTTTTTGCTTATAGACCGCTACATGGTTCTTCGGATCAGAAGTGTTATCATAAAGTACGAAGCTTGGCCGAGTGAACCGATCTGGGAGCTCGGCCTCTGCGATCTCCGGTGCAAACGGTGACTTTGCATAGCTCTCTCTGGGTATAGTCCTTTCCGGAGGGGGAAGGCCCGGTACCCTGGCGATTAACGATTTTTTAGTAATTAAGGCGTTGTTTGAATCACCTTTCCATTTGTGCCAGTATCGTACTACCTGCTGCACCCGAGTTCACCAGCAAGTCTGGGTTCACGCATGGATTCTCCAGGGGACTTCTTGGCATTCCATGCTCGATCCCATTCTTTGTGGTCGGGTTAAACTCGTGTCGCAGATCTCTAACTACGGCGTGCTGCCCTCTGCTAGTACTCCCTGGTTCTTCCACTATTGGTTGCACATTGAGCCGTTGTTGCAGCCGTTGGTTGTCATTTTCGAGGAGCTGGCACTTGTGGGTCACGGCTTCCACCTGCATTCCCATCCTTTCCATGATGCCCCGAGCCGGCCGGACCTGGCTTACCAATTGAGCTATGTACGGGTCCTGCATCAATGAGGGTGGTGGAGGTGGGAACGACAGTTCGTTGAGCGGGGTTACATTAAAATTTTGTCTGATGTCGTCCAGGTTCTCTCGATGCTAATCGGTCCCACGACATGCCGTCACTGACTGTCCTCATCCTGTTTCGGTGGGGGTTCCGCGACCTGCGGCTGGGTTGGCTCCTCGTCCCTCACTCACTCCTCTGCCCGCCCCATAGGGTGGTGTTATTCTGTCAGTACCCAGTTCGACGGGATTGGTGTTATTTCCACCATCTGCCATTTTCTGCAAACAGATGTTAGCACAATTCCTTTCTTGGGCTCCACGGTGGGCGCCAAATTGTTGCGGATAATTTTGTGTAATCGGAGGCCCAAGAGCAATTTTATTTATATAAATAAAAAATGACATAATTACAGATAGAAAATTGTAGATGATCGATATCGAATAAATGAAATTAAATACAAAATGAAATACAAATACGGTCTATTCGAACTGCATCGAACTATTGTAAATTAATGATTCCCACAAGCTAGCTTTGAGTAGTACTGCTCCGTTCTTTTTTCTACAAGTATCGTGATTAGCCCCGGAAATTTGTCCTTCCCGAAATATTTATAGGGCCTTAAGTAATGGCTCTGATCTTAATGTCGAGTTCTCCGCGTGCAATAACTGTTGGCATTTACTCCTTTAGCGTGCCCGAGCTTCAGTTTCAGGGAGATCCTCTTCCCATATTTGCTCACATTTATTGTCTCATTCCGCACGTGTATTTTATCATTTTATCAAACTGATTGTGTCGAGATACTTCTCTATCGAACTGCATTTATTCGGACTTTATCACTTTAATCATTTACTCGATCTCTGTCCAGTTATGTCGAACTGCATTTGTCGTTGTGAACTTGACTAAATCAACTTTTGAGTTTGGGCTTGATTGTTTGGACCTTATGCCTGATCCTTCTGCGTGATATCTTTGGGCGGCACTATCAGGCATCTTAATTTGGGCCGCTCATTCTTGACCCCAACAACCCTCAACCAAACTGTGGATTTTAAGCCCCAATCCTTTAATTTCATACCATGTTAGGAATCCTTAGACACATAAAATTAATTATTGGTGTAAAACCTTAGACCAAGCCATCTCTTAAGAATAGGGAAGCAGCAACTGCATTATATCCAAAGATGCCTCTAAGCGCTTAACCACAAATTTAACTCTAACCAAAAGAGACAATCTGGCATGGCGCGTAGCCATACCGCACGACCTTTAAAGCCTTCGTTATCTAAAATTTAAATCAATCCTTGAACACTTATGAGAAGAATTACGCAAGCTACACTTGTAGACGATTACGCAAAAACCTCCCAATATTCACATGATTTAAATTATTTGTCTAGAAATCCCAATAACTGCAGCCCATGCACCTCCGGGAATTAGCAAGGTACACTCATAGACGTTTACTAAGATGGGAGACACACTTACAGCCTAGGACCACTTTGTGGAGGTCTATGATTTTAATTAAAAAATCCGCTTAGTATTTTTAATTGAAAAGGTTTCTTAAATGCGCACACAGATAATTTCTTGTCATTATATTTTCCCAAATTTTTGCATGTAATGAAACAAGCCCAAAAATTGAAAATATAATCCAACAAGATTTTAATCACATAAGCATGCTGATTAAAGTTGTAAATAATAATGCAGTAAAACATGCTTTCCCATTATCTACACATGATTATTGCGCAATTAATAAATCACATATCATACAAGGCAATTAAGACAAACAAAAATTCCTCGTGGCCCCACAAAACGGAAAAATAAAATAATCCTATCTATTACAAAATTTGAAATTTGAATTTCAAAATTTGGATAATCTCGAAATCTTCTTCAAATCTTCACAAATCTTTCAGGGCCTTGATATCCTCAACCACCAAATCTTTTTGGATCTAGGATTTTGAGATTTAAAAATTGGTCCCACAATCCAACTGCAAACCCTAGGGTTTAAATCAAATTGCACCACCCGTCAAACCTCGAACCCTGTCGCCGCAGCAATAGCAGCCACCGGCCGACAGCCACTATCGCCGCCCGGCTGCCGACATGTGCGCTCGCGCGCACGTTGCGTGCCTGCTGCCGCGAGCTATCTGCTCATGCAGCTGGGCCGCTGCATCACGCGTCCGCCCGCAGGCGTAGGCCCCAGGCCCACGCAGCTGCATTGCCATGCGGCCGCACATCGTGCGCAGGCTGTTGTCGTGCACTGCTCCACCATGGCTGCACGTCGCGCACGGCCTCCTGCCACCACTGTGCACCGTCGTTGTCTTGTCGGTCTCCATTTCCATCTTTGTTCTTCGACCCGTACAATTACAGATCTGAAAAATTACAATAACTATTCTATTACAATTTTTCCTATCAAATCTAATCATGGATTTTCTCGTGATTTACAAAACATTATTTAATCCAAACACGGATAAACCACCGCGGATTAAATCGAACGGGTTGCCACGAGGAACAAAAACCAAACATCCACAGCAATTCGGAATTCATACATGCATAATCAAAATTGCACATCCAATAGATCCATGAAAACAAACATCGGCTTTGATACCAATTAAAGGAATTTACCGACGAACCGAATCACCAAATCCAACTGAACCGGATCGTTTCATGGATGTTGAGAACAATAAACATTTGATATACCTAGCATGCTCCTATGAATTAAATGCAGTGGATTTCACAAGTTTACCTTAACTCCGTAGTCTCAGATCCGATCTTTCGCGTTTGATTTTCAATTTCTTAACTCAACCACGCGATTTAATCAAATCTGCGGAAAGAGAAATTAGCAATAGAACTAATTTCAAGATTTAATTAAAATAGAAGAAAAGAAAAGAAATATGTTTTCCAGATTTGGCCTTCAGATCTGTATCCCAATGTTGTTCAATCCTGATATTGGTGAGGATTCCACAGGACTGTGATTGTGTAGGCCAGAGTCGAAACTTTGTCTCCCAAACACACAGAGCCGCCACCCCTGTCTCTCTCTCTCTCTTGGGTTTCAAACTGATTTGAATGTTCTGAGGTGGCTAAGGTTTCAGAGAGAGAGTTGTCTATTTATAGACCTAGGGTTGCAAACCCTTATGGGCTACTGGCTCCATTCAGCATATTTAATTGGGCCAGATTTGGGACCTAAAGCAAATAATAAAGTGGGTCTATGAATTAATTAATTCCCATGTCCACAACCCAGGACACAATTAATTAATTATTTTTTTCTTTTTCACCACAAAATTAATACTGACCTACCCCTTTATTACCACGTTATGAGAACGGGCTGCATTTACTTGAGAATCCTCATATTTAAGGTTACCGGACATTCATTAATTAATCGGAGCTTCTGACATGCTCTATCTACAATTAATTAATATCTTATTTTTCTGAGCAGTACATCTCAAACCTTAACACTCGTGCTTGAACTTAATCAACCTGCAGGACTTTAGCACGATGAATGTTATTGAGCTCCTTAGGGAATGTCCCCATCCTATTACTCGGATATGGTTATCTAGCTCCAATCTCAGGCTGTACTACACGAACTACTGCTACCCAAGATGCATGTATATGAGCACGTTACTCAGGCTCTCCACCATGGCAAGTCAAAGCAGCAGTCAACTCGTGCATACCCCTGAACCTACGTTAGGGTTTGGACTCAATCAAGATCGAGATCTTGTATTCTCTAATGTCAGACAGTAGAATACATCTCACGGTGGTCTAATTAATACGCCACCGCGCGTACCAGCATATCAAGTAATCAAGACAAATTACTTCTTTCCGACTATGCTGCAGCCTATACCAACAGACTTATCCTCGTACACTATCTCGGTTGTGATAATATTTATATCTCACTAGGTCAAGTGATCATAATGTCTTCTGCGATCTACAACATGCAGTATGATCATCCCTATCGGTGAGATAAGAGGATACCATCGTTACTCGCATGTAAGTTTGTTAACAGATAGGAAATACAGTTGAATGTATACTCATTGTAATAAATGCTTTCTGTATGCAAAACCCAACACATCCTTCGCATAACCTTCTGGCTGCTGCATGTATATCTTACGACCTTCCTCAAGGTACCCGTTCAAAAATATAGTTTTGACATCCATCTGCCAGATCTCTAGGTCCATATGTGCTGCTATGGATAAAAGAATTCGAATGGGTTTGAGCATGGCTATCGGTGAGAAGGTTTTGGCATAATCAATGCCCTTCTTTTGACTTTAACCCTTCGCCACCAACCTGGCTTTAAAAGCCATTATCTCTCCTTTCCACCCTTTCTCCATTTGTATACCCATTTGCAAGCTATAGCCCGAGAGCCATCTAGTAGCGTGGACTTCTGGTATACATCCATAGTGGTAATCGATTTAATTTTTGAATCCATGGATTTATGCTATTTTTCGCATATTTATCATTTCCTGCTTTGTCATATGTCTAAGGTTCGGTATCATCTAGTCCATCTTCCGGGATCAAGTCCGAAGACTCTCCCACGGATATATACCGCTTGGGTTGGTGAGGTACCCTCCCACTAAAATGGAGCATTGGTACTGTGATTGCTCGTTTCAACATGTAAACCACCAAGAAAGGTTTGTCACCTTTCAGACATAGTGTTTATCTTTATAATGATTAGTGTCCTAAGACATAAAATGAGAAAAATGAAATGAGTAAGGTCCGTATTACTTCTGCAGTCGGAAGTCTCAGCTAAGCTATGCACGAGACCAGATATCTGCTTTGTCGTTGGTATAGTAGCAAGATATTAGTCTAACCCTGGACAGGAATACTGATTTGCTGTAAAGCACATTCTCAATTTGTGCCCTGTGGGTTATACATATTCGAATTTCCAGGCAGATATGGACGAAAAGAAATCTAGCTCTGAGTATGTGTTTACTTTAGAAGGTGGAGTCATATCATTGAGGAGTGCAAAGCAGAAATGCATTGCAGACTCCACCATGGAAGCTGAGTATGTTGTAGCTTCAGAGGCTTCGAAAGAAGCAGTATGGCTCTGGAGCTTCCTCTTGGAGTAGGACGTGATTACTCATTTGCCTATTGACAGTGTATTGTGATAATTCTGGAGCTGTGACAAATTCGAAGGAACCACGAACTCACAAGGCAACTAAACACATTGAGAGGAAGTATCATATCATACGAGAAATTGTAGCAAGGGGTGATGTGCTAATTGAGAAGATTGACACTAAGGAAAATCTAGTAGATCCATTCACAAAAGCCTTACAATAGAAGGTCTACGAGGTGCATGTTTGTAACCTTGGTCTGTAGGTGAAGACAACCACGGGATGGTCTTTGTAATAGCTAGATTAGTATAGACGCGATGTATACTCTGGAAAGCACTGGTATAATGCTTTGTGTATAATTGGGATATTGATGGATTTAGATACTGAAAGTATTATGATTGGTATATTATGAACATGGTTTATGGTTAATATATTGGGAATAATTTTTGTTATATTTTCATCTCCTGTCTGAATTAACAAACGTGTATCGCAAGTGACTCTATTCTTTTATCTCGTCTTTAGGGAGATCATACAGTTTGTTGTAGATTATGAAAGACCGTATGGATTGCTTGACCTAGCGAGATATAAACGGTTATCATAGCTAAGACATTGGTAGAATAGACTGTCGGTTTAGAATGCAGCACGATTCAGTAATTAGTGGCTTATTATGATCACAGATGTGCTGGTATGTTAGTTACGTATTGATAGGACCTGACTAAGATCGATTCTTTTATCTAACATTAAAAGAATCTTGATCTCGATGGCGTGATGAAATTTAAAGTCTAATGAAGGTTCAAAAGGTATACATAAATTTGTGTATAACTTTGAGATACTATGGTAAAGAGTCTTACATGTACTTGTATATATGTATCTTGGGTGGTTGCAGCTTGTGTGTGACTTCTAGTTCGTTGATTAGGTAACCTTATCAAGTATAGGATGGTGACATTCCCTAAGAAACTCAAAAAGGTTCACTATGCTGAAGTCATGCAGGCTGATTAAGTTTAAGCATAAGTGAAAAGGTATTGAGTGGTACTACATAGGAATAAAAGATGTTAATTAATTTGTAGGCTTGTCAGAGCCTAAATTAATTAATGAATGTTTGTAACCTTGCTCGTGCAACCCGTTCCTCATAACGTGGTAGCAAAGATGTAGATAGTATTGATTCTCCGGTAGCATGAATCAATATTAATTAATTAATTATAATCTGGGTTGAATACGAGAATTAATTAATTTATAGGCCTTCTTTGCTATCTGCATACTGGTCCCTGGTCTAGCCCTTGAAAAGTTCAATCCCAAAAGGAATCTGAATTTCCTATAAATACCCCCTAGTTCTAAGATTTCAATACACCACAAGATCATAAGTTGACAAGCAGCAAATCAGAGATATGGGAGTTGCATCTATCGACTATATCCGAGAAAGGGGAAGGAAATTGTACTGCTCAATAGGCATGGAATCTGAAGGGAATCTTCACCAGAGATCTGGATCAGAGCAAGGGATACATATCAGAAGATCAGATCTGGAGGATCTTCTTTCTCTCTCTTCCTATTAATTTTCAATTTTATTATAGATAAAACTAGAGATTTAATTTTGATGTTTTCAGGATTGAATCTTATTTTGCAACTAGGATAAAAATCAAGTCCTTGCGCAACATTTTAGAGTCTAAATTCATCCAGGTATTCCGCAATCTTTCTTATACATTCCATAGGAGCAGTCTAGGTTTGATCATGGCCATAGCAATTAGATTTATGATATCCAATAATCGACCTTGGCAATCGAATTATGCAATTCATTTTGCTAGCATTTAATGATCTCTCTATCGATGAGATAACTGGATGTATTTGTTCACATCATATGATTATTAATTCAGACATGAGTTGTTTATTGCAAGTCATTAATGATTATCAATATATCAAACATAACATTTCCCAATATACCAATCATAATGCTTTTATGCATACAATTCCAACAGACTGTTCATGGATATTGAAACAATTATCATTCGATGAGAAAACCTATGCATGCTCTTATAAATTCAATTGCAATGGTTTTAGGGTTACTTTTTGAATCTGTAGAGTCTGGATCTGAAATGTGTAGAATCCAAATTCGATTCTACCACGCGAACAATTCAAATTTGCGAAAAGAGAATTAAATAATTTGCAAATTAATTCAAATTTTTAATTGAAAGAAAGAACAAAATCTTGTGTTCTCCAGATCAGGTCTTCAAATCTATATCCCTTTACTTTTCCAATCCTGCCATTGGTGAGGATTGCACTGCACATGACGGAGTCGAAAAGTCTCATCCCTCTATGCAGTTAGCGCCGCCCACTCTCTCTCCTCACTAGGTTTTCAATTGGTGTGACTTAACTTAGGAAATTTGATGAGAGAGCAGGCTATTTATATTATTAAGGTTAAAACCCTAATGGGCTCCCTTAAGAAATTATATTGGGCCAGACCTGGGACCTGATGCAAATGATAAAGTTGGCCTATGAATTAATTAATTTTTATGTCCACCACCCAATAGATAATTAATTAATTAATTAATTAATATTAATTTATTCCACCATAGAATTAATATTGATCTACCCCTTTATTACAATGTTTTGAGAACGGGTTGCATCGACTTGGTGAATCCTCATATTTAAGGTTACTAGACATTAATTAATTAGTTAGAGCTTCTGACAAGCTTCACATAATTAATTAATATCTTATTATCCTGAGTAGTACCACTCAAACATTATCATCTGTGCTTGAACTTAATCAACCTGTAGGACTTCAGCACGATAAACCTTATTGAGCTCCTCAGAGAATGTCCACATCCTAATACTCAAACATGGAAATCTAACTCCAGTATCAGAACGTTCTACAGAGGCTGCTGTCGCCCATGATGTGGATATACAAGCACGTTAATTAGGCTCTCCACCATGGCAAGACAAAGTGATATACAACCAATGCTTACTTCTGAACCTTCGTTAAGATTCAGACTCAACCAAGTAATGAGATCTTGTTTCTTCTTAAGTCTGATAGAAGAACACATCTCACCGCAATTTTATCAATACACAACCGCACGCACCAACGTATCAAGTGATCGAGACAAACCACTTCTTTCCAACTATGTTGCGGCCTACACCAACAGACTAATCTTCAATGTTGTCTCGGTTGTGATAACAATATTTATATCTCGCTAGGTCAAATGGTCCATACGGTCTTATGCGATCTCCTACACGTTGTATAATCTTCATATCGATGAGATAAGAGGATTCCATTGTTCTCACAAGTATGTTTTTTACAGCTATGCGATAAGTCAAATTTATACACACTGCAATAAATGCTTTTAGCATACAAAACCAAAAATTTGGTAGCTGGCATTTGATTACCATAACTGAGTAACAGGATGAGGACATTTCTTGAAAAACACTCAAAGAGGTTTATCATGCTAAAGTCTTACACGATGATTAAGTTCAAGCATGAGTGATAACATTTGACTGGTACTACTTAAGAGAATAAGAAATTAATCAATTATTTGTAGCTTGTCAGAGGCTTAAGTTAATTAACGAATCTCGGGTAACCTTAAATATGGGAATTCACCAAGTCGATGCAACACGTTCTTCATAACGTAGAAATAAAATGGTGTGTTAGTATTCATTCCCTGATGGAATAAGTTAATTTTAATTAATTAATTAATTAATTAATTCCAAGTTTGTGGAAACGTGAATAAATTAATTCATAGGTCTATTTTATTATTTGCATCAGGTCCCAGATCTGGCCCAACATAATGCTCCAGGGAGCCCATTAGGATTTGGAACCATAATTATAAATAGTCAATTCTCTCCTTAGATTTCATAATTCGCAACAATTGAAACTCATAGAGCAGAGAAAAATGTGGCACCTAGTGCATTGGGAGGAGAAGAAATTTGACTCTATCTCGTGCAGTGAAATCCAGTGAAATCCTCACCAGTAGCCAGATTGAAATGCAAAGGGATACAGATCTAAAAATCTTATCTGAGAGGTGAAATTTTTCTTTCTCCCCATTCTATTCAATTAGTTCTTGAATTAAGTTGCAAGATTTTTAATTCATATTCTGCAGATTTATTTGAACGGGTGTAGGAATCGGATTTGGATTCAACGCAACTATAGGTTCAGATCCTACGGTTAAATTAAATAGGAGCATGGATAAGGTTTATATCATCAAACGGTAATTATCTTGACATCCATGAACGGTCCAGGTTAATGGATTGTTGACTCGGTTTGCCAAATTTAATCCATACACATGAGAATTAATTAATTTATAGGCCCACTTTATTATGTGCATCTGATCCTAGGTCTGGTCCAACATGATGATCACGGGAGCCCATTAGGGTTTGGAACCCTAGTTATAAAAAGTCAATTCTCTCCTTAGTTTCACAAGTGCATCACAACACAATAGAAACCCTATAAGTAGAGAGAAGGGCGACGCCAACTGTATCAGTGGGAGGAGAAGAATTTTTACTCTCTCTTGTGTAGTGAATCAAGCAGAATCCTCACCAGTAGACAGATTGGAAAATAAAAACGGCACAAATCTTAATATGTGATATGGAGGATCAATATTTCTATTCCCTAACCTTTTCAATTTGAGTCTAGAATTAAATTGTAGAATATTTAATTTTCTTTCCACAGATCAAATTTAAACGTGTGGTAGAAACAGATTGTGAATTCAACGCGAGTGTAGATTCAGACCCTATTGATTATAAGGTAATTTTGAATCTCACAATGCATAGGATTTTCCATCGATTAACAATTGTTTTAACATCCAAAAATAATACATGTTAATGGGTTGACGATTTGATTCGCCGCATTAATCCCTACAAACACCTATCAAGCTCAACAACACCCTTTAGGCCTCAACCCTCCGACGAAATCGACCACAACACTGATAACCCTAAAATCTATAGGTAAAAAATTGTTATTGTATTTCATGTATTTAGGCATATAAAAGCTATAAAATTAAATTTTAAAAACTACTGTATATTGTAATTGGGATTTAAGAAACCGTAATTAAAATGAATAATCATAATAAAGGTACAAAAGATTAAAATTGGGATGATAAATCCTAATTGAGATGTAATTCTTTACTATATTTGAAATGGTGGTATATATGAAATTGTTTGCATTTTTTTATATTTTTACTGGATGTTAATTCATCCTTATATATAGAGTGTTTGAATCCAATATTATAAACAAATTCTATGCTAAATATTATGCATGAATGAAACTAAAAGTAAGCATAATTTCTCTAACCGTAATATGTTATTACAATTAAGCACAATTTATTTTAAAGCTATCAAAATTAATATATTTTTTATATTTATTTTATTTTTTATTTATTCTAATATAATATAAATGACAATAAATAATTATAAAAATTATATTTATATTTTTTATTTAAAATATTTTATGTTTCTAATTTATTATATTTACTTATTTTTTAAAAATAATACTCCTTCCATCCCGCAGGAGTAGTTCCATTTCCCATTTTTGTTTGTCCTATAAAATAGTCTCATTTTCCTAAAATGACAAATTTTTTTACACTCACCAATAAAATATTAATTTCACTACACTCACAACCCTTAATTTTCGTGCCGAAAAGAAATGAGACTACACTAATAGGACGGAAGGAGTATCTTTTATGGGATAATATTTAAATCAAATCATATAAACTTTGATTTTAATATACTTATTCTATTCTTATTAAATTTATATATATGGTTTGACGTATAATATAGATAATAATTTATATTAAAATGTATTAAATGTAGTATTGATGACTAAAAATTAAATATATTTAAAAATAATAGCTAAAAATATTAAAATTTATAACTTTGTTAATTATATTATAATTTTATAAAATAAGACATCATATGCGCGAATGTAAATTATCAAATCACATCAATTTTATTTTATTATTTTTGCTTTACTTTATATGATTTTATATTATTACATATACATATAATTCAGTAAACAATTATAATAATTCATGTGTAATTTTTCAGTAAAAAATTGCATTTTGACTATTTTATCTTATTTTATATTTTAAAGCAATACAAGTATAATACTAAAAAATAATAAAAATATAATTTTTGATTGGTTAATTTTTAAATAAAAAAATTCTTATTTTTATAAGCTTTGTATTTTATTTACATGCTTAGGTTTTTATCAAATTTATATATATAATTGGATGTATAATATAAAAACCCAACTATATTATACATCCAACTATATTACATGCTTTGGTTTTTAAATTTACTAGAGATCACAGGTTCGAGCTCCCAGGAGAACATATGCGTGTATGAGTATTAGATTAATGTTCATTTATTAAAAAAAATCTTGAATAAATTACGTCAAAAAAAAAATTTTAATTGTTGTATTATACTAACGTAATTAATTAATTCGCTTAAGAACAAAAATGCTGCCATGCCGTCCGAAGTTTGAGATAATTTTAATAATGCGTCAACATGGATTTTATAATTGTATGGGAAGGTACGTATTTTATAATCATGGAAAAAAGATGGTGGGATTTTTATTTTTATGTAGTAGTGTATAATATTGCACAAGTAGGTCAAGTTCGCCCATTTAAATTGAACACAAATGTAGAAAGGTAATTTGGGATCAAAAGAAAGAGAAAAGGATGGAGTCTGAGTTGGCATCATCATCATCATCACTAACACCTCTTGTTGTCGTTCTTGTTTCATCATTTCTTGTGTTGGTATTTATGTTATTAAAATCTGGGAAGCGTAACTCACGCCTCCCTGGACCCAGAAAGCTCCCCATCATAGGCAACCTGCACCTTCTTCTCACAACTTCCAACCCCCACCACCTTTTTAGAGATATGGCCGCCAAATATGGAGACTTGATGCACCTCCAGCTAGGCCAAGTCCCCTTCCTCATCGTCTCGTCGGTGGAGACCGCGAAGCAGGTGTTGAAAACCCACGACATTATCTTCGCCAACAGGCCTCCGGGCTTCGCCGCGGAGGTGCTGACGAACCACTACAAAGGTGTCGGGTATACCCCCTACGGTGAGTACTGGCGGCAGCTGCGTAAGATCTGCACGCTGGAGCTTCTGAGCGCGAAGCGGGTGCGGTCGTTCAAGCCGGTGAGGGAAGAAGAGAACAGGAGCATGGTGAGATGGTTTGCTTCGCGTGAAGGGTCTCCGGCGGATGTGTCGGAGAGGGTGTTCCGGCAGGCCTTCGATGTCACCGCCAGGGCGTCGCTGGGTAAGAAAACCAAGGAAAAAGGAACGGTGAGGACGCTGATCAGAGACTGCACCCAGCTGGGGTCAGGAATCATCTTGGTTGATCTATTTCCCTCGATCAAAAGTCTTCCTATCATCACCGGAGTTCAGTTCAGAGTTCAAAGGATCTACCGGACAATGCGAGCCGCGTTCGACGCCATCATCCAAGAGCACAAATCTGGTGAAAGTAAAACTTCCGCCGCCGACGATGGAATCAATGACCTCACAGATGTTCTTCTTAAGTTCCAGCACGAAGGGGACCAACTCCCGCTGGCGCTAACTGACGGCAATATTACAGCCGTGCTAATGGTTAATTAATTTGTTTGTTTTAATTCATTTTTCTATCTATAATTGATTAATATTCCTGCAGGATCTGCTGGTTGGCGGAAGCGAGACGTCGGCGGGCATCGTAGAATGGGCGATGTCAGAGTTGATGAAGAATCCGAGAATACTGAGGAAGGTCCAGGTTGAAGTGAGAGAGGTTTTTGACAAGAACGGATACATAGAGGAAGAAAAGCTTCACGAGCTGAAGTACCTTCAATTGGTGATCAAAGAGACGCTGAGGCTGCACCCGCCGCTGCCATTACTAGTGCCTAGAATGAGCAGCCAAAGATGCGAAATCAACGGATACGAAATACCAGCAAAAACCAGAGTTCTGATCAACGCATGGGCCCTAGGAAGAGACCCCAAGTACTGGAACGACGACGCGGAGGAGTTCATACCGGAGAGATTTGCTCACAAAACCATGGATTACATGGGGAATAGTCATGATTACATGCCATTTGGGTCTGGGAGAAGGATTTGCCCAGGCATGTCGTTTGGGCTGGCCAATGTGGAGTCCATGCTTGCCACGCTTCTCTATCATTTCGACTGGGAGTTGCCTCCGGGGATCCAAAGGGAGGACTTGGATATGACGGAGGAATTCGGCGCCACGGTTGCCAGGAAGCATCATTTACTTCTCATCCCCACTCTTAAGCGCCCTTTGCACGCCTGATCAATGATCATATATGCCTTCTCTTTCTACATTGTCATGTCTATATATTTTATGTAATCTATTATACTTCTTCCGTCCCGGCTTAATTGTCTCATTTTTCTTTTTTGTGTGTCCCGACGTAATTGTCTTATTACTATAAAAGGTAACTTTTTCACACTCAACTTATTCTACATTCACACTCATTGGTTATTATATCCGGTCAACCCGAGACAATTAAGCCGGGACGGAGGGAATATATATATAAAAATAAGATATTTCAAGTATATACATCAATATTTATTATTACTACTAGATCTGCACCCCGCGCAATGCGCGAATCAAATATATAATTTCTTATTTTATAAATTGCAACCGAATTGTTACATTTATAAAAATTGCAATTTTTCATGCTCAACAATAAAATATGAATTCCACTTACACTCACGTCATTAATTCTCGTACCAAAAAAAAAATGTTACATTTCACATGGGATGGAGGGAGTATATTTTAACATTTGTTAGCAAGTCTTTTTTTATATATTTAATATATTATAATCTAAATTACTTTTCATATTATACGTCAAACTGTATACATGAATTTAGTAAAAATAAATGAAGTATGTCAAACACAAAATCTATGGGATTTCATCCAAATATTATCCCATAAACGATATTATATTAGTATTATTTAAAAATAATAAATTAGGGAGATTGAATATTTTAAAGAAAAAGCAAAAAATATAATTTTATTATTATTTATTGTATATCTATATTATAATAGAATAAATAATAATAATAAAATTAATTTATATTTTTATAATTATTATTTATTGTTAGATTTATACTCGTGCATTGCTTGAATTACATATTTAATTATATTAAGATATAAATATATGGTTATAAACATAGTTATAATATAACTTTTTTATATTATACATCCAATTATATATAAAACTTTGATAAAAACAAAAGCAAGTAGATAAAATACAAAGCATATAAAAATAAGAGATTTTTTAACAAAATTAACCTATACTTTTATTATTTTTTATCATTATACTTGTATTGTTTTAAGATATAAAATAAGATAAAATAGTCAAAATATAATGCTTTGTTGAAAAATGACACATATGAATTGTTATTATTGTTTACTGAATTATATGTATATGTTATAGTATAAAAATATATAAAGTAAAGCGAAAAATAAAAAAAATAAATTTGATGTGATGTGACGATTTACATCTGCACTATGCGTGAATTAAAAATATTATGTTTTATAATATGATATTTTGATATAATTAACAAAGTTATACATTTTAACATTTTTTTGCGATTTTTTTAAATATATTTAATTTTTATTCATCAGTACTACATTTATTACATTTTAATATATATTATTTTTTATATTATATGTCAAACTATATATATGAATTTAATAAGAATAGAAAAAGTATATTAAATTCAAAGTTTATGAGATTTAATTTAAAATTTAAATATTATCCTATAAATGATTATTTTGTATTATTTTTTTAAAAAAATAGTATATGTAATAAATTAGTAGCATAAATATTTTAAATAAGAAGTGATAAATATGATTTGCTATATTTTTATAATTGTTCATTGTACATATATATTATAATTGAATAAAAAAAACCAAAATAAATATAAAAATCATATTAATTTTGGCGAAAACTGTTTTTTTGCCACTACTTTGCTTTAATGTATATACTAGCATTTCACCCGTGCGTTGCACGAAATTATTATATTAAATATTATTAAAAATACCATATTTTTTAAAAAAATTTAAGAGACCACTAAGTTTATTGAAATACTAAATTTATTCTATTGTATCGTGGTAT
This sequence comes from Plectranthus barbatus, assembly GCA_026898455.1. NCBI lineage: Eukaryota > Viridiplantae > Streptophyta > Magnoliopsida > Lamiales > Lamiaceae > Plectranthus > Plectranthus barbatus. Next base: position 530,503 of record JAPKLW010000434.1, read on the forward strand.
TGTAATACAAAGAGTACAACTATATCGTAAATTAATTAAGAATTTTTTTTCTTATTCTTCCAGTTTATTTGTCTTGATTTCGAAACGTATTTGAAAAGTATTTGGATTCTACGATAAACCAATTCTACTTTATACTTTCTTCAAATCATTTTTATAAATTAACTTTAATTTTTTTTAATTTTCTCATCCTCTCAATGTGCTCTATAAATTAGTTTTCACAATATTTTCTTGAAAGTGTGAATGAACAATTTTTTATTTTAGATAAGAAATCTTTTTTTTTCAAAGAATATTTTTTTGAACAATTTAGTTACATGAATTTAAATAATCTTAAATAGAAAGACTCGCAATTTAGTGAAAAAAGTATCGAAATTCATTGTAGTTCAATCCATTTAATTTTATTTCAAGTTTGTGAAATCTTTTTTTCTGAAATGTAAGTATGTTTACATGATGATTTCATTTAAAGTGGACCTTGAAATTTGGATGAATTTCAACCACGGAAGAAATAATCATGATTTTGTGTAGATTCAAAGAAAAATTGTGAAATAAAAGAAATACAAAGAATATAAATATTTTTGTACAATTAGTTACATAAATTAATACAATCTTAGAGAGAAAGACTTGCAGAAAAAAATGTAGAAATTACTTATTTTTTTGCTTAAACGTAAGAATGCTTCCATGTTGATTTTATTTCATGTGGGACTTGAAAATTGGATGAATTGGATTCACAAATAATTTATCATCATGCATTTATGTAGATTTGAAGAAAAATATTAAAATAAAAGAAAATACAGAAAATATAAACATTGTAGAATAAAATGAGATGTGTTTTTCAAACTTTTGCTGTTTTTTGTAAATAAATTAAGTTTGTACGATTTACCCATGTTTGTATTGACTTGCATATCAAGCGTTGATTTTAATAAACCAATATATGTCACATTCTGGTGTAAATATTATATTAAGTTATGTGTTTTATAGATATGATAAAGGATATAAGTTTTCAACCTAATGTACCCACGCTTTATATTTTTAACATAAATTAATAAATTATAATGTAAATAAAATAAAAAATTAAATTGGAGTTTCCATGGTTTATATTTTTAAAATATAGATAATACTAATTTTGAGTAACATAAAAAGTCAAAGTGATATACTCACATTTATAAATTTTAGTATAAAGTAAAAATACAAAATAAAATAAAACAGAAAAAATCGAACTGATGTACCCAAATTTTAAAAGTTAACTTATGTCTATTTTTTTACTAATTTAAATTAAATTATAAAATATCATGTGATATTTTGCTATAATTTTATATATAAATCTCTATAATTATATATATAATTACATTAATGAGTTGCTTATTATTCGTTATAGTACATATTATACATATAAAAAATAATTAATTTGTACCGGATTTACAAAAAATAATATTAAAGTTATAAAAGATTTTATAAATTATAAATATAAATAACAAATTTATTAATGTTATATTAATCTATCTTATTAATTTATCAAAATTATTATTAATATCTTACGATGTTTGAAACATATAAATTTAAAATAATTTTATTTGTAATCATCATTTAGGTTTGCATGTTGTTGTATAAATTTAATTATAGCTTGATTACCGAGTTTATATAAATTATTGAAATATTGGTAAAATATGAAATATTTTGTTACAATTAATGGAGATAATTATTTTTTATTATGGATTATAGAAATTGAAAATAAGACCAACTATATTTATTGTACAAAAATGATTATTATGATTAGTAGTAATTAATAACTGAAGAGATAATTTTGTGTAAAAAAATAAAATTTATATGTTAAGGATGAGGTTTGAACACAAAACCTCTTGAATATATAAAAACTTAAGATTACACCACAACCAACTATACTACTTAGATAAATTTGATATATTTCGGTTAAAAATATACATATTTATATTCTTTTATAATTTTGGCGGGAACAGTTTTTTTAGACTTCTTTGCTTTAGTATATATATAGATAAATTTGCTATATTTTATAATTGTTTATTGTACATCTATATTATTACAAAATAAATAAAAACTAAAATAAATATAAAAATCATATTAATTTTGGCGGGAACAGTTTTTTTGCCACTACTTTGCTTTAATATATATATATATATATATATATATAGATTATTATCATTATTTTATTTTTTTTAATAACTATCTATATATTATCTCAATATATACATAATTTAATTACTTAGTTATGTGACAAGATTAATAATTGAAAAACATTAGTCATATTGCAAATTTTAAATTATTTATTAAATCTATCTCTTTCATGAAAAGTTTAAAATTATCTTTTTTATCTAATATTAAAATAATATTATATTATTCTAAAAAGTTATAGTTATAAAATATATAATAATAAATAAACGATTATTATTTGTGCCATTTTTTTCTCAAAAAGCACCAATGTTATTTTTAGAATTTTAAACTATAATATAGATTAATTGGAAATTTGATCATGATTTTGTTACGATGAGTTTTTTTATTTATTTGGAAACAATACTTTCTTTGTTGGGTTGAATCTTAGAGTATATACTTGACTTGTTTTTAGGAGCAAAGATTAAAATTTTGTTGTCAACTTTAACATACAACTAACTTCTTTTATTGTATATACTAGACAAGCACGAATACTTGTCTTCAAAACTTCTAGTTTCTTGGGTTCTTCTTCAAGCAC
>JAPKLW010000435.1:0-27382 GCA_026898455.1 Plectranthus barbatus
GACGCCAGCACACCCTAAGAAGCTGACTAAGCCAAAATATTCCAAGGCAAGGAAGTCAGCACCAGCAGCCAGTGGAACCCGACAGCCAGCACCAGCTGTCCAGAGGTTCCACACACAACCTTATAAGTATGCCAGTTGCCAGTATACTTACAAGGGGTCCCACTATCAGCAGAATACTGAGAGAAGGACAATTCCCGATAGGAGGAATACCTATTGGAGGCCTGAGCCCAATCAAATGTTTTCATCAAGGGCTAGGAAGGCTAACCACCGTGGTCCACAGTTCCAAAGACCACCAAGGCAGCACAAGCGGTCGGAAAGAAATTTCCGATCTCCTCAGAAGAAGAATACTTCTAGAGGAACTGCACACACAGCCACGCCTTCCAAAAACAATTCCATGCATTATTTTAAGAGGAAGGGAAAGGCCATGAGTGATGTCAGCAAGGGTAACACTGAGCTGAAGTTTACTCAAATCTGGATTCCGAAAGGAATGTTCCAGAGATCTAACCCTGCAGGACCCGCTGATGATCGGGGACCTAAATGATTTCATTTTTCTTGCAGGAACAGGATCATGCGTATCAGCTTCAGAGGTCGAGCGAGTGGATCATTGACAGTGGTTGCTCCGCTCATATGACTGGTGAGGAGTTCTTGTTTTCGGAGCTCACCAAGGTCAGAGGACCTCCAGTTATTTTTGGTGATAACTCCAAGGGCAGAGTTATCAGCAAGGGATGCATAGAGAAGGATGATGTGCGTATTGTCAACGTGTCCCTTGTTACCAACCTGAAGCACAACCTCCTGAGCATCAGCCAGCTGTGCGACAATGGTTACACCATTGTGTTTGACAAATCCGGGTGCCAGATCAAGAATGAAGAATCTGGCGAGACCAAGCTGAAAGGTGTCCGCAAAGGAGGGTTGTATGTCGTTGACTGGCAAAGCGGGAAGACTGATACATGCTTTGTTGCCACCAGTTCCATGGAGACCAACTGGCTGTGGCACAAAAGGTTAAGTCATTTGAATTTCAAAACTATTAATTATCTAACCAAGCATGATCTTGTAGATGGTCTTCCCAAGGGTGGGTTCAAGAAGGAAGGGATTTGCAAGGCCTGCCAGCAAGGCAAACAGACCAAGAAATCCTTCAAGAGCCAGTCGCCAGTTCACCCTAGTACCAGTCAGGTACTCGAGCTGTTACATATGGACCTGTTTGGACCAGTAACGCCGCAAACCATTGGAGGAAGACGATATTCGCTGGTGGTAGTCGATGACTACTCGCGCTATACATGGGTGAAGCTTCTCAGAACAAAGGATGAGGTGAAGGTGATTCTTCCAGAGTTGATCATCCAAGCTCAGAAGCAGAGAGAAGCTGTCGTGAAGCGAATTCGTTCGGACAATGGGACTGAATTCTGCAACGGTCCGCTGATGGATTTTTGCGCGGAGGCCGGGATCAAACATGAGAGATCTACACCAAGGCAACCACAGCAAAATGGACTGGCAGAACGTAGGAACAGGACGCTGAAGGAAGCAGTCCGATCCATGCTGGCTGAGTCTGGTTTGGGTCAGAGTTTCTGGGGAGAGGCGTTGGTGACTGCTTGCTATACTCAGAATAGGAGCGGGATCAACGACAGACTTCAGAAAACTCCCTACGAAGTGTACTTCGGTCGTAAGCCTACTTTAGCTCATCTTCGTGCATTCGGTTCTCCATGTTATGTCCATAATAATGGGAAGTCGAACTTAAATGCTTTCTCGCCTAAAGCTGATGAGGGTATGTTTGTCGGATATGGACACCCCTCTCACAAGGGCTATAGAGTATTTAACAAGACGACCCAACTTGTGGAAATAACATGCAATGTTGTTTTTGATGAAGCTACTTTAGTGCGCAGGACCTTACGCCGACTGGCAGAAGATGTTCCTGAGGTCAATGATGTCAATGACCAGTTGGGCAGGAATTCTTCCAATGCTCAACCAACTGGTTCGACTAGACCGATGAATGGATCATCTTCACAACCAGTTACCTCAGGTGCCCATCAGCAACCTGAGAGGGTCGGTGATGCAAATGACCTTGCTGAGACCTTACACTCAATCTCCCTGAGTGGACCCAGTAACAATCTAGGGGGAATCCCTACTGGCCTTTTTGAAGAAGAAGGCAGTGATGGACCAGCTGGAGAGGATGTTCCAGCTGATGCTGACAACATTGGTGGAGATTCAGACAACCAGTCACACGGTGATGCTGATGAAGTTGTTCCAACTGGTGAAGGTCCAGCACCAGCTGATGTTGCAGCTCCGACTGGTGGAAATGTGGAAGCACCAGTCGTCAGGACAGATGAACCTGTTTCCCAGCCGGCACCAGCGGTCGCTGGTCCTCCCAAATGGCTGAGGGATCACCCATCTGATGCTATTCTCGGTGATCCGGAAGGTTCTGTCCAGACCAGGCACGGCAGTGCGCTATTGAGTTGCTTTATATCTCAGATGGAACCTACATCCATCAAAGATGCGCTCGAATCTGCAGATTGGATCAATGCCATGCATGAAGAGCTTGCGGAGTTCACTCGCAACAATGTTTGGGACTTGGTAGAGAGACCATCACACCAGTCAGTGATCGGTACCAAGTGGGTTTTCAAGAACAAGCGAGATGAAGATGGCATTGTGGTCCGGAACAAGGCTCGTTTAGTCGCCAAGGGCTATAGACAGTGTGAAGGCATCGATTTTGATGAGACCTTTGCACCAGTTGCAAGAATGGAGGCGATACGGCTGTTTTTGGCCTATGCAGCGTATCACGGCTTCACGGTGTTCCAGATGGACGTGAAAAGCGCATTCTTGAATGGCGAACTAAAGGAGGAGGTATATGTAGAGCAACCTCCTGGATTCGAAATTGGCACCAAAGTGTACAAGCTAAGGAAGGCCCTGTATGGATTGAAACAGGCGCCCAGGGCTTGGTATGATACACTATCTCAATTTCTCACCAGCAATGGATTTCGGAAAGGGAAGATTGATAGGACTCTCTTTCTTCTCAAGGATGGTGGTGACATGCTGATGGTGCAGATCTATGTCGATGACATCATCTTCGGATCCAAGAATATAACTCTTTGTGAGAAGTTCTCTCAGCTGATGCAGACCTCATTCCAGATGAGTATGATGGGCAAGCTGACATACTTCCTAGGACTTCAAGTCCAGCAATCAGCTGATGGTATTTTTATCAGCCAGCGGAAGTATACCAAGGATCTAATTCAGAAATATTGCCCAGAGAAGACTAAGTCTCTAAGGATCCCGATGAGTACCAGCTGTCAGATATTTCTCGATGAGCAAGGAGAATCAGTTGATCCAACTGTTTACAGAGGAATTATTGGATCACTCCTCTATCTCACTGCCAGCAGACCCGACATTTCTTATTCAGTCGGAGTGTGTGCCAGATTTCAAGCTAATCCTAAGAAGTCACACATGGAAGCTGCTAAACGGATTGTGAAATATCTGAAGGGGACAGAATCTCTTGGAATATGGTATCCCAGAAATGATGAGCTTACGCTTATCGGATATTCAGATTCAGATTTCGCTGGATGCCGTATTGACCGCAAGAGTACCAGTGGTACGTGTCAGTTTCTCGGACACAAGCTGATTAGCTGGTTCAGCAAGAAGCAGCACTCTGTAGCTACTTCTACCACTGAGGCTGAGTATGTTGCCGCTGCCAGTTGCTGTGCTCAAATTATTTGGCTCAAGCAACAACTGGCTGATTATGAAGTGGACACTGGCTGTGTTCCTATTTATTGCGACAACAACAGTGCTATGTGCATCACGAAGAATCCGGTTCATCACTCCAGGACCAAGCACATAGACATTCGACATCACTTCATTCGTGATCATGTCGAGAAGAAGGATGTCAGCGTGGACTACATTCGTACTGAAGATCAACTGGCTGACATCTTCACAAAACCCCTGCCAGAAGCAAGATTCAAGGAGTTGTGCATCAAACTCGGTCTTATGGAGATTGATGCGAGCCTTAATGATGAGGAAGAATGAGTCCAAGCTCTCATTCTATTCTTGATTCTCTGGCGTATGCTGATTACAACTGAGTCCAAGTTCTCAGTTGTGGTGTTTCTCGACTAGTGATGTCTACCAACCACAGATGATATCTACTGGCGGACTTTATCCCTCAATTGTCCAAGGAAATGAGTCCCAGCTCTCATTTCATCTTGCCAGCTTTTATCTTCTGCTGAAGCGAAATTGGGTCCCAGCTGCCACCTTCTAGCAGTGTTGAAGAAATGGATCCACTTCCAGTTGCCAGCAGATAACTGGTGGTCATTCCCACGACTGGCGAAAATTGAGTCCAAGCTCTCAATTAGGTTAAGGTCGCTAGTCTGATCATCAAGTGGTATCAGTTGCTAACTGATGAGTTTGCCAGCAGGACGTGCTACCAGCAAGTGGTTGATTTCTCAAGTGGTCTCAGTTGCTAACTGATGATGTATATCTACAAGGTGGTATCAGCTGCTAACTGAAGAAATTATCATCAAGTGGAGAAATGGCTCTTCAATAAGTGGTATCAGTTGCTAACTGATGAGTTTGCCAGAAGAATGTATTATAAGCATGTGGTATCAGTTGCCAACTGATGAAGAGGCCAACCAGTTAGGGGGAAGTATGCGACTGGTGTATGCTGGTGATGCCCAGCCAAGCCAGCTGTCGCAGAAATGGCGGGATTGTTCAAATCCATGTAGCGTGTACTGGCCTCCGAATTTAATGCGGCATTTAATGCCACATTTAATGTGCACAGTGGCTGCGCAGTCCGACTTTTGGTTTCCACCAATCGCTGAGCGCCACGTCAGCTACACGGCGCGCCCCACGTCAGCACGACCGCGCACGTCGCACAGGGAAACGGGCCTGCTGATGACCGTCGATTCCCGCTTGCTGAGCGTTGATCCTGGTCGTCTGATCTTGCATGGACTCGAGTATAAATACTCGAGACTCTTCATCGGAAAAACCTTTACGTTCTTTCAAGTTTTTTCCAGCCCTAATCTATCTCATTCTCTCTCAAAATTCTTAAGTTTCCTGAGATTATGGCTTCATCTTCACGCCCCCCAACTGATAATCCCCCGGAAGACAACCCACCTTCCACATCTTCATCGTCTGGTGAGCCCAGACTACCAGTTGCCGAGCAGCACATGCCGACGTACACCGGCATTGTGAAGATTGAGGATATTGACTATACTCTTCCGTTCGCTCGACTGGTTCAGCTGAACAAGCCGGCGACCAGGGCTCAGCTCTCGAACGCGCAAATGAGGGCGGCGCAAGTTCAGAAAGAAAAGATTCTGAACGAGAAACTGGCGCGCAAGAATTATGGGGAGGAGTTGATCGAGATGATCGACCGGGAAAGCCTTCGTCAATATTTGACGGCAAGGCCCGAGACCTTCCATCCGCACATGGTAGCCGAGTTTTACGCACGGGCCGTGGTTGCTGACGACAGGAGGTCGTTCACTACATCGATGTTCGGCCACCTGATCACCGTTACCGCCGAATACCTCGCCAATCTCTTCGGCCTGAGGAATGAAGGAGAGGAAGTCGCCACGTATCATCAGGATGATACGGTGGAATTCCGAAGGAGGTGGACACAATGGAAGAGGGATGAAGTCACCGTCTTCCGGACTGGTATGAGGAAGTCGGAGATGGATGACTGGTGGCAGATGGTGTGCGACATCGTTGTCAGGATGTTGCAGTGCGAAGTCGGATCCTACGCCGAGCTGAGCCTGCGCAAGTTTTCGGTGATGTGCGCGCTGGTGGATGGGATTGAGGGCAACTGGGCCGAGTTCTTCTTTGGCCGGTTGCTGGAGAATGTAGCCAGGAACGCCAACATTCCAATTGATGGGACGTTCGCTCACTCCGTATCCTTTGGGCTGCGGATCAGCCATATCCTGGAGATGGAGATTGGAGATGGAGTGGACCAGGGGGAACAACTGGTGAGTTCGGACTTCATTCCGCCCACCAAGGAGCAGGCCAAGCTGCCTCGCCCTGACTACCACAAGCCGCGGAGGCTGAAGGGAAAGTCAGCAGTGGATCCAGCTGAGGTCGTCTCGGAGGAAGAAGAGGAGGATAAGGGGGAACAGGTGCCAGTCATGGCACAGCCGCTGACGGAGGAGGCAAGGGCCGAGCTGAAAAGAAAGATGGAGACTGAGTCTCTTTTTACTCAAATGGAGGAGGCGGAAGTGGATGCTTCTGGCAGTCGCCCTCAGCCAGTTCAGCAGGTGCCAGTCACCAAGAAGACCTCCCGCAAGAAGCCCAAGACTTCTCAGCACCAGCAGCCACCATCAGCTGTGGCATATGATCCCGAGCCTGGGAAGATCTCCATCCCAGTCAAGAAGAACATTCTTGGATTGACTGAGGAAGAGACGCTGGAGAGGATGACTCGCAAGAGGAAGCGCATCCAAACCAGAGCTCAGCGGGTGGTGGAGCAATCGAAGAAGGAGAGAAGTGCCTCCATTACGAGGAAGAAGCAAGCCAAGGCAAGGCTGAAGGCCTTGGCAGCCCAGCGAAGATTAGAGGCTGAGCTAGCAGCCCGCGATGAAGCCTATGCCAAGGTGCAGGCTGAGCATGCAGCCAGGCGCCAGGAGGAGCTGGCTGAACAGCTGAGGCTGGCAAGTAAGGGCAAAGGAAAGGCTGAAGAAAGTCCAAGTGCCAGCCCACCAGCTTCCCCACCACCAGGCGAGATTTTACCAGAAGATACATATCAGCGCCTGCTGGTGATGGGAGTCGACGAGGACATCATGTCCATAGTCGAGCACTACCAGCCGGATGAGGAAGAGGCTGGGAGCCCGCTGGCTGCGCAAGGGGATGCCAGCGGTGCTGATGCTGAAGATAAGGGCCCGCTGGCAGTGCAAGGGGTTGCCAGCGGAGGAGTTGATGAGCGGGCGACCACCCCAGAAAAACTGGCGGAGGAGAAGGAAGAGAAGGAAGAAGAGATGGATGTGGAGACTGGTGCAAGGACGGCTGGAAAGGCTCCCATTGTTATCTCTGATGATTCTGAAGAAGAGGAGCCACCAGTTGTCCAGCACTCCACAATCCAGAGGATGGAGCCAAGGAACCTGTTCCCAGATTTTGCAAAGGAAGGGAAGGCTCAGCTCAGTCGTCAACCGTCCCAAGGAGCCTCAACTTCTGGACGACCAGCGACATCCTCACCAGCACAGCCTCGACGTGCTGATTCGCGACCACAACGTGACATAACCGTCAGCGTCCTCAATTACAACGTGGTCGACGCTGATGAATATGAGGAGATGGTCAATGGACCCCATCGGTGGGAGTTACGCGGGGAAGAGGCCTTCGACACCTCTCAAGTGCCTGACTACAGCATTCTCAACATCATTCCCCTCCGCGGGCTCCCCCACCAGTCGGTCTTAGCTTCCCGCATCCAGGACTGGTGCCTGCCCCTGAGGCCGATGGAGTTCTACAACCGTACTCTGTATGAGTACGCAGAAAATATCACGGTGGAGGTCGAGGATGCCGTTGATTTCGACTTGTTTAATGACTTCCGGTATCTGTGGTTTGTCAACCTGACTCTGTACTGTGAGCTGCGGAGATGGAGGATCTTTGACCGTGTGGAGCGGTATCTCACGGTAGAGAAGCGCTCAGTTCTGTACGCTAGGCTGGGGCTGCAATACTGGAGAAATGAAGAGGCCTGGGCGAATGAATTCATGGATACATTAACTGACGAGCCAGAGCCCTTGTCCCTTAGGCGTGTCCGGCGGCGAGTGCAGAAGATTCTTGATTATCGCCTAAGGACTGGCAGCTCAGGACTCCCGAAGCCAAGGCGTGTCCAAGTGCCCTTTCTCCAGTTCCACCGCACCAGCCGGGGCTTTCAGGTGGTCTACGCTCTCCGAAGGATCCGAATACTGATTGCCCTCCCACCGCTCCTCCTCTACTTTGCCCGTCTGTTCGATATGGCAGCCACTGAGTTGCTAATTGATCATGTGGTGAAGGAGGATCCCTCCCGCAGCAGATGGCTGGTCCCTGCAGTCGCTGGTGCTCCGAATGTTGTGGAGCTGGAGCCCGTTGACTGGGTGGAGGCGGACTTTGCAGAAGATCAAGTCCCACCAGCATCAGCTGAGGTGCTGGTGGAGGAATCAGCTGAGGAGTCAGCGTCAGCAGCAGCAGCAGCACCAGCAGCCGCTGCAGAGCAAGTTGTGGATGGGGCATCTGGCGCTGATATAGTGATGGCTGAAGCCTCATCTGTTGAGCCCCCCACTTCGATGGCCCTGTCAGCAGAGCCTCTTTCCGAAGTCCATCCGCCTGCGCAACTGGTTGCTCTCATTGATGCCAGGATGGACCAGCGCTTTTCTTCCTACCGAGCAGAGATGGCGCAACAAATGGAGGCTTTCACCTCTGGGGTGAACTCCTTTTTGGCGCGGATCCAAGAGGGGGAAAGGGCGCGAGCAGTCGCTGATGAGGAGAGGGCTCGGCTTGCTGCGGAAGAGCGTCGCATTGCTGCTGAGGAGCGCTTGAAGAGGGAACAAGATATGGCGGCTCTTACAGAGATCTTGAGGAATTTAGCAAATCGCAATCAATCACCTGGATCCTCATCTCAGCCATAAGTCTTGTACTCTTCATTTTTTGTATCAGTTAGACTAGTCAGTTTTTAATCCTGTACTTGTAATTGTAACATCATTAATGGATTGATTACTGACGGGTTGACGACAATTTCTCATTGTCCAACTAATGTCAACTTTTTACTTACCAGCTGAACTTACACATTCAGTGTAATCAGCACCAGCACTCAATTTGGTACTTTGTTGATTCTAACCTGGCTCAGACTTTACTTCATAATTTAATCGAGCAATATCTCTCCCAGTTTGAGGGGGAAGATTTTTAGGTTAGAGCTGATGTGAGGAAGTAGTTTCATGGGTTTAGATCTGATAGGTTTATTTGTAAAAACCCAGAAATGCTTTGTAACTTTCCTCATCAGCTGAGTGCTCGCTGGTTAGGCTTTGATCGCACCAAAAAGGGGGAAATTGTTGGGAAATTTGGCTAAGTTTCCCTTCCCCAGTAGCTACTTGCTTAGATTCTAGTTTGGTGTTTTGGTGGATCAAATCCTAAGTCCAACCAGCGTCAGTTTGTCTCTAGAATAGCTCTAGTCTCAAATGTAAAGTCCTGTATAGGTATTTTGAGTTGTAAGTCGTAGCTGATCAAGACTCATGCTGGCTACTGTTCACCAGCATGAGATGTGCTTACCAGTTGAGAGAAGTCTCACCAGCAAGCGGCTGACAAAGACTCATGCTGACACTGTTCATCAGCATGGAGTAGAGCTATTGACTGGTTACTGTTCACCAGTTGGGAAGATTTCACCAGCAGGAGGCTGAGAGATCTTACCAGCAGAATATGTGTTCTGGCTGATACTATTCACCAGCGGTGAAGCCACCAGTCACGGGAGATTCCAAGAGATAACATCAGACGAATTGGTAGACCTTGATTGTGCTAAGGAAAGTCACCAGCAGAGACTGCCAGCACAAGATCACCAGTATGATCTACCAGTCGGAGGTTATCAGCAGAATTCAAGATTCGCTCTCCCAGAGTCTTAGAGACAAAAAGAAGATTTGTCGAGGAATTAACTAACAGAGTATGACTTTAAGGAGGATACCTTAAAGTCTATCAGTTCAAGACTATCAGTTCCGATTCCTCGTACTGACGAATAGAGTCGTTCTGACACAAAGAGATCTGTGTCAGATAAAGCGACCAAAGGTATGGCGCTTTCCGGAAATTCCTACCTGCCGCCTGCAGAAGGACATGCGAGGACAGAGACTTTTCCGGATGTGTCCAAACGGCTAGTATTTGAATCTGAATCTCACGTCTATAAATACGTGAGATCCAACAGCATTCAATACTCTTAGCCAACTCTTGAACTACCGAAAGCTCAAACGCATTCATATCAGCGAATAAGCAATCTTTCGAGGCTTTTCTTAAAGCTACTCCGTGTGTCAATCATTTGAACACGAGACTCCAAGCTTCTAGCTTGTGAGTTATTGATCTCATTTGGTGTTCTTTCTCATTCCGAGGAAGAACATAGCAGCTCTTGAGCCAGCCAGCTCCAGAGTTATTACGGGCAGTTTTGCCGCCAGCAAGAGTCAAGTTCTTGGGAGAACTCAACACCCAATCAGTCGGAGGAGGAGGTTGAAGTGACGTGCTCGCACTCCATCCATCTGACGAGAGTTGAAGAAGGACAAGGACCGGGAGCGGTTGATCCAGTGGACTGGTAGACAAGGCATCTACCAGCTGGAAATAGATCGTAGGAAATCTTGTACCGGATTACTCTTTTTAGTGAATTTCCAGTGCTTCGACTGGAGAGTGGACGTAGATCTGTTGATCGAACCACTATAAAATATCCTTGTTATTTACTGCTTTCAGCATTTACTTACTGATTTAAAACCCAGCACCCAAGTGCTGGAGTATAACTGAAACCAGTTTATAACTGTGCAAACTCGACTCTAAAATTTTCTAAGTCCTGAGTCATCAGCTGACCAGCCAGTTGCCAGTCAGCTGAATACTCAGTTGCCAGTTGACTTACCAGCTGACAAGGTCCCAGTCAGCTGTGTAACCAGCAGAGTGCAAGAAACGAACTTACGTATTTTCCGCTGCCAAAGTATACCCTGATATCCGGGACCAACATCGACCATCTAAGTAAGGTTTGATCCAACAAAACCTTTTACAAATAAGTCCTAATGGAGAAGATTTTAGGGATAATTCCCAACACATGGAAAGGTCTAAGCTTCTGGAGATGCGAGGAGCAATGGACAAATAATTGGATGGATCAATCCCCCTGTTCCAAATAGTATAGTGATAAGGCCGTTATAGCCAGGATCCAGACCATTAAAGCTCATCGGCTGACATCTTCTTCACATTCCTTGCCGAAATCTACATTTTCTCCGGATGGGCTGTCTGACAATCACATTCAACTATCTAACCGTCAAGCCCGAGCAGCTGCTGAATACAAGAAACGCCAAGCTGACCTTGTGAAGTTCGAAGAAACAAAGTTACAAGCTAGGCTAGCTGTGATTCGTGAGGAAGAAGAGCGCAATGCTCAAAGGCTTGAGATTGTAGCATACCGCAACAGAGAGGAGGATTTGCGGGCTTATCTATTAGCACATTCACTAGAAGAAGCATGGAAGCTAGAGGAAGCTGCCATTGCCGCTGCTGAAGCAGAATATTTAAAGGAGATCGAGGACGGAATCTATCTGATAGTTACTGCCAATAGAGCTGATACTGCTGAAATAGTAAGCACAGAAGTAGTCATGGAAGAAATCTCCACTTCCTTTGCCAAGAGTCAAGCAATCATCGTTCCTACTACTTCATCCTTCTTTGCTACTCCGGTTAGCTCTCTCCACTTTCTAACATATCTGAACTCCGTAGTTCAAATGGCCGTTCAAAGTGCTATATCCACCATATCTGAGAGAATGGTGATAGAAGCCACGGACATACGTAGAGAGATTGCGGTAGTCAAATCAAGTGTTGATACCATAACGGCCAGGGTGAATTCAGTCGAGTCCGATGTTTCCTCTGTCAAGGCTACTATGCAGGAAGTCAAGGACGACGTAGCAGAGCATAAGCAGCAGGTAGAGAATAAGGTTAATTCTTTTCCCTCTAGATTTTTGGATGCAATCAAAGAGGGGGAAGCAAGGAGGATTGCTGAGGCTGCTGAGAGGAAGAAAGCAAAAGAAGCTAGAGCTGCTGCCAAAGAAGAGAAGAGGAAAGCTCTTGAGGAACTAAAGCAGAAGGAAACAGAGCTGAAAATCAAGATGCTCGAAGAGGAAAATGAGAGGATTGCTAAGGATCTTGAGTTAGAAGCCGCTGAACGAGCAGCTGCTAAGGAGTTTTTGTACTCATTTGTGCAGATGGCATCAAACAAATTCGACGAATCGGAGAAACTAAAGAAGCCTGCTCCAGAGTCCTGACTACATTCCGTTCTGGTACTTTGGCTTGTCTCTGTCTATCATTTTAATTATACATGTAATGCATTTATCATATGAATGAAAATTGATCAGACTGAGGCAACCTCTCATTGTCAATCTCTGATTTTTACTGCGTGTTCCTAGTTGAAATACACTATTTGTGTATTCAAAAGCTGTTAATTCTTGGGTGCTAAACATTCTAGCACAACATTTATGTGATTAATCGAGAAATATTTCCCAGCATTTATTGAGAGGGAATGTCATTTTTTTAATCTGCTAGAACTAAGATGGATAAACTCTGTGTTAGATTGCTAGGTTAGCATAGTCTTGTAAACACAAACATTCTTCCTCTTAGCTTCAACAAATGATAGTAAGCTTTGATCGCACCAAAAAGGGGGAAATTGTTGGGAAATTATTCCTAAAATCACCCTTAGGATTTATTTGTAAAAAGGTTTTGTTGAATCAAACCTTAGCATTTGGTCGATCATTTGCTGAATTCTAGATAGTCTAGCATATCTTGTAATGTCCTGTATAGGTCATACTTTGAGTTGTAATAGACTAGTTTGCTAGAAGGTTTCCTAGCAGACATCGGAGAATGTCGTTTGCTAGAAGTCAGATGATAGCAGAATGCTAAAGAATTAGAATTTGCTGACATTCAACAAACTGCTAAAGATGCTAGCAGATGGAAGTCAAAAGGAACCAAAAGTCAGCGGAAGTTGCAACAGCGGACTACACATCTAGCATATCGCCAAGGATATTCATCTAGCAGATTGTGCTAAAAGATCCTAGCAAAGCAAGACAGTCAAAAATTGAAGCCTTACTCCCGTTCTGACAAAAGTACACTCAAAGGACGAGACTTTCCCGAAGTAGTTCGGAAAGTACAGATCAACGTCAAAAGTGACTGCACAAGTCAATTCACTCTCAGACAAAGGAGCCGTTGTGTCTAACGGATATGGAGATTCAAGATTTGAATCTCCACCTATAAAAGGCAGGTCCAAAAGTGAAAATCACTACTGCTTCGATCACTACTGTCATTCACAAACATCCTAAGAGTGAGATTCCTTTGACAAAGCGAACAAGTGAAAAGTAGTCAGTTGAGAGCCCGTGATAAAGAGTATTCAAATCTCTCAACAACCAGAAGTGTCTTTTATTGATTTACTGACACTCCATTGAAGAGATTCTTGATTGCACTCAAGATTCTTCAATTATTGGGATATCTTTCTTTTCTGAAAGATTCCAACAGTCGAACACCTGAAAAGGTCTAGACTAATACGGGCGTTTAGCCGCATCTGAAGAAAAGTCAGGAAGTGACTATAAAACTTCCAAAGTAGGAAAGGCAAGTGTTTCGAAGGTGTGCCCTTCACTCAGCCAGACCTACATCTATGGAGTTCAGAATATCGGAGGATAGCTGTCAAGTAGTCAGGCCGAAAGTTCACTACCTACTTAACGGAAAAGGCAAATCCTTGTAATCTGTATACTTACTTAGTGAATTCTTAGCGTTTCGGCTAAGGAGTGGACGTAGATCTATTTGGATCGAACCACTATAAACATTGTGTTTCTTTACTGTTTTATTACGCTCGAGATTTTAAACCTAGCAAGCATATTGCTAGCGTATAACTGAAGAAACCTTAATCTATACTTGAGTTCGAATAATCTTTGAAGGAAAACATAAGTGCAAGTGACGATTAATTATTCCGCTGCATTTCGTGCTTCTGTCTAAGCACGACGACTCTGATATTAAGGACCAACAGAGGTATTCTCTCCAACGATAGCATTCTTGATTTCATACATCTTTGAAAATTCAATAGAAAGCTTCGTGTGATAATCACCCTCAGAATCTAGAAAATATTCCTCCGATTCATGAATGATTGCTAAGCTAGGAATGCTAGTAGATTGTACCTCATGCGCGTCGACTGCTAGAGCCGATTCACCAGGTTGTTCAGCATCAACATTTGCTTCAGCATCCTCCACAATATTTTCCATTAGCACCATCATGGCTTCTTCTTCCTTGTCGGATGGATAATATTCCTTTTCGTTATCCAGGATATCAGGCACTTCGGTCCTTGTCAGCAGCACCTTGGTCACTGCTCAAACAGCTCTTCGCTCAAACCTTTGTCTGAGGCGCTCTCTTTCTTCTGGACTTACCCTTGGACACTCATGCTTTAGATGATCAGGAGATTGACACTCGAAGCATGTCCTGCGCTTTCTCTCTGATGGGCGCTGGGTTGAAGCAAGCTTTGCTTCCTTTTCGGCCTTAGCTTCCAGCATCAACTTCTGGAGCTTTCTCATCTGCTCTTCCAACTCATTGATCTTTTGGTCTTCATTCTGAGAACTGGAGATTGAAGGAACCTCCTTGATTGGTGTTGCTGGAGCAGATCTCTCCTGGTTGTGGAATGACTTTCTTGGCAGCTTCCACTTGCCAACATCTTTCTTGACGAAGTATGCCAAGTCCTCAGAGTTTCCAGCATTTGATGACGTAGGTTGCACCAAAGTAGCCTCGTTCTTCTTTTATTGCTGTATAATGAACTCATGAGCTTTGAGTTGAGAAAATACCTCAGATGTCGTCATTTTGCTGAGGTCCTTCTCGCTTAGGCTCGTCATCTTGACAAACTAATCGCTTCTTGGGAAGAGTTTTGATATTATCTTATTGTTCATCTCCCCGTTATCACATGTCTTGCTCACGTTCTTGAGCTCTCCTATGATTGTGTTGAACCGTTCTTCCATGGCCTGTATCGTTTCACCTGGAATCATAGAAAAAGACTCATACTTATCAACAACTACCTGTAATTTGTTGCGTTTCATCTGCTCAGTTTCCTGGGAAGATGCGCACACGTAATCCCACATTTCTTTAGTTGTATCAAAGTCAAGGGCTTTGTCGGCCATCAAGGGGGGTAGACTGTCAAGGATCAACTTCTTTGCTAAGCATTCCAACTGACCCCTCTTCTTGTCTTCCAACGTCCATTCTTCATAAGATTTTTCTACCATATGAGGACGTGGTTGACCATCAGCAGCTGCACCGACTGCGGTGTTGACCTTCATGATTTTGATGGGTCCTTTGGTTAGCACATCCGCCATCTCTGGATGGATACTTTGAAGCTGGATGGTTGCTAACTTCTTCCATGACTCGAATCACTCTTTGTTGTACTTGGGTAGAGTATGGTTCATCTTGAAAGACTTTAGATACCTGAGCTAAACAGAAAGCAACAGAGAAGAGCAATGAAAAGGTAGATCTGGTCAAAAGCGACTCAGAAACGGAGAGTCTGGTATGACCTCCGCTCTGATACCACTTGTTAGTCCCGATTTACCAGAGTCGTCGTGCTTAAACAGAAACACGAAATGCAACAGAAGTTCTTAAATCTTATCTTGCACTTAATCTTCTCTAAATGTTTAGCTTTATGTTCAAGAAAGTGTTAGATTGTTTCAAGATATACACTAGCAACTTGATGTTGCTAGGTAGGGGTGTTCGCGGTCCGATTTGGAAGAAAAATCTCGGCCAAACCAATAGGTACGGTTTGAAAAATTTTCAAACCAAACTGGCCAAATAATTTTTCAAAACCAAACCGACCAAACCATATAAAAATGGTTTGGTCCGGCCGATTTGACGGTTTGAAATGAAATATGTTCCAACTTTCAACAATCTACTATAATTTGTAGAAAATTAGGGCCTAAATACAAATTAATTGATTTATATTATTTGTTAGTATTTATAATAACGTAATTTTAATTTTAAAGATCGTATATTTATAACCTTAAAATTCAAATGTAAAATCGAAAGAGACGTGTAAAATTATATAATCATAATGTTCATGCTTAATTTATCTTAAAGAAATTATATAAAATATTAATATTTAATGTAATACTTATTAGTTGATGTTTTATATGAAAAAAACTAAAACTATATTATATTAGCCAAGAAATCTGAACATGGGTTAATTGTATGAAAAATAGAAATTTAACAAATGAACTACAAATTATATTTAATATACATATATATATATATATATATATATATATATATATATATACACATACATATAAATCCGGCCGGTTCGGTTGATACGACCGGTTTAAGTCTCCAAACCATAACCAAACCAAATTTATCCGGTTTCAAAATTTTCAAACCGCCAGTTTGAAAATTAAATTATAAACCGGCCAAACCAGCAAAATTAATCCGGTTTGGCCGGTTTGATCGGTTTCGGCCAAACCATGAGCACCCCTATTGCTAGGATTCAAATCTAAACAGGAAACAATAAAACAGTAAATGACACAGAGTTTATAGTGGTTCGATCCAATAGATCTACGTCCACTCCTTAGCCGAAACGCTAAGAATTCTACTAAAAAGATATCAGAATACAAGGATTCGCCAACACATGCAAGAGGTGGTTAACTTTCGAACCAGCTCCTGCACAACTATCCTCTGTTATCCTGCTTCTTCTCAGGCGCAGCTCCGGCTGAGTCAAGGGCACACCTTCATAAAACTCGTCTTTACCACTTTTAGAAGTTTTAGGGTTCCTTTCGAACTTTCCTTTGTTTTTTGGCTAATGCCCGTCCTAGTCAATCTCTTTTCAGAGATTTGACTGCTGGATGCTTCCAAGATTGGAAGATATCCCAATGATTGAAGATTCTTGAGCTGAGTAAAGGAATCTCATCAATGAAGTGTCAGATATTCAATGGGGACACTTCGGTGGTTGAAAGCTTTGAATGCTTTTAGAATGTTGGCTTTCAACTGACTGCTCTCTTTGCTTTTCGCTTTTGTCTTAGAAATCTCTTGTTCGAGTATTAGTTCATCGTATTGAATGAGCAGTTCTATTTCTCTCTCTGTTAGACTTCGCTTTTATATCTAGAGATTCAAACTTTGAATCTCCAGACCCATTAGACACAACGATCCTTTGTCCAAGAGAGGTTACTTGCTTTTTCCACCTTTCTAAAGTCGTATAGTACTTTCCGACCTACTTCAGGAAAGCTTTCGTCCTTGGTTCTGATCTGTTCCCTTGCTCCTTGGAAATCTGGTGAGGATTATCTACCAAGTTGAATCCGAGATCTGGAGGAATCAATCAGTTCCTCCCACAGATCAGCCGTCGCCGTTCTCTCCCTTTATTTTCAATATACTGAAAAGTCTAACTTGATCTGATAGAGAGAAGGCCTATATATAGTGTTAGGGTTTTGAGAAACCCTAACCCTAATGGGCTTTAAGCAGTTCATGGGCCAGACCAGGGACCAGATGCAAATAATAAAGTGGGCCATCTTTATTAATTAATCCTTCCTTGTTCAACCCAGAACATAATTAATTAATAAAATATTATTTTAACCTTCACCACGGTAACAATGCTGACTCGCCCCTTTATTACCACGTTATTAGAACGGGTTGCACCAAACTAATATGATCCACATATTTAAGGTTTTAGATATTCATTAATTAATTTGGCTTATGACAATCAGCCATAATTAATTAATCTCTTATTTCCTGAGTAATACTACTCACTCCTTTTCACTTAAGCCTGAATTAAATAATTCAACCTGCAGGGTTTAGCATAATGAACCTTGTGAGCTCCTCAGGGAATGTCACCATCCTGAAACGGATATGCTTACCTAAACGTCCAGCCTAAGCAGGCCACACACAAATTGCCAACTCCAAAATACGAGTATTAGAGTACATGTAAGACTCGCCACCCTGGTAAATCAAAGTGTGGTCAATCTGTGTGTGCCCCTTATCCTTCAATTAGGTTTAAGATCATAGGAAGTATGTTAGGGATCTGGCTCATTCATATATCAATGTGAATGGCTCATCCCACTGTTGATCCTATCAATACATAACTATGTACCGACACATCAAGTAGCTAGGATAAGCCCACTTATGAACCGATGTGCCGCAGCTTAGACCGACAGCCTATCCAGGGACTGTCTCAGCTGTGATACTGTTTATATCTCGCTAGGTCAAACGACTCAAATGATCCTCTGTGATCTCCTACACACCATATGGTCATCCCTATAGGCGAGATAATAGGATATTATGGTTCGTCGTATGTTTGTTTCATCAGACAGCGAGCATTGTTGTAGCAACACATATATGAAGACCAGTGTACAAAACACTTAATTATATATGCTTTCAGTATATAATCCCAACAATCTCCCACTTATACTTAAAGCATAATACCATTGTTTTATCAAAGTATTAAGTGTGTCTATACCGTTAATGACTCCCACTGCATTCATGTTACCTCTTGTCACGATTTCTCGTATGATGTGATACCACACATCTTATGTGTTTCACCACCTTGTGAATCTTGGGTTCCCTTTGAGTTTGTCGTTGCACCAACATGATCACAATTCCATGCGATTTAGGCAAACTCAGAACACACACCTCTAGAGGATAACACCGGAGTTATACTGCTTCTTGCAAAGCTAATGAAGCTGTCAAAAACTCAGCCTTCATACCGGAATCCGCAACACACTTCTGTGTTAGACTCCTATAACTCCTCCTCCAAGGCCAACACATAGTTAGAGGTCGGTTTCCTTTCCTTATGATCCTCCTGGATATCCGATGTCATTTAACCCACAAGGCTCATTCATTAACCAATGTGCCTATCCAGAGTTGAACTGATATCTGTTTAACATGCTTATAGCAGTACAAATATCTAACTTCGTTCATTTACAATATAGAAAGATAACAATCTTTCTTGTTATGAACGACTCACCACAGAACAATTTAAGCGACTTGAGATACCTGAACATCCTTTTCTTGTGACAACACAAGACTTTAATTCAAAAGATGTTCCAAGATCTCATAAGTCCTACTTCTGAAACTGTTCGGATAACTATCCTTTATGTCTGACAATATCTCCACACCGTTTCCGAATGTGAAAATACTATCTACATAATGTGCAAGGAAAAACCACGCTTCCGCTGACACATAACTGGTACATGAAACTCTCATTCTCGATAGACAATATTGAAATGTTTGTTTCATGACTTTGAAGCACCTTTAAGTTCATACTTGAACTTCCTTGGCTTCCAGACATGATGCTTTTCACTGCACATAACTTATCTGGTTATTGCATACAGATGTCATAACCTTTTATCAAGGTACCCGTTTATAAAATACGGATGACGTCATCTATCTTCCAGATATTTGGATTCATATGTGTTGTTATGGTTAAAAGAATTCAAATGGGTTTAATAATTGCAATCAGTGAGAAGGTCTTGTTGTGAAACATACCTTGCTCACTAACCTAGACACTCGAAAATACTAGGTTACCATTCGATCATTTTTCTTGTATATCAATCAGTTGCCTATAGCTGGAAAGTTATTTGGCAATCACTGATCCTGATACACAACCATAACCTTTACTGATTCATTTCTGAATCCATGACTTGACGTCATTAAACTGCACCTTTTGTCTTAATAGCTTCGTTGCGCTTTAAGGGATAAGTATGATGTTGTTCGTTAAGCTGAGAACAAGTCCAGAGACTGTTTCCACGAACTAGTACCATTAGGCCTGTTAAGGCAACCTCCCACTGCAACGATGCTCCTTTTACGTTGTCAGTTAATGGTGCATTAATTTGTGGTTGACCACCTTACACAGGTGACCGTGCAATTGGTACCATACCTTCCAAGGTATGCTCAATATGCCACGGGGTATTTCCTGATGGATTTGAATTGTCTTCTCTAAAACGTTAGAGGACAATTTCACATTTGGATTCATGGTTTCATCCTATACAACTTGCTTGTATCTAGGATATACAAAGCAACCATCTTTTCCGTTTACCTGGAATAGCCCACAAAGCAGTACTAGCTTAAACCTTTATTCCAACCAATCAATATCCTATATCAGATTAACAGCCGAATTACCCATCATTGCCTTTTTGACAGAGTCAAGATCTGCTAGGGTATTTGGAACTGATTTAGGAGACACTAGATTAAGCAAACACACAACTGCTTTTTGGCGCTCTTCCCAAAAAAGAAAATTTGGCAAAGCTGGCATACCTTATAAACTATTAAAGAATCTTATTTCATTTTACCTACACTATCCCAATAGAGGGATAATAGGTGTAGTTAACTGAGATGCAATCCCTTTGCTCTGCCAGATACTGTAAAACACATCACTTAAGATACACCATTATGAATGAACCATAATGTTTTTACGGTCTTGTTTAACTTATTCTCTACCTTAGTCTTGAACGCTCTTGATTAAAGCAAGATATTAAGACTTGTAGTGAACTAGATAAACATATCCAAATCTTAAATGATTGCAGTATCAATGCCTATTAAGGCAACTGCGGAAGTAGACTTAAACCAGCAAACCAGAGCAAACACGAAATAATCTATAGAGATACAATCGCCTATTAAAAAGGTTTGGTTACCATCTTATACCTCTAAGTAGTTGTCATAAGTACCATTCTTAGGAATACCTGGATTGAATCCATAATTCCATGAATTACTTAAAACTACTTAGACTGATGTCACCTATCTCTATAGAGATTCTTTAAATTATACCTTAATACACTGATAGTTTATGTAATCAAGTAATGAAGAGACAATCATCCATAATAGAAAACACTGTTATTCATTATGATAGAATTAAAAACTCTATCGAATAACTGATAATCCATAATAATAGATGAAAAATATGTTTATCAAAACCAAAACAACATCTCTTCAGAAACTTGAATCAAAACAGAGTTTTAACATAAACTCAAAGCAAATAACTCCAACAGCTTGAGAACAATCTCCAGCATCTTCCTTGGAGTCGGTAGTCCCGTCATCCTCAAGCATTATCATCAGCTTGATTCTTTGCACAGCGCAGTCAAAACATGATTAGTATTCACAGTAACTACTACTCACAAGGAGCAGAAAACTGATACTAAACATGTAAATGATGACGTACCTTGTCCATTGGTGTTAACACCTGGACAATTTGCTTTCCAGTGTCCTAGCTTGCCACAGCGGTAACACTTGCCCTTTCCTTTAACTTTCCCAGCCTTTTTCTTTGGAGCATAAACTCCATTGTTCCCACCAGCAGTTTTCATGTTCGTATTCCTAGCCGTTCTTTTAGGTTTTGCCCGTTTAGGAGCAGCAGACCGGCTACCGGAAGAAACTAAAACTGCTTTCTCGGGTTCTATCAGGGACTGTGCTTCCATCAAGTCACTGAGTAACTCATTAAGAGTATACTCCTTGTTCATCACAGCATTCAACCTAAAGTTTTCAAAGGACTTGGGAAAAGAGTTTAGTATGATACCGACTTAGGCCTCCCCGTCAATACCACCACCATGCAACGTTAGTTCATCCATGAGGTGAGTCATGGCAACCACATGCTCTCTCACTGAACTGCCTTCAAACATTTTCTTACTCACAATCTCCCTTATGAGATTGAATCTGACAGTTCTGTCCGTCTCCCCATAAGTCGCTGTTAGATTATCCATAATCTCACAGACCTTATCATAATGATGATGCTGCAGCTGCAGTACCTTACTCATAGTGGTTATCATGTAGCATTTCACTACATTAATAGACTTGATCCACTTATTGTAGGACTGCTGCCGCTCGGCAGTAGCATCAACAGTTGGGACTGGCGGACAAGGATCAGTAAGGACAAACTTGTGTTCTTCCGCAACAAGGATATAATCCAAATTACGTTTCCATTCGAGGAAATTCGGACCATTGAGAGGATTTTGAGCGAGGATATTAATGACATTATTCATAGACATATCTAAAAACAAATAAGCGAATTAAAGTAAGCACATACTACGAACAATTGAAACAAATATGCATAGAACCTTTAGATAAAACAATGTAATTTGCTTCCTCCAATTGCCCAAGCTAATTTACCGCAAGCTACTGAAGTAGACGTTTACGGCAAACGCTCGACCAGACCAAAATAGGTCCTTTAATTTCTCTCCATGCCAGGTATCCGCCGGCAAAAGAAATTAATATTGGAGATCTTTAGACCATGTTCATCTATCTTGAGCAGGGATCTCATGCATGAGTTGTGCTCAGGCAACATCTAAGCCAAAGTAACCACAATCCTAACCCCGGATGTTAAAAGGCGATTTAGCATACGTACTCGACCCATACCGCATGCCCCTCACATCCTTCGTTATCTCATTTAGTTTAATCTTAGAGAACAGTGAAAGTTGTCTCAATGCAAGCTACTGGAGTAGACGTTTGCTCAGAGGCTCCCACTTCTCATTTTAAACTAAATATTTTATTTAGAAACCTCATCGCATTAGAATTAGTAAATTATTTCTAACGCAAGCTACTGAAGTAGACATTTACGCTTCAAAATGCATTACTTCTAATGAGAGGCCGTATTTGTGGAGGTCTAATGATTTTAGTTAGAGAAGAACCCAAATCCAGCTTAGTATTTTAATTCTAAAGGTTTCATGCGCACACATTATTTTATGTCTCATAAATTATATCATATCTAAAATTCCATCATAAATTAATATGATTCCGGAATTTATAGACACAATTTAAAACATAAAATAAATCACATAAAGCATGCTTGATAATTTAAAAATTACAACATGCATAAACAGTAAATAATTAAAGCAAGTAAACATGATTTCCTATTATTTACTAGCGCGCACATAATAAATCACATTAGTACGAGAAATAATTGAATAAACAAATAAAATTTCTCGTGGCCCCTCAGATGCGTTTACAACTGAAAAATAATTAAATCTTATCTATTACAAGATTTATTTGCAATACAGATCTTCAAACTGGGCCTCCATTGGACTTGAAATCTAATTAGAACTGATTTAACAGCATTGGGCTTCAAATTAGGGTTTCAGGCCCAAACAACAACACAAACCCTAATTTTTCAGACTACGGGCTGCCTCCGGGCCTGCAAGCCCGAATCTGCAAACCCTAGGGTAGAAACCCTAGTTTTGCACAACAGTCGCTTTATCGGCGCCGCCACCGCCAGAGCACGCCGCCGGCCTCGCCTGCTGCCCACGCCTGCAGCCCAGCAACGTCCCGGCGCTGTTCGATCACCGACGGGTCGCTGCTGCTGCACCTGAACCGCGAGCTCGTGCTCGCTACTGCTGTAAAACACCGCGCACGGCCGCCGTCTGATTCCACCACCATCATCGCCGTGAGCACCGACAGAGAAGGAGGAAGAGATGGGCACGCGAACGCCGGCGAAGGAACGGCCCAGCCGTGCGCAACACAGATCTGCTGCACGCCGCCGCCACCCTCGCATACTGCTTGCTGCCGCGACAGGCAGAGTTGTCAGCCGCCTCCGAGCAGGCCGCGCGCGCCCTCCATTCTCACCTGGGACGACTGCCGCCGCTGCTAGACCTGCGATGCTCGCCGGAAAAATGAGCAGCAGCAACCAGACCTAGGGCGCAGCCCAGCCGCAGGGAAGAACCCCTACCGCCGCCACCCATCGCCGTGCTGCTGCCTACCGTCGGCGGCGCAGCCGCCGGCGAGATCTGGAGGGTGAAGGGGCTGAACCGTAATCTATGTCGTCTTCTTTGTTCTTCAAATTCTCGTTCTTCTTCCGGATCTCAATTTTACAGATTTAAAAAATAGAAAATACAAAAAATAGATCTAAATCTATTACATGATTTTCCCTATTAAATCTAACCAGGGATTTTCTCGTGGTGAAAAACAGATCCAAAAAAAAAAATGAGAAGGCCACGAGAACTAAAACATCCACGACAATTTAAATCCATCCATGAACATGCATATTCATTTAATTTCAATTTATCCAAGATAGAGCCTAAGAACATGAACCTCGCTCTGATACCAATTGTAGGGTTTGAGTCTACGATGGACAACACGAGTTGCCATTAATGAATTTCTTGCCAAGGATCGTTCTTAGGATACCAGGAACAAATTTCAATTAAACAAATCATGCGAACCTATGCATGCTCCTACAAAATTAATTGTAGAGGATGGATTTAGAGAATACCTGATTTCACCGTTTGATCTACAGGTCTAGATCGGAGCCAACAACAATGAAATAGATCTGGATCTGAATCTGAACGCCGGCGATGAACAGTTGTTCCTACATATCTGATCTTCTGATCTGTTCCCTTGCTCCTTGGAAATCTGGTGAGGATTATCTACCAAGTTGAATCCGAGATCTGGAGGAACCGATCAGTTCCTCCCACAGATCAGCCACCGCCGTTCTCTCCCTTTATTTTCAATATACTGAAAAGTCTAACTTGATCTGATAGAGAGAAGGCCTATATATAGTGTTAGGGTTTTGAGAAACCCTAACCCTAATGGGCTTTGAGCAGTTCATGGGTCAGACCAGGGACCTGATGCAAATAATAAAGTGGGCCCTCTTTATTAATTAATCCTTCCTTGTTCAAACCAGAACATAATTAATTAATAAAACATTGTTTTAACCTTCACCACGGTAACAATGCTGACTCGCCCCTTTATTACCACGTTTTTAGGAACGGGTTGCACCAAACTAACATGATCCACATATTTAAGTTTGTAGACATTAATTAATTAATTTGGCTTATGACAATCAGCCATAATTAATTAATCTCTTATTTCCTGAGTAATACCACTCACTCCTTTTCACTTAAGCCTGAATTAAATAATTCAACCTGCAGGGTTTAGCATAATGAACCTTGTGAGCTCCTCAGGGAATGTCACCATCCTAAAACAGATATGCTTACCTAAACGTCCAGCCTAAGCAGGCCACACACAAATTGCCAACACCCAAAATACGAGTATTAGAGTACATGTAAGACTCGCCACCCTGGTAAATCAAAGTGTGGTCAATCTGTGTGTGCCTCTTATCCTTCAGTTAGGTTTAAGATCATAGGAAGTATGTTAGGGATCTGGCTCATTCGTATGTCAATGTGAATGGCACATCCCAATGTTGATCCCATAAATACATAACTATGTACCGACACATCAAGTAGCTAGGATAAGCCAACTTATGAACCGATGTGCCACAACTTAGACCAACAACCTATCCAGGGACTGTCTCAGCTGTGATACTGTTTATATCTCGCTAGGTCAAACGACTCATATGATCCTCTGTGATCTCCTACACACCATATGGTCATCCCTATAGGCGAGATAATAGGATATTATAGTTCGTCGTATGTTTGTTTCATCAGACAGCGAGCATTGTTGTAGCAACACATTTATGAAGACCAGTGTACAAAATACTTAATCATATATGCTTTCAGTATATAATCTCAACAGGTTGTACTTTCTATCAGAACGGGTTTCTTTTGCAAGTCTCTGCTGAGTATCTCCTTGCTAGGCATTTTATCGGAAATGCTAGGAGTACTCTGCTAGGCCTTTTGATTGCTAGGTTCTTCTTAGCAATCTGATCCTTCGATCTGCTGACTCCTTCAACAGATGTATCTATACCACTTTAGTCTTCTGCTGATTGCTATTGCTTAGCAGTCTGCTTTGAATGCTAGCGGATGCTGATTCCTTCAGCATTTGGCTATCGCTTTGCTTCCGACTGCTGAGTAAAGCCTTCTAGCAGTCTCTTTCTTAACATACGATTGCTAATGCCTTAGCAATCTCCTTCTTCGCACTTGACTGCTAACTCCTTTAGCAATCTTCTTCATCTGCTAGGAATACTTCTAGCAATCTAATCTATTACAACTCAATACTTAGCCTATACATGACATTACAAGAGTTGCTAGACTATACTATAATTCAGCAAATGATCGACCAACTACTAAGGTTTGATCCAACAAAACCTTTTACAATATGATCCTAAGAGAGATTTAGGAATAAATTCCCAACAGAAGGGCTCAGACCTACAAAGGATCCGTTCTAACAAGAGACGGCTAAAGATAGATGCTACGCCAATCAGAGATGAGGAGACTTGAAGAGTCTTTGTCCAATGCAGTAAAAGGAAGAATACTGATAGGCGAGCATTCCCTTTGAGTCTAACAAATAAGATTCAAACAATCGTTTGAATCTTCACCTATAAATAGGTGTCATCCTTATTTGATTCAAAGGTTCGCGACTTTCTACATACAAGAGATAACAAAAGAGATCAAACTCATTCTCTATATTACGCGAACTCATCCAAACTAAGTTCTTAATTGAAGCTTTTCACAAGCTCTCATAACAGAATCTCGAAGACCTGTGAAGTTCATCTTCCAAAGGTTATATTGGGATTCCTTCTAATCTAGAAAGAATCTAGCAGTCACTATTGCGTTGCAAGAGTGATTCATACGGGCAACGCCAACACAAGGATAGGTTCCGGGAAGAACTATAAAACTCTCAGCAGTCGACGTCCAAGGAGAAGGGAGGTTTGTCCTCACTCTAAGGAGCGTCACCGGTTGAAGATTGGAGATCGAGGTGCTTGAAGGTGCGCGCTGACCAGACGGAGGAGCTGCTCAACGTTAGAGATCAGGTCTGACCTTGTACTCATTCTTCTAGTTAATTTTCAGTCAAATGACTGAAGAGTGGACGTAGAACAATTGTTCGAACTACTATAAAAACCCTTGTGTCTTTAGCATTTATATTTTGTTGTTGTTTGTGCTTAGACATATTTGAAACCCAACACATCAAGTGTTGAAGTATAAATTGCTATCGAACTAACGAATACACGAGCTAAAACATTTAGATAAACACTTACTAAGTCGAGACCTTAGTAAGACACGTGGAAAATAAATTTAATACTTCCGTTGCATATAAAACACTCTGATCGGGGACCAACAAATTCAATATAAACTGACTAATTTTTAATTTAATTTGACACGTATCATATAAGAAACTAACATTAATAGAGGGAATGAGCGAATGCAAATACTTTTTTTTTTTTTTTTTTTTTTTTTTGAGATTAGAATGCAAATACTTATTATTGAGATATTTTTGAAAAGACCTAATATATCAAAAATAAATCTCAAATTTTTCTTAAAAAATATTAAATCTCCAATTTTATATGGTGTCAGCAAAATTGGGTTTTCGACTTTGTATATTTGCCCATGAAAAATTAGTTTTTTTGGGCTAATTATTGAGACGTGTGACGCTGGGTTCTCTCTCCACCCATTAATACAATCATGCCAAATCATGAAACACTATTATTATAGATTAATATGATTGAATAATTCAAATTTTCTTATATATTTTTGCTTGAAACTGGCATTTATAGTTCATAAATAAGATAAAATGGGAAGTTAATTTAAAGTTATTATTTACATTTAAACCTTATTTGAATTTCTTTAGGGTTAAACTTAAACATTTATTAAATTGAGTTTTTTTATTTCAAATTTAATTTATTTCTTCCAAAAAAGAAGAAAAATAATTAGAATGATTTTAAACGCAGCCACATTTTTTTTTTCCAAAGCCTCTTTAAAAATATTAAAATATAATATTACAATTTTATCCTTTTATATCTCATTTAAATATTAATTAAATAAATTCAATCAACAAACAAAAATTACCTTGCTAGCCCCCATTACTTGATATCCCACCACAGCCAAAACCCCCAAAACCCCCCCCTCATCTCATCTCTCTCCCTCCCCTTGTT
>JAPKLW010000435.1:36435-49013 GCA_026898455.1 Plectranthus barbatus
AGGTTGGAATGGTCGTCGAATTGTGAAGCGACTCGTCGAACCCAGGCCCGTCGAGACCGGCTCAACAACCTCTACACCTAAAAATTTCAAATCCATGAAATTGGAGGTACGGTTGTTCGATGGCTCTAACGCAAAAGGTTAAAATTTTCAGATAGCAAGATTATTCGACTCTTATAATGTGCTGAAGAATGGCCAATGGGTACACGTCTCTTCTGTTAGAAAATAACCTGCACATGTGGAATAAAAACACAAAAGTAAAAGAAACTCAAATTTTTGTTACCCACTTCAGTGATACCGGGTACGTCTAGGATACTACCAAGCAAGAATAATTTTACTGATAAGGAAAGAAATAAAAAATATAGACTAAGAGCACTTGAAAATAAGTCACAAGGCTTTTATTTATAGTTAAGGGTGTTCGAAAGAATCAATTGGAGATCAAGGGAAATCAATTTTAGATCAATCAAATTAGGAAAGTAATTTGTATTGATTCTTTCTTTATTTGTACTACATCTATAAATTGAGGATGTATCGTTGATGATGAATAACAAAAAATATATTTTGCCTCCATTCGTTTCATTTGTCATGTTAATCTATAAATTCAACATGGTATCAAAGCAGGATTAATATCCTGGCTCTGTAGACCCAGAAAACCAAACCAAAATCAAAATCAACATGTCAGAATCAAGTACGTCAAAAGCAACAGAAAGCATAAACCTTGGACTCAAATTGGATGAAAACAACTATCCAATTTGGTCCCGGTTGATGAAAGTGGCAATCGGTGGCAGAGCGAAAACCAAACATATTACCGGAGATCCTTCCCCACCAAAACCAGGAGAATCAGGCTTCTCTCAATGGGAGGAATCCGACTTGATTATCTTCTCATGGCTTCTCCAGAACATGGAGACCAAACTCATGTCCAAACTTGCCCAACACCAGAAGGCCAAAGCTATCTGGGATAGTTTGGCAATCACATATGGAGAAACTTATGATCCTCTTCAGATTTATGATTTGGAAGTTCGGGCGAATACGGTGAAACAAGGAGATCTGATTGTGGAATCTTTCTGGTCTGAACTGCAAAGTGTATGACTCAACATCGATCAAAGGGACCCATATCCGATCAATTGTTGTGACAAGGGAATTCGTGCCTATCACCAAATCATAGAACAAAGAAGGTTATTTCAATTCCTATCAGGTCTACATGATAAGTTCGACGGTGTTAGACGCGACATACTCAAAGAAACTCCGTTACCTTCCGCTGAAGCTGCATTCTCCAGAGTTCACATAGAGGCCGCACGTCGGCTAATCCAACAGATGGCAACATCCCAGGAATTCGAAACTCAAATTGGATCAGGATTCATGTCCAACGGTAGATTCGACTCAAATCAGCGACAGAGAAACCAGCTAAAAACTATGGTGGATCGGAACAAGTCGGTATGCTCCCACTGTGGAATGAAGAAACACACCAAAGAAGAGTGTTTCCAAATCGTCGGCTATCCGGAATGGTGGGACGACAATCGAAGGACTGCTGGAAAATGAAAAATGGCAGTCGGAATAATTTCCGGTAAGTGCGATGGGGAGGAGAACACTATGGTGGCTGGAGGGTTCGACGGCGCAGTCGCTAGGTTAGGTTCAGGCAGCGCAGTCGCTGGGTTCAGTCCAGCCGGCGATGCAAGTGGCTGGGGGAGACACGGCGTTGCTGAAGCGGTCTCTCATGGCGTTGCTGTAGTGGGAGAAGAAGATCGTGCAGGGCAGCGGTCGGGCTTTCACGGCCACGGCGGCGGGTTCGGTTCAGGCAGCGGTAGTCTGGGTCATTTTCACGGCCACAACGCTGATGGAGGAGAAATCCGTGGCAGGCCGGCATCGAGAGGGTGCAGCGGTTGGTTAAGGGGTCCTATGGGGGTGACGGTCTGATGGGTTTTGTATACTGAAAGCATTTATTATAATGAGTATACGACGGTTTATTTCTCCTATATGTCAAACAATCTTACATGTATGTAACAATGATATCCTCTTGTCTCACCGATAGGGACGATCATACGGCGTGTAGTAGATCGCAGAAGACAGTATGATCACTTGACCTAGTGAGACATAAACTAGATCACAGCCGAGACAGCGTATGAGGATACGTCTGTCCGGATGGCTGTGGCATTGTCGGAATAAGTAGTCTGTCTTGGTTACTTGACATGCTGGTACGAAAGGGTGGCGTATTGATGGACCGCAGTGAGATGTATTCGACTGTCTGACATCAGCGAATACAAGATCTCGTTATTGATTGAATCCAAACCCTAACGAAGGTTCAGGGGTTTGCACGGGTTGACTGTTGCTTTGACTTGCCATGGTGGAGAGCCTGAGTAACGTGCTCGTATATCCGCATCTTGGGTAACAACAGTTCGTGTAGTACTGCCTGAGACTGGGTTTAGGTAACCATATCCGAGCAATAGGATGGGGACATTCCCTAAGGAGCTCAATGATATTCATCGTGCCAAAGTCCTGCAGGCTGATTAAGTTCAGGCACGAGTGATAAGGATTGAGTGGTACTACTCAGGAATAATTAGATATTAATTAATTGTAGATAGAACTTGTCAGAAGCTCCGATTAATTAATGAATGTCCGGTAACCTTAAATATGGGGATTCTCAATTAATGCAACCCGTTCTCATAACGTGGTAATAAAAGGGTAGGTCAGTATTAATTCTGTGGTGAAAAAGAATTAATATTAATTAATTAATTGTGTCCTCGGTTGTGGACATGAGAATTAATTAATTTATAGACCCACTTTATTATTTGCATTAGGTCCCAGGACTGGCCCAATTAAATATGCTGAATTGAGCCCAATAGCCCATTAGGGTTAAAACCCTAGGTCTATAAATAGACAACACTCTCTCTCAAAACCCTAGCCACTTCATAACATTCAAATCAGTTGAAACCCTAGGTAGAGAGAGAGAGGTGGGCGCGACGGCTCTAGTGCAGAGGGAGGAGAATTTTGGTTCTGGCCTTGCACAACTACAGATCTGTGGAGTCCTCACCAGTAGCAGATCTGAACAGCATTGGGATACAACCCTGAAGATCTAATCTGGAAAACAAGATTTTCTTTCTTTCTCTTTCTGTGTTTTTCGAATTTATCTAGAAATTAGACTTCTAATTTCTGTTTCCGCAGATTTAATCGAATCACGTGGTTGAATTATAGTTGGATATTCAAACGCAAAAGATCGGATCAGACTCTATGGAATTACGGTAATCTCTCAATCCACGAATCGAATTAAATTCATAGGAGCATGCTAGGTTTTTGTGAATTTTAATTATATGCAATATCCATAAATCGATCCGGTTCACTTGGGTTTTTGTGATTCGGTTCACTGAAAATCCCTACACGGTCGGCGAGGCGGCGGTTGGGGGAGGAACAGATCCAGCGGCTGGGGGAGAAACAAATCCGGCGGCTGGGAGGAGAGGTAAAGGGTTTGGACACACACAAAACCCTAATTCATTTTATACATGTCAATATTTGCAAAATAGTCCCTTATTTTTCAGTTGTCTTAATTCTGTCCCTCCTAGCTTTACTAATTTGCCTCAATACCCTTCCTTGTGTAATTATAGTAAAATTAAATCCGAACATAAACTTTTTTTTCGGGGATGGATTTTTGATTGCGGAGCCACAAATACTATGTAGTTTGATAAAAACAATTTTTAAATATTTCCAGAACCAATAAAACTCATATCCAAATAGCCAATGGAGATTTTAGTACTCGTTGCTGGATCAGGACGGTGCAAATTTCTCCTACCCTATGCCTATCAAACTGTCTCTTTGTCCCTTCCCTCTCTCATAAAATGCTCTCCATCAGCCATATTACTCGGGAATTAAACTGCACTCTTCTTATAAATCCATCCTTCTGTCTCCTGCAGGATATCAAGACGAAGAAGATCATTGGGCGTGGCACTGAGAAACAGGGGTTGTACTGTGTCGATGAGGTCGATCAAACTGGTACTGCTTTATTTACTCAGACATCAGCAGATAGAAAAATGTGGTTGTGGCATAGACGTTTAGGACACCCTTCTAGGGGATACCTTAAGTTATTGTTTCCGACTTTAGTTAAAAACTCTGTGATTTCTTGTGATTCCTGTGTTATGGCCAAAAGTCACCGACATTCATTCCAGTCTAAAAAATAAAAGAGTTGATCATATTTTTTCTCTTGTCCATTCTGATGTGTGGGGTCCTGCTCCGTGTTTAGGGGGCAGTCGCTTTAAATATTTCCTTCTCTTTGTTGATGACTGCTCTAGGATGACTTGGATCTATTTCTTAGAAACCAAATCACAGGTTTTTGAGAAATTCGTTATGTTCTATGCTATAGTTCAAACTCAATTCAAAAAACAAATTCAGATTCTTCGCTAGCTTCGATAATGGACGAGAATTCATTAATTCATCCATGATCAATTTTTGTCAACAAAAAGGCATCGTGCACCAAACCTCCTGTCCCTATACACCCGAACAAAATGGGATTGTAGAAAGGAAAAATAGGATCCTTTTAGAGATGACCCGTGCTATAATGTTAGAATCTGGTGTTCCCACCACTCTCTGGCCTGAAGCTGTTGCTACTAGTGTTTATCTTCTAAATGGGTTACCTACAAAAATTCTCCAATTCCAAACACCTCTCCAATATCTTTCTTCTCTTGTTACCATTCCTGCCGCTCTCACCCTTGAACCCAGGATTTTTGGTTGTTCTGTCTTTATCCACATTCCAAAACACGAGCACACCAAATTTGCACCTTGTGCTGAAAAATGTGTGTTCATAGGCTATGGGATTAACCTAAAGGGCTAAAGGTGCTACAACCCAAAAACCCGACAAATCATCACTAACATACACTGTGACTTTCTTGAGACATAAGATTTTTTCTGTAACCATCCTAGTGGTCAGGGGGAGAGTAGTAGTGACCATCTAAGCTGGCTCCTAAGTATTCCTTCTGCCGAAGAAAAGCAGGTACCAACCGATCCACTCACAGCGACTTTAGAACAAACCCAACCCGAAGTGCCACCTCCAAGGTCTCCTGACAACTTGGTATCCTCTGGTAATGGTAATAATGTTCCTCCTCCCTCCTCTTCTGATCTCTCTTCCTCTGATTTACCTATTGAATTAAGAGAATCGGAACCCGAGGTAATTATTTTGCAGGAACGATATGTACTCCCCCCTTGAAGTACAAGAGGTGTTCCTCCCAGAAAATATTCGCCTGAAAGAGAGAGTCAACGCAGCAAATAACCTATCGGCTCTCTCGTCAAACTCATTCTTTCAGAAGAAGCTGATGCTTATGAAAAATCTTTATATACAGAAGAGATTCCTCCTTCAGAAGTTGAAGCACTTAGAATACCACACTGGAAAGAGGTGATTCATAAGGAAATAGATGCTTTGAACATAACCAATACTTATGAAAAGTGTCGTCTTCCTGAAGGAAAGAAACCTATTGGATGTAGGTGGGTCTTCACTATTAAAAGAAAGTCTGACGGTTCCATTGAACGATATAAGGCTCGGTTGGTAGCTAAGGGGTACACCCAGACTTATGGGATTGATTATGCTGAGACTTTCTCTCCAGTTGCCAAAATGAATACTGTCAGAGTTCTACTATCAATTGCTGCGACCAAAGATTGGGATCTTCACCAATTCGATGTCGCGAATGCCTTCCTTCATGGGGATCTGAAAGAAGAAGTGTATATGTTACCTCCTCCTGGTTTTTCTCATGAGTTCAAGAAAGATGAAGTTTGCAAACTCAAGAAAACACTGTATGGTCTCAAACAATCTCCTAGAGCTTGGTTTGGAAGATTTACAGCTGTCATGATGAAATTGGGCTTCCAGACGAAGAGGAGATCTACTAACTTGTCTAATCATTTATGTTGATGACATGATTCTAACAAGGAATGATACAACCGAGATTAATGAGTTAAAGACAAGTCTTTTTAAGGAATTCGAGATGAAAGACTTAGGGGGGCTGAAATACTTCTTAGGAATTGAAGTTCTGAGGTCAAAACATGGCATCTTTATCAACCAAAAGAAGTACACTCTTGATCTAGTTGCAGAGACCGGACTCTTTGATTGTAAGCCAGCAACCACTCCTATCGCTGTCAATCATAGGCTCCAAATCAAAGAAGGAGACGATGATACCGATCGAGAACAATATCAGCGACTTGTGGGAAGCCTCATCTACCTCTCCCACACTCGCCCCGATATATCTTACGGTGTTGTAGTCAGCCAGTTCATGCACCATCCTCAAGTTGAACATCTTGAAGTTGCCTTAAGAATTGTTAAATATCTAAAAGGAACAGTTGATTTTGGAGTCCTCTTCAGAAAATCGAATAACCTCGAAATCCAAGCATACACCGATGCAGACTGGGCAGGAAATCCAGTCGACAGGAAATCCACAGCCGGCTACTTTGTTTTAGTTGGAGGGAATCTTGTCTCTTGGAGAAGCAAGAAGCAAAAGGTTGTTGCACTATCCAGTGCAGAAGCTGAGTTCAGAGGAATTAAAAGCGGTCTAACAGAAGTCTTATGGGTGAGAAGACTTATGAAGGAACTAGGGCTCTTCTCTGGAAAGACTTGTTGTCTTCTCTG
This sequence comes from Plectranthus barbatus, assembly GCA_026898455.1. Lineage (NCBI taxonomy): Eukaryota > Viridiplantae > Streptophyta > Magnoliopsida > Lamiales > Lamiaceae > Plectranthus > Plectranthus barbatus. Next base: position 43,028 of record JAPKLW010000435.1, read on the forward strand.
TGACAACAAGGCTGCGATAAGCATCTCTAGTAATCCTGTTCAACACGACCGTACTAAACATGTGGAGGTTGATCGACACTTAATAAAAGAAAAGATCAAAGATGGCACAATTGCGCTTCCGTTTGTCTCTTCAAAAAATCAGTTGGCCGACTTCCTAACTAAAGCTGTGGATTCTGGTAGTTTTTCTGAAGTTCTGGGGAAGTTAAGTATAGGGAATCCCAATACCTAACTTGAGGGGCAGTGTTGGAAAGAATCAATTGGAGATCAAGGGAAATCAATTTTAGATCAATCAAAATAGGAGTAATTTGTATTGATTTGTATTGATTCTTATAAATTGAGGATGCATCATTGAGGATGAATAACTGAAAATATATCTTTTGCCTCCATTCGTTTCATTTATCATGTTAATTTCTAAATTCAACAAAGGGCCAAGTCTCTTTTTTTAATTTTTTTATTTTTTACCACCAATATGGGACAATCTCCACACCACACTCAAATCTTCCACCTGGAGATTATTCCTATGGTGGGACATGTTCTCTTTCACCAACCCAACTCATGGTAGTGCCACACCCTCATCTTCAAACTTTGAGGTAAGTTAAAGCCATGCACGATTTTAACTTATCAAATGTTACAATCTTTGTCTACATATCGGCAGGGTTTTTAACTTCTTTCAATTTTCTCCAAATCTATGAGCCCAACCTTGCATGCCAAACTAATATTAAATAAGAACATCGACCAACCGATTTCATGAATAACCCACTAGGTTTTAGAATATTTACAATATACATGATGTATGCTATTGTGTAAACAGATATTATGAAATGAATTAGCTAGTTTTCATCTTCTTTCTCTCTATTCGTTTTGCTCTTCTCTCTATAATTCTGGAGTTCGAGGCCAGTCAAAGTATCGCTAATCTTTGATAAGTTTAAGATTGTATCAAAATGAACTTATGATAAGAATGCCGGCAAATTTCAAGGTAAGACTACGATTTAACTACATATTCATTATTATAGTATTTCTCAATAAAACTTCCTTCATTAATGATTCTTTAAATTTAAAAATTAATAAGAATAATTAAATAATAAAATATGAATAGCTTAATAATTTCATCTTTCAAGTTCTAAATTAATAATTAATACTCCCTCCCTCCTAAAATAATTGTCTTGTTTTCCTTTTTCGTCTGTCCCAAACAATTATCATCTTTCCTAAAATGAAAAGTTAATACACACTCACTAATAAAATACTAATTTCCTCTATCTCTACTCGTATTGGTATCTGTGCTATTTCCAAACCAGACAATTGTTTTTGGGACGGAGGTAGTATCTTAAATCTTAGATCGATAATACTCTTATCTTAAAACATTAGACGTCTCTCACCTAAACTATTAGGCTATCAAGTGTACAACATTTGAAGCAACACAAACCAACACCGCTTAAACTCCTCCAAAAACTCATCAAATCAACAATGGCTTCCCTCCAATAAACAACCTTCTATATTCCAAGTTAGGAAGCCTGTGAAAAGAATATAGAACACGTGATGAGAAGAAAATATGTTTGTATATTAGGTTTGAGAAATTTAACTAGTACATTTTTCATTATCGAGACTAGGAGTCTTCACCCATATATGTCTAGAATGGGACAAGTGGTTCTAGGAGAAGGGATCCTAACAAACAATAAATTAAAAATGTGATAACACTCTCTCTCAAGCTTGTATGCTAAATAGGCCCCCTAAACACCATTGCTGGAACACATGAATGGAATTCCCAAAATGAGTGGAAGTTTGACAAGAAGTCGACTCTCTAAAACCATCCGCAATCTGAGCATATGAAGGAAGATGCTAGGAATGAATAGAACTACTCATCAACTTATCTTGCACAAAGTGAAAATCAACCCCGACATGCTTAACATTGGGATTGCACATAGGATTTGACGATGAAGCAACAACACCCAAATTCTCCATCCATACAAGAGGTTCAACGATAAGGAATGTGCAATTATTTGAAGTAAAGAATGAATTAATTGAAAATCACAAGTAGCCTATGTGAGACTATGAAACTCAGCCTCAGTACTTGATCCTAAAACATTAATTGATTGATTCTTAGCATTCCAAGCAACTAAATTATGTCTAAGAAATATACAAGTACCAGATGTGGATTTTTATCATCTTTGTTAACAATCAAATTGGCATCAACTACATCTAAGTCGGGGATGGCTGAAGAAATAAACCATACTTCAATTTGCCAACAAGGTAATGAATGATTCATTTGACTGCAAAACCCTTTCAATTCTCCTGTCTTATTTATAAAGTTTCCAAATTTGACTTATTTTAGTTTCTAATAGTCTTTAAAATAACTTTCAAAATTTGATTTTCTCGAACAATATTCTGAAAAGCTATAATTCAGTATTTGAGGTTTTTCGATATTTCATTCCTCCTGAAATCGATAATTTTCATTTGCTGCTATATTATTAACCTCTGCTAAGTTGCTAAATAAATTTAGTGATCAAATTTTGGCACCGTTGCCAGGGAGTGAATAGAATTAATCTTGATACTGAATTTGTTATTGGGATATTGATTTGAGATTTGATCTCTATTTTTAATTCTCAATTTTCGTGCAAGTTTAGTTTCTATTTCGGTCGACGTAGAATAATTTTGATTGACGCGTGTTCAAAACTTGCGTCAGTCGACTTGTACTTATATCAGCCACGCAGAATCAATTTATTTTATATTTATTTCCTTTATTGTTTGTTTCAAGTTTAATCACTTTCCTTTTCTTTGTCTAGGTATTATGACCACAAGAGCTAGAGGAAAAGTGTTGATAACATACAATCCTGAGATTGAAGCTATTTGTCGAAGGAATAATAGCAAAAAGAACCGTGATAACGGAGAATCCAATAACCAAGAAATCAAGATGGATCCAATCGATCAGAATAATGAGCCAAACAATCAGCAGAACCAACATGTCCTCAATCCAGAAGAGCAAGTTGAACTTGTTCGAGAGATGCAGGCAATGAGGGAGCAGATCCGCCTGTTGAACAATGCAAGAAACAACAACAATCCTCGAAGTAATCAACCTCAAGAAAATCTATCAGATGAAGAAGAAGAACTGGAGAGATTCGATGAAGGATGAGGATAAGGATGCCATTCAAAAGAGGTACCAGCCCAAGTTCCATGAGACAGATTTCCGAGTTGGCATCAATGCCAACAATTTTGAGCTAAAGTCAAGATTGGTACAGATGGTACAACAAAACCAATCCGGTGGTAGGGAAACTGAAGGTACCTGGACAAGTTCTTCCTGCTTTACAATACGATGATGATAAATGGAGTCAGACAAGGAGCCATCAAGATGCGACTTTTCGCATTCTCTCTGAGGTATAAAACATATTCTTGGATTTCCGTTATGCAATACGATGAAGATAAATGGAGTTAGTCAAGGAGCCATCCGGATGCGAATTTTCGCATTCTCTCTGAGGGATATAGGATAATCTTGGTTTTCTGCTCTTGACAATAGCCAAATTGAAACCTGAGGTGAGTTGAGGAATGAGTTCTTATCAAATTTCTTTCCACCTAATGTCATTAGACAAAGGAGGAAGGATACCACTCGCTTTGCTCAAAGGCATGATGAAAATTTCTATGAGGCTTGGGAGCGATACAAGGATCTGCTGAGAGCTTGTCCTGGCCATGGACTATCACTTGAAGAGCAGGCAGAGACTTTCTATGATGAATTGAATGACAGGACAATTGAGTTGGTTGATGCTACACTTGGAGATACCATAATGTCAAAAAGTGCTAGGAGAGCCATGAAATTCTTCCAAAAGATGACGAATAACACTCACAGATGGTCTGTTGTGCAACAAAGGCCTGTAAAAGTTGTGGAACAAGTCACTGATGAAGTGGACTTAAAGGCAGAGTGAAGAATTTGAGAGAGGATTTTGCTGCACTCAAGGATGGACAAACCGTTGCTATTGTTGATCCAGTCCCAGCTCAGGTTGAAGGAGATTGCGTGTATGTTAATTTTGTCCAACGAGGAGGTTATCAGAATAACTATAGAGGAGGCTATTAGCAAAAAAATTAGACCTACAACCCCAATGCTGCAACTAAACATCCTGGTTTCTTTTATTCAAATCTTGAAGCTGCAGAAAAACCACCACCTGGGTTTGCAGTTCAGAATGGTGCAGTTGTGGAGCAAAAGAAGCTGAATCTCGAGAAAATCCTGGCTAAGTTCATACAAAGCTCAACCGACAGAGTGAAAAATTAGAGCAGAAAGTATCAGGAGTGAGGACCAAGGTGGACCGAGTGGAGAAGCATATGTAGATAATTGAAACCCAAGTCAGTCAAATTGCTAATGCCCTTGGAGCACAACACAAACTAGGCCATCTCCCAAGCAATACACAGGTAAATCCAAAGAATCAGAGTAATGAGGTCAATGCCATCACTTTCAGAGGTGGAAAATCATACCAGGGGCCAAAACATCCAGAAACAGACCCACCGGAGGGAAACGAGGGTGAACAGGTCCAAAAAGGTGCGAAGTAGGCCTCTATTTTGACTGACGTAGTTAGCATCGATCGACGCAAAGGCGAAGGAGAGACAATTGAACACAAGGCCGCTTCGACCAATGCAGAGCCATGTCGGTCAACACAAGCTTCCTGTCCATCTATCAAGAAGCCCCTGATGCCGTATCCACAACGCTTTGCCAAATTAAAGATGAATGAACGATATTCACACATTTTGGAGATCATGAAGATAGTGCACATCAATATTCCACATGTTGAGGCTATAGGATCTGAGTCTGCAATAGACAACGTGAATTGTCTTTTATTATTTTAGCCATTTAGATATTTCTTAGGGTATCATAATAAATTAGATTGAATAAACCAGACGAACCCTATGAATGCTCCTAATATTTAATTGCAAAGGATGGATTTACGGAATATCTGAAATCCAGCTTTTGATCTCTAGATTTGGATGACGGCAGTGGATTTGAATGTGGGGATCTTGATCAATGCTATTGTGCTCCAACAGATCTGATCTTCTGATCTGTTCTCTTGCTCCTCGGAAATCTGGTGTGGATACACTAACGAGTTGATTCAGAAGGTCGGAGAAATTGATCACTTTCTCCATTCTGAATAGTCGTCGCCCCTCTTTTTTTTTCTCTTAATTCTGTACTGTCATACTGAATTTTGTATTGTGTGTAAACAATACTGATTCAATTGAGAGAAGGGGTTTATACAGCATTAGAGTTTGGAAAACCCTAATGCTAATGGGCTCTGAGCAGTTTGTGGGCCAGGCCAGGGATCAAATGCAAATAATAAAGTGGGCCTTCCTTATTAATTAATTACATGTCCAACCCAGAACATAATTAATTAATAAAACATTATTTTACCTTCACCACAGAAACAATGCTGACTCACCCCTTTATTACCACGTTATTTGGAACAAGTTGCATTAAACTTGAATGATCCACATATTTAAGGTTCCAGACATTAATTAATTAATTTGGCTTATGACAATTAACCACAATTGATTAATCTCTTATTTCCTGAGTAGTACCACTCACTCCTTTTCACTTATGCCTGAATTAAATAATTCAACCTGCAGGGTTTAGCATAATGAACCCTGTGAGCTCCTCATGAAATGCCCCCATCCTAAAGCGGATATGATTACATATATGTCCAGTCTAAGCAGGCCACACACAAATTGCTATTGGAATTGTTTACATAAAAGCATTATGATTGGTATATTAGGAAACGTTATGTTTGATATACTGGAAATCATTAATGACTTACAATAAACAACTCCTGTTCGGATTGACAATCATACGATGTGAACAAACACATCCAGTTATCTCGTCAATAGGGAAATCATACGGTGTGTAAGAGATCACAGAAGATCGTATAGATCGTTCGACCTAGCGAGATATAAATAGTTATCACAGCTGAGAAAGTTTCTGGTTTGGCTGTCAGTTTAGGTTGCGGCACACAAGTCCATA
>JAPKLW010000435.1:49023-61873 GCA_026898455.1 Plectranthus barbatus
TAATTAATTACAGCTAATTGTCATACGCTGAATTAATTAATGAATGTGTGAAACCTTAAATATGGTTATTAACCAAGTCAATGCAACCCGTTCCTAATAACGTGGTAATAAAGGGGTAGGTTAGCATTAATTCTCTGGTGGGATGAATTAATGTTTATTAATTAATTATGTTCTAGGTTGAACATGGATTTAATTAATAGGAGGCCCACTTTATTATTTGCATTTGATCCCTGGTCTGACCCAACACTGCTCAGAGCCCATTAGGGTTTATTAAACCCTAATAGCCCATTCTCAGATCTATATAAATAGACGAATCTCTCATTTTCCCACATAAGTTTTGAAGTTTCAAATCAGAAACCCTAAAGAGATTGAGAGAGAGTGGGCGGCTGTAGATTCAATAGCGTATCCTCACCAGATTTCCGGATCGAGCAAGGTTACAGATCAGAAGATCAGATCTGTAGGAACACCATTGTTTTGATCGATTCCAGATCCAGATCTACACCATCATCATTGCCATCATCGATCTAGATCTGTAGATCAGTCGTTGGAGTCTCAGGTATTCCTTTGAATCTACAAATTAAAATAAATAGGAGCATGCATAGGGCATTTACTGTTTGTCATGATATTTATTTTGATATCCATAAATCGAATCTGGAGTTATAATAAATGGCGATTCATGTCGCCTATTGTAGACTCAAATCCTACAACTGCCACACCCAAGATGCAGGTATAAGAGTAAATGTAAGACTCGCCACCATAGCAAGTCAAAGTGTGGTCAACTTTTGCATGCCCCTTAGCCTTCCATTAGGTTTAAGATCATCACAAGTATCTAGAGATCTGGCTCATTCATATGTCAATTAAAATGCCACATCTCCTTATTGATCCCATCAATACATAAGGATGTACCGACACATCAAGTAGCCAGGATAAGCTCACTTATGAACTGATGTGTTGCAACCTAAACCAAAAGCCTATCCAGGGACTTTCTCAGCTGGGGGTGTAATCGAACCGAGTCGAGCCGAGTAGTGTCGTGCTCAAGTTTGACTTGTTTAGTATCGAGTCGAGTTTCGAGCTTTTTTATCGAATACTTTGAAGTTCACGAACTTTATCGAGCCTAAATCGAGCCTAAACGAACTTTATAAATTTAGAATATATTTAAAATATTCAGTATTATTTGAAAGAAAAAGTTATTTATTCAAAAATTAATATTATATCCATACCCAAATTAAAGTTTTTTTCATTATTAGAAAGATATATCATTATTGTTACTCTCAAATTCTTAAAATATTAATAATATAAAATTAATAATTTAATATTTCTTACTAATTTTAGCTAACGAGCTTGCTCACGAGCTCACAAGTCGAATACCATGATGCTCAAGTTTGGTTCATTTAATAAACGAGCTTCCCTAAACGAGTTCAAACGAGCTTTTATTGAGTCGAGATCCGAGTAGCTCACGAACAGTTTGGTTCATTTACAGCCCTTGCTATGATACTATTTATACCTCGCTGGGTCAAACGATTCATATGATCCTCTGTGATCTCCTACACACCATATGATCATCCCTATAGGCGATATAATATGATATTATAGTTCGTATCGTATGTTTGTTATATCAGATAAAGACTATGTTGATGTAACACAATTATGAAGACCACTGTATCAATCAATCACACTTAATCATAAATGCTTTTAGTACAATCCCAACAGAGGCCCTGCGAGAGATGCCCGTTTACATCAAGTTTCTAAAAGATATGGTTTCTCAGAAAAGGCCATTCATGGAGCATGAAACTGTGAATATGTTTGAGGAATGCAGTGCTCTGATACAGACGAAGATGCCACTGAAGAGGGAGGATCCCGATTCTTTTACCACTAGAGCATACTAATTATATCATAGGAAGCAAATAAATTTATAACCAGGAATGTCAAAACCACAGGGATAGTGCAACGGCAATATTTCATGTACTGAACACAGTTTATCAACTCGTTGTTTGAGAAATCCAAAATTGAGAGGTTTTGTTTTCAATCAAAAAATAACTTTTGAAAAAAATCAAATAAAAAAAACACGGATCCTAGGGAATTCAACCAATCAAATTAACATGCATAAATCAATCAATCCAAACCCATATAATTATTATGGTGGAAAATCTTATAAATTGGAATTAATTCCTTGGTTATGCAATTAAAACCTAGATTACTAGAAAGTGAACCCTACCTTTTGAGTCTCAATAACACAAACTTGTTAATCTCGATAAACATGCAGATTAAATCCTACAATTGAATCTTCTTTTTGAGACAGAAAATAATTATATCAAATTCCCTCTTCCTATTGTTAATTATCTCCTCTTAGTCTCAAATTAACAGCTATCAATCTAATTCAATTTTCATCTCTCGATCCTTCAATTGAAAATAGATTTTAGAATGAAAACCAGAGAATTTGAACCAATTAATAAGGGTTGAATTTAATTGAATTACACCATACCAATTAGATGGAGAAAACCCTAGAACCTGTTAGGGTTTCTAGCCAGACATGCTAAAAACACAAATTGAAATAAACACATAAAATTGCATTGAACTTACTTGGAACATAAAGAAATTGAATCTTAAAGTCTCGAACGTCTTCGAATTCCAAAGCAACAAAATAAAGTAAAGAAAATCGTATAATTAAAGTAAATTAAATGCTGAAAATAAATAATGAAAAACTAAAAACTTGAGATTGAAAAAGGGATAAAGATGATCTAATTTTTTGAGTTATAATGTTGTATTTATAGAGGGGGAAATTAAATCTTCACAGGGTATTGGGTTTGGGAAGGAAAAATCTCCAATTTGGGCAAAATCTGCCTTTTCGTCCTCGGTGTCGATCAATAACACGGGTGTCAATCGACACGTTTGCAAGTCGACACCCACATCACAACTTCTTTCTCGATTGATCTTCATCCTTCTTGTTGGTCGACACGAATGTCAATCTTCAACCCTCGTGTGGCCGGAAACTTCCTCCGTCTTTTGACTTCATTTGATCCTCTGTGTTGACCGACACAACCTCTATGTCGATCGATACAGAGGTATTTTGGGTGGATTTTCCATCTTTTGATCAACCTCTAATCATTTCACGTTAGACCCAAATACCTACAAAAGTTAGCATAACAAGAGTAATATCCTTTATAAACAATTCATGCTCAATTATTGACCTGAAACAAATGCAAATGCATGAAACAACAAAGAAAACAATGTGATAAGTGAGGCAAAATACGAGTTTGTCAACCCCCCAAACTTAAACACTTGATTGTCCTCAATCAATAAAAAGAATTAATGAACAAATCAAGTAGGAGAGAAGTTTTTGGTCCCTGATCAGATTATTTATAATTGCAGCGGAATGTTTAACAATGTCTTGCACTTATCTTGCTAAGGTTACACCTTAGCAAGTGTTTATCAAATGTGTTTAAGCTCAAATATTCGTTAGGTTTATTGTAGATTATACTTCAACACTTGGTGTGTTGAGTTTCAAATTAACCAATACGTAACGAAATAAAAAGTAGTAAATGAACATAGGATTTATAGTGGTTCGAACAAATGTTCTACGTCCACTCTTCAGTCCTCATAACTGAAAATTCACTAAAGATTAATTACAAGGTCGGACTTGATCTCTAACGTTGAGCAGCTCCTTCATCTGGTTAGCGCGCACCTTCAAGTACCTCGGTCTTCAATCTTCACTTGGACACTCCTTAGAGTGAGGATAAACCTCCCTTCTCTTCGGACATCGACCTTGGGAGTTTTAATGTTCTTCCCAGAACATTTCATTGTTTGGCAGTAACCCGTGATAATCACTCTTGCAGAGCAAGGTGACTGCTAGATTCTTTCTAGGATAGAAAGAATCCCAAAATTAACCTAAGAAGAAGCTTCAAAGGTCTGGAGCTTTAAATACGAAAGCTTATACAAAGCCTCGATCAAATATATGGTAGGATGTGAGTTCGCCTGAGATTGAAAGTATTATGATCTTTCTAATTTCCCTGTTGTGAATCTTTCGTGAACCTATCGAACTCACTTCCATATCACCTATTTCTGACAATATTCCTAACAGTTTCCCCCTTTTTAGTGCGATCAAAGCCTCAACTCTAACAAACTGATTAGGAGAAAGCTTATTTCTGAGATTACAAAGTATTCATATCAATTCTATTCTCAACATATCAACTTCCTTAGACTCAGTATGATTACGAAATGCCCCCCCTCGAAATAACAAGGGTATTGCTCGATTAGAAATTTTTTTGCTTCAGGTGAATGGCTTTCAAATCATCAACCAGATAAGCATATAATGCATTCACACACAATTATAGACGAACATGCAGGATCATATCACTCACCCAATAATCCAAGCAATTTCGCTGATTACAATGAATGTGTAAGTTCAACAATAACAATTAATTCAGCTATAACAGTCTTCAACCTAGGTTAGTTTCCATTCAAAAATCTTGCAGTAGGATACAAGAAACTTACACCCAAATCCAAAACTAAAAGATTTTATCGGAAGACTTGTGAGATATGGAAGGATTACTTTTTATTTGTCGAGGAGTTCGAATCAACATCTTTGGCACTTGAGGAGCCGGTGGGTTTCTTCAGCTTTCTGAGGGTCTTGGTTGTGACCTTCATGAAATTATCCACGAAAGCTTCTCGTTCTTCTCTTCTGATCCTCTCTCATTCTTCTTTCTTCCTCTATTCCTCATTCTCTTCTTCTTCTTCTTCTTGTTGTCTCCTTAAGTCTTCTTCCAATTTTCTACGTGATTCGAGGTGCCGGAGTCTCTCTTCTTCTTCTTCTTCTTTTTCTTTGTCTGGCAACTACTTGCTTCTCGGTGTACTACTGCTTGGATGTCTGGTCCATCCTATCATCTGCCCATTCTTCTTCACTCCTCCAATAGCTTAGACCCATCCGTGCCATCATGATTGCGCGGTCTTCATAGTGTAGTTCGTGGGTGGCGTAGTCGAAAAATATCCACCTCTGAAACTCTATCTTAAACTATTCAAGATCGGAAGACTCATCCACGAATTCAGGGGCATATGTGGTCTCAAGCTCGTCTACAACTTGGGCTTCAATGAACACAAATTTGTCTTTTGGCCACGAGATGAGGTTGTCGTTCTTCTCGTCCTTCACCGTGACAGGAGGGCACCACTTGGAAATCCTATTTGCTTTAAACCTCCTATTAGGTGCTCCTTCCATGGGCACTATCTGTATTTCTTGTCTGAAAACAGATTCGCCATCTGCAAGCATCAAGATCCCCTGGGTAGCTTCTGCACTCCCTGTCATCTCCACATCATCTTTATTCGGAATGTCACCGAATGAGATACCTAAGACTTCAGGAGAAGTAGGAATCAGAATATGCCTCTGCCACAACACTCCAATGGTCTTGTTCAGCACAAAGGGAGTTTCTACTCCTAATCTCTATTCCGGAATAGTAGCTGGATCCACTCCCAAAGCATGAAGATACTGCTTGCTGTGTGCTTTTATGTTTGTGGTAAGTTTGACCTGCAATCTTGCTCGGGTCTCATTATCAACTAAGGTAGTGACTTCTTTCTCCTTGGCTTCCGTCTCAGCAACTTCTCTTACATCAACTTCCCTTTCAGCTGTTGATTCATGTTGCTGGCCAGCCGTCTGATTGACTACCTCTGGGTTTGCTGTACCCTTCTCAATTATCTATCAAAGTTAGCATTCACCTTCTCTATCGTCTTGTCTCATTCAGCAGGGGTTTGGCTGTCCTCCTGCACCAAGTCTCATTCTGCTAAAATTGTAACAACTCGGCTTTCTCCTTGCACCGCAGATTGTTTATCCTCAATCATTTTCTCAATAACAAAACTGCTACCACCTTGCACAGCAGTCTGTTCCACACTTCCCTCTACAACACAGCTACCTCCTATCACTGCAGCCTGTAGGACAACAATACTTTCAACATTAACATTAGCACCAATACTTCCCCTTTGAGCAGTGATGGGCTGAACAATCTGAATAGCAAAACTCCTTTCTCCTTGCGTAGGAGTCTGCTCGATCATCGGGTTGCTTGATCTTCTTGGCAAAACATCTTGCAAATCCCTGAATGCTCCTTTTCTTTGCATTTTTTCAAACTCAGCATCTGTCAGAGCATCTGGATTTACAATCCTTTCCTCGGCATCACTAACCTTAGTTTTACCTTTGGCAATGTGCGCCCTTTCAACTTTCTTTTTGGTGATACGTTCAGGTTGATCACCATCCTTCACCTTGGCATTGCGCTCTTCATAGACAGCTATGACTTGCTCGTATTTGGCATCCCTTTGATCTAGGAGCATCTGCAGCTTTGCCTTGTCGAATTCCTTCTACTCTCGTGCCTTCTTCAATACCTTCTCCTGACGCCTCTTCTTCCATTCTTCCTTCTCCTATTCTGAGAACTCTAGATTTCTCTTAGTTTCTTTGGAGTCTGACTCGATAGGCACTTCATCGGCATCCTCTACAACATCAGGAATCGGTAGTGATGTGTCTACTATCGGGATAGTGACCTGAACAGTTGATCCTTGGAGGTGATCATTCCTTCCTCTCTTCTTTGTTTTTCCTTCATCATCACCAGGCTTTCTTTTCCCTTGCTGGGGGCTCTTAGGCGTTGGCTTTTTCCTCACTACAGGTGGCATGGGGGGTTCCAGTTGTGTGATATCTTGCAGACTTTCAAATTGTTTGAATAGGGAATCCTGTTCTGCCTGCTTTCTTTCCGCTTTAATTTCCTCCCCAGTCAGTGAAATGGCTGTCAGCAGAATGGCCTCGCCTAGGTAGGGCTCTTCCTCATCAAAAACCGACTTATTGGGGGTCGACATTGCTCTTTCCTCTCGGAACTAGTGGCCCCTTGAAGTCCATCAGTGATTGTTGCTTCTTGGTGGACGGTATGTTGTCAGTGGCTAGCAAATATTCTCCACAACAGCGCTTCCCTCTGGGTATGATGCCCTCAAGAAAGTGACTTATCTTGAGTACAAACCCACGTCCTGGATAAACGTATGCTCCGTATTGATGTTCTAGTTCTTGTAGACGTGCCCCTACCACTTTGTGTAGATGAACTTTGCCCAATTCCCACGGACATGATCATCAATAGCCATCAACACAACAAACTTTTTGGCACTCAACTCGGAAAGAGAGCCAAATTTGCCTACCAACATCCTTATCACTATTTGCACTAGGCTCTTCACGGGCTCTTCCAATGATCTCAACGGTGCAGCCGGTTTCCATGGATCTGTAAATGTATCTTTCTTCCACCTGCGTCGTCGCTTCTGCATCTCTTCATCATCATTTACTTTGTAGGTGGCAAAATCCTATCCATCCTCTCTCAGGCCATAATTCTCTTCTAACACCTCTGGGCTCACTACTATCTTCGTGTCCAAAACACTTGTGGTGAAGAATTTCTCACTCTTATCAATCACGGTTCGGGCAAAGAATTCTACAACTATGTGAGGCCGAAACACGAGGGGTTCCGCAAACAAGTACTTCAGAAGGTCTTCACGATCGAGTTTGTCGATGAGTCTATCGCAGTAATGCTTTCTGAACAATGACTTGTAGAGTATCTTGTCCTTTCGTACTTGAGCCACCATTCTTTGTTCAATGGTGAGTGTGTCTAGTGCCTTGCCGTGAGCAATGTCAACCATGAAACCATAAGGGATTGTGTTGGGAAATCTGGCTAAGTTTCCCTTCTCCAGTTGATAGCTTAGATCTTAGATTTGGTGTTTAAGTGTTTTGGTGGATCAAATCCAAGTCCAACCAGCGTCAGTTTGTCTCTAGAATAGCTCTAGTCTCAAATGTAAAGTCCTGTTTAGGTATTTTGAGTTGTAAGTCGCAGCTGATCAAGACTCATGCTGGCTACTGTTCACCAGCATGAGATGTGCTTACCAGTTGAGAGAAGTCTCACCAGCAAGCGGCTGACGAAGACTCATGCTGACACTGTTCATCAGCATGGAGTAGAGCTATTGACTGGTTACTGTTCACCAGTTGGGAAGATTTCACCAGCAGGAGGCTGAGAGATCTTACCAGCAGAATATGTGTTCTGGCTGACACTATTCACCAGCGGTGAAGCCACCAGTCACGGGAGATTCCAAGAGATAACATCAGACAAATTGGTAGACCTTGATTGTGCTAAGGAAAGTCACCAGCAGAGACTGCCAGCACAAGATCACCAGTATGATCTACCAGTCGGAGGTTATCAGCAGAATTCAAGATTCGCTCTCCCAGAGTCTTAGAGACAAAAAGAAGATTCGTCGAGGAATTAACTGACAGAGTATGACTTTAAGGAGGATACCTTAAAGTCTATCAGTTCAAGACACCAGTTCCGATTCCTCGTACTGACGAATAGAGTCGTTCTGACACAAAGAGATCTGTGTCAGATAAAGCGATCAAAGGTATGGCACTTTCCGGAAATTCCTACCTGCCGCCTGCAGAAGGACATGCGAGGACAGAGACTTTTCCGGATGTGTCCAAACGGCTAGTATTTGAATCTGAATCTCACGTCTATAAATACGTGAGATCCAACAGCATTCAATACTCTTGCCCAATCTTAGCCACTCTTGACCTACCGAAAGCTCAAACGCATTCATATCAGCGTATAAGCAATCTTTCGAGGCTTTTCTTAAAGCTACTCCGTGTGTCAATCATTTGAACACGAGACTCCAAGCTTCTAGCTTGTGAGTTATTGATCTCATTTGGTGTTCTTTCTCATTCCGAGGAAGAACATAGCAGCTCTTGAGCCAGCCAGCTCCAGAGTTATTACGGGCAGTTTTGCCGCCAGCAAGAGTCAAGTTCTTGGGAGAACTCAACACCCAATCAGTCGGAGGAGGAGGTTGAAGTGACGTGCTCGCACTCCATCCATCTGACGAGAGTTGAAGAAGGACAAGGACCGGGAGCGGTTGATCCAGTGGACTGGTAGACGAGGCATCTACCAGCTGGAAATAGATCGTAGGAAATCTTGTACCGGATTACTCTCTTTAGTGAATTTCCAGTGCTTCGACTGGAGAGTGGACGTAGATCAGTTGATCGAACCACTATAAAATATCCTTGTTATTTACTGCTTTCAGCATTTACTTACTGATTTAAAACCCAGCACCCAAGTGCTGGAGTATAACTGAAACCAGTTTATAACTGTGCAAACTCGACTCTAAAAGTTTCTAAGTCCTGAGTCATCAGCTGACCAGCCAGTTGCCAGTCAGCTGAATACTCAGTTGCCAGTTGACTTACCAGCTGACAAGGTCCCAGTCAGTTGTGTAACCAGCAGAGTGCAAGAAACGAACTTACGTATTTTCCGCTGCCAAAGTATACCCTGATATCCGGGACCAACAGATTGATTCATCAATCTGCTCCTTCTTGAATACACCTATGAACATCAGCTGAAACTATTTAGGTTCTCTGGGAATGCATGGCCTTCCGGATGATTCAGCAGGGGGATTGGAACGGCTAGATAATTCTGCCATTGATAATTTTTCTGAACCCAAAGAGATATAGAGTCGAAGAAAAGTTTGAAGTCAAAAGTATATGGAGTAATAGGGTTTAGAAATCTCAAACCAACTTTCTTTATACGATTGGGAGCAATCAGCTATGTGTATGTGTGAGCTGTTGGTTCTCCATTCTGATCTGGCTGGATTGATGATTGGGCAGTTGATGCTGGTTCACCTTTCATCCCACGATAATGGAAAGTTGTGCGTGGCTGACGTGGCTTGTGCTTATTTGTCGGCGCTCTGTGCAGCTATCATTCTGCTAATTAATCTAGACTCCTTAGCTGCTCCGTCAATCAGATAATCCTGCCTTTTGAGACATTATCTCTCTTTTGTCTGCTGAACTGAATTTAGCAAACAATAAGGCATGTTGCTAAGAGCTTGGACTTAGCAACCAACAAGCATATGCCGAGGGCTTGTATTCAGCATTTGATAAGTATTTGCTAAGACCTTGGACCCAACAACTAATAAATACACCTGCTGAGAGCTTGGACTCAGCAGTCAGCTTTGATTCCTCTATGATCCCAGAATACCATGAACAATAGGAATCTGCTGAGAGCTTGGACTCAAAAGTGGGTTCAAATTCTGCAAGGATATTAGTATACCGTAGACCTTTGATATATGCAAGGATCTTAGTATACCGTTGACCTTGGACTCAACAGCGAACTCGAATTCTGCTAAGGTCTTAGTATCCCGTAGACAATTGGCATCTGTTGAGAGCTTGGACTCAGCAGTGAATCTTGAATATGCTAAGATTTATACATAGCCATCTACGGGTATCTGGTGAGAGCTTCTACTTAACAGTCTTCGGGGTTCTACCGAGAGCTTGAACTCAGTAGACCAATCGGTCTCTTAAACATTTTGATCTTTCAGAGCTCAAAGAGTCGTTTAATGAGAGCTCGGACTCAGTAACCATCAGGAATCGGCTGAGAGCTTGGACTCAGCAGTCAGCAGAGAGTTTTGCTTGATAACAATTTATCACTTTAACCATCAAGCACTCTACTTCCGACTTAGCTTCGGGGGAGACCTTAACATTCCTATCTATTAATTTTCCTTTTAATCTTTGATTTTCACTAAGGAAAAAGCGTATGATTCTTTTTTATAGAAAGCTATTTACACAAGGAGTGTAATGATCTAACATTTTATTTAAGCAATTTTTATTTTGAGACAACAGAGTATTGTCATCAAAACGAGCATATTGCTTTAATGATATCAATGATTTACAAGTGTTACACTTTGGAAAGTATAAAACTACAAGATACAATGATCAATTCTTCTTCAAACTGCTCCAAATAACGCCTTTTCTAGATCTGCTCCTTCTTCTTGGTCTCCTCCCCGAGCTCGTTGTTGCATGTCTCCCCACATGCGCAACAACGCCTAGATTGCTCATAGATGTCTCTTATCACTTCATCTTCTAGCTCCTCGAGCTTTGTACGGAGACATCTCTTCATTTGTCAACCTGCAGACAATCTAGCTACCTTGTGAAGGAAGTCCGACGCTAGCAAATCTCACCATTTGCTTAGGATGGTGCCCTTCTCCACACTTTCCATCAGCACCAGGAGCCATACAAATGTTTCCTACTTTGTGTAGGATGGGTAACATCTGCACCACCTGCATGCTCGCACGTCTAGATGCGTTCTTCTTTAGCCCTGGATGCCAAGCAGATGCATTTGAGTTGCATCTACTCCATCCACAAGCCTTTCCTCCATATCTTCTTCGTCTCCATTTTCTGACTTTTGAAACCCTGGAAGAAGAGGTGAGGAAGAAGTGGTCTGAAAGTTCTTACCCAAAGGAACTTCCAAACTATGCGACAAAGGAATATTCATCCTCAGACCCACCTGACAAGTTTATATATTTCTAAAGATAAAACTGTCATGGCCTGACAGAATGGACCTTCTATCTCCATCTGGTTTTAATATTAGAAATCCCATTATCAGAGGTGAACCGAGAATCGAGAGAATCTTCTTAGATATGATCTCTGTGAAGATTACAACTCTTCCTCTCAATTTGGAGACTTCCAAGTCACGTTGCTCGAACTCATCTTGAAGGTATTTTGGTGAAATGATAGAGGATGACATTCTGATTTTCTTGAGCAATAGGGTTTAATCGGAGGGGATTGAAGGCATGAGGCGGGTTTGATTTTCAGAGGGTTGGATATGATTTTCTAAGTGAAAGAAATCTCCCTTTAAATAGTCATACCCGTCCTTAAGATTTGTTTGATCAATCAATTTCGGCAATACTTTTCACATGGCCGTTCGAGATACCATCTCTAGAATCGAATCGTCTCGAGCCTTGAGAAAAATCTTTGGAAATGATAACGAATATTGATCGTCACCATATAAATTTACTCCATTAATGGGGTTTGTAACTGTTTCATCGGTTGAAATATCCAAATTTTAATTCCCCTTTGAACAATTTCAAAGGTTGATTCAGCAGTCTTCTCCATATGCAGAGAGCTGGGACTCAACAATCGCCTATCGTGTCTACTGAAAAAGTAACCTTCAGTAACTGGTTGTCGAATCTGCTGAGAGATGGGACCCAGCAATCGGACTATAAATCTCTGCAATTTGCTGGAGACTGTGAGCTTGGACACACTCTATTCCACATCATCTCCATGATGGGTTTTGTATACTGAAAGCATTTATTACAATGAGTATACAACGATTTATTTCTCCTATCTGTTAACAATCGTACATGTATGAACAATGGTATCCTCTTGTCTCACCGATAGGGATGATCATACGGCGTGTTGTAGATCGCAGAAGACAGTATGATCACTTGACCTAGTGAGACATAAACATGATCACAGCCGAGACAGCGTATGAGGATACGTCTGTCCGGATGGTTGCGGCATTGTCGGAATAAGTAGTCTGTCTTGGTTACTTGACATGCTGGTACACATAGGTGGCGTATTGATGGACCGCAGTGAGATATATTCGTCTGTCTGACATCAGCGAATAAAAGATCTCGTTATATTGATTGAGTCCAAACCCTAACGAAGGTTCAGGGGTTTGCACGGGTTGACTGTTGCTTTGACTTGCCATGGTGGAGAGCCAACACAGCGCGCTCGTATATCCGCATCTTGGGTAACAACAGTTCGTGTAGTACCGCCTGAGACTGAACTTAGGTAACCATATCCGAGTAATAGGATGGGGACATTCCCTGAGGAGCTCAATAACATTCATCGTGCCAAAGTCCTGCAGGCTGATTAAGTTCAGGCACGAGTGATAAGGTTTGAGTGGTACTACTCAGGAATTATAAGATATTAATTAATTGTAGTTAGAGCTTGTCAGAGGCTCCGATTAATTAATGGATGTCCGGTAACCTTAAATATGGGGATTCTCAATTAATGCAACCCGTTCTCACAACGTGG
>JAPKLW010000435.1:61883-129426 GCA_026898455.1 Plectranthus barbatus
AATTCTGTGGTGAAAAAGAATTAATATTAATTAATTAATTGTGTCCTAGGTTGTGGACATGGGAATTAATTAATTTATAAGCCCACTTTGTTATTTGCATTAGGTCCCAGGTCTGGCCCAACAAGTGTGCTGAATTGAGCCCAAAATGGCCCATTAGGGTTTCCAACCCTAGGTCTTTAAATAGACAGCTCTCTCTCATAAGTTGTATGAGTTGAAACACAGTTGAAACACAAACCCTAGAGAGAGAGCAGAGGGGCGCCGATTTTGGGAGTTCAAGGGAGGAGAATTTCGATTCTGGTCCTGCTCAAGCCACAGATCTACGGAGTCCTCACCAGTAGTGGATCTGAACAGCACCGGGACACAGATCTAAAGATCTAATCTGGAGAACAACAGATTTCTTCTTTCCCTTTCTTTATTGTCGATTTTCTCTAGAAATTAGTTTTCTAATTTCTGTTTCCGCAGAGAAATCGGATTGCGTGGTTGAATTGGATTTTGGAATTCAAAAGCAAAAGATCGGTACAGACACTACGAAATTACGGTAATCTCTCAATCCACAATTTTGTATTAAATTCATAGGAGCATGCTAGGGTTTTGAGAATAATTAATTATGAGCAATATCCATAGATCGATCCGGTTCAGTTTGGTTTTGGTGATTCGGTTCACGGAAAAACCCTACACTCCAGAAATCAAAGAACAGAATAAGAGCTCAGACTCATTCTTCACAACCTCATCTAATTCCTATAGACCAAGCTTAAGACAAAGCTCCCTAAATCTGATTTCTGCTAGAGGTTTGATGAATATGTCTGCCAGTTGATCTTATGTCCTTATATAATCCACGAAAGTATCCTTCTTTTCAACATGGTCTCGGATGAAGTGGTGTCTGATATCAATGTGCTTCATCCTTGAATGATATACTGGATTCTTTGTGATGCACATTGCACTGTTGTTGTCGCAGTATATTGGGACACATCGGTGCTAGCTTCATAATCTTGAAGTTGTTGCATGATCCACAACACCTGTGTTCAACAGCTCGCAGCAGCCACATATTCAGCTTTCGTTGTGTTATTTTTTGCTGAACCACCTTATCATCTTGTGTCCTAGGAATTGACATGTCCCACTCGTACTATTCTGATTGCTTCGGCATCCTCCGAAGTCGGAGTTTGAATATCCAATGAGTGTAAGATCATCTGCTCTTGGGTACCAAATTCCTAAAGACTCTGTCCCTTACAGATATCTGACAATCCTTTGCGCGTACTCCATGTGTGATTTCTTTGGATTTGCTTGATATCTAGCACATACGCCTAAAGCATACGAAATATCTGGCCTGCTGGCCGTTAGATATAATAGAGAACCAATAATACCTCTGTATGATGTTGGGTCCACGAATTCGCCTTCTTCGTCCATTGAGATTTGACATGTTGTGCTCATGGGAATCCGTAATGTCTTTGTCTTCTCTGGACAAAATTTGCTGATGAGATTCTTTGTATACTTCTTCCAGTGAATGAAGATCCCATCACTGGATTACTGAACTTGTAGACCTAAGAAGTATAACATCTTCCCCATCATGCTCATCTGAAATTTAGTCTGCATAAGCTGAGCAAATTTTTCACATAGGGTTAGATTCTTAGATCCAAATATGATATCATCCACGTAGATTTGGATGAGTACTATGTCTTAAGCATCCTTGATCAAGAAGAGTGTTGTTGTGCTATGAGGTGTTATAATTAATACGCAAGTGCACATATGTCTTAACAAGTAATATAGATCAAAGTCTAGATATCGAACCCAAGATAGTGAAAGTAAGCCGTGCACATCATATTGTTTGTAAATAAAGGTTGAGTGTGATTTCCTTACTAGAATTGCAAGTAAGCATATAAAATAAAACCAAGTAATGCTAAAATGAGTAGCAATTGTTCTTCCCAAATTATAATCATAAACAGTTCAGAAATATGGTTTAATCAAAGTAAGAAAGTACACTTGGGTTACCAACTTTTGATTATCTACTTGCCTATATGCTACAACATAGTTCAGACATCACCTCTGGGTCTTGTAACCTCTCTACCAAATGCCTAACATGTTTTCACACTACTAGATCTGCGTTTTCTTAATAATCTTCATATGTCTATGACAGAATTAATCTTCAAATGCAATTATCAAAACAGGGGTTCTTACAAGTCTTAAGTTCTTTGTATATCTACACAAGAATCAAGATTGATTATGAATTCCTAAACCTAGATCTCCTCCCAGTCTCCTGGTATGCGCAAAACGTGCAGCAAAGTGCAAGTTGTAAACTGTCAAGTAGTATCTAGGAGTAATCTAGAGTCGAATCTCACACGGAATACCTTACGTGTAGAATCGTGCACACATTAACATGCAACATAGATTAAGTAAATTGTGTTTGAGATGTTCATACTGTAGAGATAGTTAATAATATAAACTGATTAATAACAATTAGAGTAACACAGTCAAACAAACAAGGTAATAGGTTCTCAATTACAAAAAACAACTTAGGTTGCTGACTCTTCTTGCTGACAAGGATGTTGTGGCATGGATCTAGCATGCATCTAGTGCCGAACCACCAATGTAATCTAACAACTTTTCCAAGCCATAGATGTTGCTAAGGTAACCTTCTATCCACATATTCCTATGCTAAACAGATTGATACCCAACTCAAGATAAGAAAAGTTCACTAAGCACATCAACTCTACACACTTTCCAATGGTTAGAGCAAGTTCAAATCAAAGCTCTCTCCTAAACATGCTTTTCCAAACATGAAAAAAAATATATCTTAACTAAGTTGGCCAGACAAAGTAAAATAAGTTTGATAAACACCCAGATCTGATAGATTAACAAGGATCAATAAAACACTGTATTTATTCAAGCAAGTGGTCAATAACCCAAGTTTAAAAGGATTATCTCATGGCTAATACAAGATGGTTCGTGTCGAAAATTCTTTCACAAATAAACAAAAAAAAAGAATGAAAACAACTAGGAATTGTAAAACAAAGATAGCTAGGGGATGAATTCTTTCAATCCCACAGTAGTGCCCTCAGGATTCCTCTTTCGGCCACTCCGATGCTCACTCCTTGGTGCTTGATCTTCCTTTTTCTGCAAGACTTGTATATTGTTCTCTAAAATTACGCACACCTAGGAAATGAGAAGGTTCCCCTTAGAACTCAACATTGTCCCCAATGTTGGAAAATAGAAGACCTAAGAATGCTCAATAGGGTGTGAAAGTAATTAAAACAAAAAGGTAATAGGGTTGTACAAATTGATGGGAAACAACAAAAAAAACCCCCGACAAAAAGGCTCAAAATGGGAACAAGGGATATCGTAATATTGGTGAGGTCACAAGAGACCTAGGCAAGAAAATAAGAAAGATGGCCTTCATCATACCCAAAAGAAATGAGATCACAAAATTTCGCCTTAAGGAAAACACCAATCCAATGTGAAGGTAAGTTCAACAATCCTAAACAAAGCATAGTAGAGTGTAATCATCTTGAAAAACTTAGTCATGAGTTTATTCGCATGAATTTTTTTTTAAACACAACTTGCTGAGCACATGCCACGACATGAATGCATAATGAGCATTTTGGAATAAATCAAACTAAAACATTCAAAAATATGTTGAGATTAATGTCATGTTGCAAATGAGCATGGCCACAAGTGAAAAATTGCGAGGGATAGTCTCATCATCGAGCATGAGATTGAGGCAGGACAACACGAGTAATTCTCGAACAGACGAAACGTACCAACATCAAAACCGTACCATTAAATTTAAACAGTCCAACACAATCAAGAGTGCATATCATCTATGCAAAATAACAAGTTCACCAAAACAGGAATAAAAAAAGTATTCAGTAGAAAGTAAAATTCTAAGTACAAAAGAGAGAGTTTCAGGGTTTGAGATAACCCGCATATTGATAAGGCGTCCAAGTCACCATCTGCATCCCAAGATGTGCACAAGATAGGAGAGAAGTCAGGAAGTCGATCACAGTACCTCTGGAGGATGGTATCACGCTCAGCCATGTATTTACATAGCTTAGTCATCCTCTCAACATGGAATTGTTGATGCCGATTGATAGTTCACTTGATTGTCTGGACCTGAGCATTTACCTCCCCAGCAGTGCATCGGAAAATGTTGACACCTTCCTCTACGATTTCCAGCTTTTCCAGCAACTGCTCGTTTGAAGGTTGGTTGGGATTGGACGAAGAAGCTGCATGCTGAGATGATGCTCCAGCATGATCAGGAGGTGAACGTTCGAATCCTGGTGGTCGTTTAAACCTCCACAGCATCCCTTGGACATTGATTGTAGTGACCCGGTGCCGGAGCAGGGAATGATCGCCGGTATAGAGAAGCACGGACAATGAGCGTCTCCCATAAGACTTCCATTAGTTGAGCGGAGGGTGACATGAATGAACCGGACCCACACCAGAATGAGAGGGATTCTTAGGCTATACAAGAATGGGACTGTATAGCTGAGGAGAGCTTAAAGGATTTGATAGGTGCTACTCATACCAACATGGTGCATCATCTTTTTTGGCACTCATTCTAGGAAAACTTCAATGTTATGCGTGCTTGACTTGGGGTAGAACTAAGATGGGAGACCCCCTGGGAAGTTTCTCAGGGTGCGTGTGAGTGAGGAAAAAGCACGCTGGGAAGGACTTGTGTTGGTTTGTGAGGTCAGCCGTCAGTCTGGAAGCCGGACCAGGCCATTGGTGGGTAACATGGCCGACCTCGGTTGAGCTCGTTTGGGCCCTGGGGCCGGGGCGTTACATTGATGAACCCATGAATCCAATCATGTTTGTCGTTGGCCTCGATAGAGACTCCTTTCCGCTCGCATAGGGCAATAATCATTGAGGGAAAGTGTAATGGCCCTGCAGATCTTGTTGTGCGACTCTCCAAAGATGCCTACAACATAGGAGCATAGTCAAAAGGAGTACCTGAAATGATGGCAGCACAAATCATCGCCCTCTGATCATTTAGTCAATTTTTATGCATGGTTGGAGAGATTCTACTGTGGATGAAATGAAACCATAAAGAGGCATCGGGTTTCAACTGATTGGTAACAAGCAAGGGTGTCCCGCTGTCCTGATACATTGGACGGTTGAACCTTCTGGTGCAAGGATTGTCAATGTTCATTTTCGATCCTCCTCTGATGGCTTGGCATACAAATCCCCAAAAGGATCTGGCTGGGGAGGAGAAGTTCCATACACTCGGTGCACCAGTTGGGGGTTCAAACTCACCTTAACACCCCGAACCTCAGAAATAAATTCCCACTCCCCCACCTTCTTCAAGTTAGCATAGAACTCGCGCACCACTAGGACGACGGGGGCATCAGGTATGACGACAAATGTAGCCCAACCTTGTTGGGCAATGGCAACCTGGAGGTCTTCAGGTAGGGCAGTTAAATCAGTTGGAAAACCCCGTTCAGTGAGCATGGGGAACGGTCCTTTTTGTTGTGCTGGAGAAGATGGAACTACACTGGATGATAGGGCCGTTTTCTTCCCCTTCTTCCTCAATAAGCTTCGAGGGGTAGGGTTCTTCTTGCAAGCTTTCTTGATCCTCCTCTTTTAAGGACGAGAAGCTTCTGCATCTTTAGGCTGGGTTGTAGGGTTTTCAGTGGTTTCCTTGGGACTAGGAGGGACCCTATTCTCTGGAAACTTGCACAAAGCACGGTGGGGCTTGGTTTTGGTCTTCTTAGCAGTGGCACTGTCTTAATCTAACAGATCCACGGGAGATGAACTAGTTGTAGTGGGGGCTTTGCCTTTTGCTTGTTTGGCTGCTGCCCTGGTTCTGAGCACACGTGTAGTTGCACTAGTTGGTTGCGCTGCTTCGGAGTGAGGATTGACTGGAGGTTGAGGTTCCACATTAGGTGGTGTTGGTGTAGTGGAGTAGGTAAGACCTCCCTCCACCGGAGATGTCACCTTCTTTGTCTTACCGGGAGCTTGCAGCTTCTTCCTCATGATGCAGTACCTACATAAGATTCAACTCATTGTTTGTGCAAGGGTAACACAACTAATGTTCTAACACTTATTTATCCCTCTGGCATAAGTGGCAGGGTACATGCTAGGACTCAAAACTACAAGAATCAACATGCTCACAATATGTGCAAGAAGTCTGATACAAGAATCCAACATCACATGCCTAGTAATCACAACTCATTTCAAGATCCACATATTACATTCAGAAAACAAAACAGAGGGGTAGAAAATATTTCTCAAAAAGATTTGAGAAAACAGAGGGGTTGCCTTTTTACCCAATCACCGAGGGGTAGAAAATATTTCTCAAAAAGATTTGAAATTATCCAAAGGAAATAATTTAAAATTACCTTCAGCGCGTGGACTTAAAAGAAGTGCGGCCTAAATATGATCGTTACTTTTGGTAGACCATGCTGCAGCATGTAATTGGCATGTTACCAGCATTCCTTTAAACACCCCCTAACTTTAGGTTCAACAGATTTCTTTCCTCTTGAAACTAAATGTATTGAACATAATTCAAAACTAACAACTGCAAAATTATAACAGAAAACGAATTAAAATATTTACTGGAAAAACTGATTTCACTCATGCTTGCATACACAAGCAAGAGAGAAACCAGTGGTACCTCAAACTTTCAAACATCCTGCAAGGTAGTGGATGTCTTCTCCCTGTTGAAGACTCCACCATGATAAATCTTGACTCTTTCACCATTGACCTTAAACTCCCTTCCTAATGCTTCATCTATTGCTCCATAGGGATAAACCTTGATGATGGTGAAAGGTCCAAACCATTTGGACATTAATTTTCCAGGGCAACTTCAGTCTGGAACTAAATAACAACACTTGGTTCTGAACCTTATCCTCTTTCCATGCCACATCTGACTCCTTTCCTTATTAATCCTGGCACCCTCATAGGATGTCAGTCTCATCTCTTCAAGCTCATTAATTTCAGCACATCTTCTCTCACCCGCAACAAGCAGGTCAAAATTAAGCTTCTTCATGGCCCAGTGAGACTTATACTCCAATTCCAAAGGCAAATAACAAGTTTTCCCAAACAATAATCTGTAAGGTGACATTCCTAATGGTATTTTAAAAGTTGTTCTGTAAGCCCAGAGAGCATAATCCAAATGCTGGCACCAATCCTTCCTGTTTGGACTCACCACCTTTTTAAGAATCCTTTAGATCTCCCTGTTGGAAAGTTCAGCTAAAATATTGGTTTGTGGGTGATATGTTGTAGCAACTTCGTATCTAATCTGGTACTTGGACAACATTCAGGCTAAGCTTTTCTTGATGAAGTGTGATCCTTCATCACTAATGATTGCTCTAGGTGTGCCAAACCTGGTAAATATGTGTTTCTGCAGGAACATTATGACTGTTTTGGCATCATCCTTAGCACAGGCTGTAACCTCTACCCATTTGGAGACATAGTCCACAGCAACAAGTATGTAGATGTTCCCAAAGGAGGGTGGAAATTGAACCCATGAAGTCCAATCCCCAGACATCAAAAAGCTCAAGTTCCAAGATGTAAGTCATGGGCATGGCATTTGAGGCTAGCAGGTTGCCCACCCTCTGACACTTATCACAATTTTTTACCAGCTCTTGAGCATCCTTGAAAATTGTAGGCCAATAGAACCCAAATTGAAATACCTTGGCTACTATTCTCTATCATCCAAAGTGTCCTCCATATGGGGTTGAATGGCATTTCTCCAGAATGTCTGCCATTTCCACTTCAGGTACACACCTTCTCAACACCTGATCAACACAGAGCTTATACAGATAAGGCCTATCCCAAAATTAATATTTAGCATCATGATGAAACTTCTTTAAATGTTGCCCCTTTTTATCTGTGGGAAGGAACCCACTTGCTTTAAAATTAGCAAAATTAGCAAACTAGGGGGGAATATTAGATTAGACAGTGAATAACTGCTCATCAGGAAAACCATTCTTTAACCTGGACATCCTGCTGAGCTTGAGAATCCCCTCCCAGTCTGGACAAATGGTCAGCCACCTGGTTCTCAGTTCCCTTCCTATCTGGAATTTCTAGATCAAATTCTTGCAGCAAAAGCACCCATCTGATTAGCCTTGGCTTTGCATCTTTTTTTCACAAGAGATACTTGATAGAAGCATGATCAGTGTGAAGTACAACCCTTGCCCCCAATAAGTAAGCTCTACATTTCTCAAAAGCAAAGACCACAACTAACAACTCTTTTTCTGTAGTGGTATAATTGATTTGAGCATCCACCAAGATTTTTCTAGCATAGTAGATAGGATGGAAAATCTTGCTTTTCCTTTGCCCCAGCACAACCCCAATGTCAAAGTTACTTGCCTCACACATGACTTCAAAAGGTAAGGACCAATCTGGTACACACATAATAGGAGTTGTGATTAAGGCCTCTTTCAAAGTATCAAAAGTTGTTTGGCATTCATATGTGAAATTGAATGCTGAGCCATGCTCCAGCAAGGAGCACAAAGGCTTAGATATTTTTGAGAAATCCTTTATGAATCATCTGTAAAACCCTGCATGTCCCAAGAAGCTTCTTATTCCTTTGACTGATAAAGGTGGAGGCAGGGTCTCAATAAAAGCTATTTTGGCCCAGTCAACTTCAATCCCACTCTTTGTGATCTTATGGCCCAAGACAATATCCTTCTTCACCATGAAGTGGCATTTTTCCCAATTTAAGGCAAGACTGCTTTCCTCACACCTTGCTAACACTTTCTCTAGATTCCCTAGACAGGTACTGAATTCAATCCCAAATACTGAGAAGTCATCCATGAAGATCTCAAGGTAATCTCCCACCATCTCTGAGAAGATAGCTGTCATGCACCTCTGAAATGTAGATGGTGCATTGCACAGCCCAAAGGGCATTATCCTTAAGGAATATGTACGAAAAAGACAGGTGAAGGTTTTTCTTTCTTGGTTCTCTAGTTGTATAGTTATTTGATAATAGCCTGAATACCTATCCAGGAAGCAGTAATATTCCTTACCAGCTAATCTATCCTGCATCTGATCCAAGAATGGTAGTGGGAAGTGGTCCTTCCTCGTGGCATTGTTAAGTTTCCTGTAGTCAATGCAAATTCTCTAGCCTGTGACTGTCCTTGTGGGAATAAGTTAATTATTCTTATTTTCCACCACTGTAATTCCTCCCTTCTTTGGAACACATTGAACTGGACTCACCCATGAGCTATCAGAGATAGGAAAAATTATCCCAACATCCAACCATTTTATGATTTCTTTCTTGACCACATCTTTCATTAATGGATTTAGCCACCTTTGCCTTTCCACAGATCCCTTATAATCATCCCCCAGGAAAATTTTGTGCATGCATAGGGTTGGACTAATCCCCTTAATGTCAGCAATTGTCCACCCAATAGCATTCTTATACTTCTTCAGCACCTGAATCAATATCTATTCTTTTTCTGGCTCTAGATCTGTAGCTATAATCACTGGAAGTGTCTCTCGTTCACCAAGATATGCATATTTTAAGTGAGCTGGTAGTGGTTTCAAAGTTAGCTTAGGTGGTTCCTCTACAGAAGGTTTCTGAGTTTGAGTTCCTGCTGTTGGCATTTCTAGATGCTCAAATCTCTCTCTGAACATCCTTGGCTTTCCCTCATGCAGTTCTTTGATTACTTCGAGTTCATCCAAAACCTCTGAGTCTTCATAATACATTTCATCAAGTTTCTCGTACACCAGAAAGTCCAACAAATCTATCATAGAGCATTCTTCAAAAGCATCCCTCCTGTTCTTCATAGACTTGGACATATTGAATGTAAGTTGCTGATCATGCACCTGCGTGGTAATCTCATCATTCTTCATGTCAATGAGTGCCCCTCCAGTTTTTAGAAAAGGCCTCCCCAAAATAATGGGAATTTCCTCACTTGCTTCAAAATCAAGGAAGAAAAATGTTGGGATCGTATACTGAAAGCATATATGATTAAGTGTTTTGTACACTGGTCTTCATATGTGTTACTAAAACAATGCTCGCTGTCTGATGAAACAAACATACAACGAACCATAATATCCTAATATCTCGCCTACAGGGATGATCATATGGTGTGTAGGAGATCACAGAGGATCATATGAGTCGTTTGACCTAGCGAGATATAAACAGTATCACAGCTGAGACAGTCCCTGGATAGGCTGTCGGTCTAAGCTGCGGCACATCGGTCCATAAGTGGGCTTATCCTAGCTACTTGATGTGTCGGTACATGGTTATGTATTGATGGGATCAACAGTGTGATGTTCCATTCTCATTGACATATGAATGAGCCAGATCCCTAACATACTTCTTATGATCTTAAACCTAACTGAAGGATAAGGGGCACACACAGATTGACCACACTTTGATTTACCATGGTGGCGAGTCTTCTTGTACTCTAATACTCGTATTTTGGGTGTTGGCAATTTGTGTGTGGCCTGCTTAGGCTGGATGTTTAGGTAAGCATATCCGTTTCAAGATGGTGACATTCCCTGAGGAGCTCACAAGGTTCATTATGCTAAACCCTGCAGGTTGAATTATTTAATTCAGGCATAAGTGAAAAGGAATGAGTGGTATTACTCAGGAAATAAGAGATTAATTAATTATGGCTGATTGTCATAAGCCAAATTAATTAATGAATGTCTAAAACCTTAAATATGTGGATCATGTTAGTTTGGTGCAACCCGTTCCTAATAATGTGGTAATACAGGGGCGAGTCAGTATTGTTACCGTAGTGAAGGTTAAAACAATGTTTTTTTAATTAATTATGTTCTGGGTTGAACAAGGAATGATTAATTAATAAAGAGGGCCCACTTTATTATTTGCATCTGGTCCCTGGTCTGGCCCATGAACTGCTCAAGCCCATTAGGGTTAGGGTTTCTCAAAACCCTAAAACTATATATAGGCCTTCTCTCTATCAGATCACTAGAGATTTTTCAGTATATTGAAAATAGAGAGAGAGAACGGCAACGGCAATCTGTGGGAGGAACTGATCGATTCCTCCAGATCTCGGATTCAACTTGGTAGATAATCCTCACCAGATTTCCAAGGAGCAAGGGAACAGATCAGAAGATCAGATCTGTAGGAACAACTGTTCATCGCCGGCGTTCAGATTTAGATCCAGATCTATTTCATCGTTATTGGCTCCGATCTAGATCTGTAGATCAAACGGTGAAATCAGGTATTCTCTAAATCCATCCTTTGCAATTAATTTTGTAGGAGCATGCATAGAATCGCATGGTTTATTTAATTGAAATTCATTTTTGATATCCTAAGAACGATCCTTGGCAAGAAATTCATTAATGGCAACTCGTGTTGTCCATCGTAGACTCAAACCCTACAATTGATATCAGAGCCAAGTTGATGTTCTTAGGCTCTATCTTGGATAAATTGAAATTAAATAAATGTGTATGTTCATGGATGGATTTAAATTGTCGTGGATGTTTTTGTTCTCGTGGCCTTCTCATTTTTGGATCTGTTTTTCACTATGAGAAAATCTGTGGTTAGATTTAATAGGGAAAATCATGTAATAGATCTAGATCAATTTTTGTATTTTTGATTTTTTTAAATCTGTAAAATTGAGATCCGGAAGAATTTAAGAATGAAGAACGAAGAACAAAGAACAGTCATGGAAGAACACCCATTAGGGTTCAGCCCTTCACCCACCACCGGCGGCGGCGACCACGGCGGCATGTGGTGGCAAATGGCGGCGGTAGGCTGAAACCTAGGGTTTCAGTCATTTGGTTGGGCTACGCTCGTTTTCTTCACTACAGCTCGCGTTTCCGGCGAGCATGGTGGTCCAGGCGATGCGCGCAGGAGAGGCAGCACCGGCGAGTGGCGGCGGGGGCAACGGTGGGTGGCGGCGATAGGGTTTTTCCCTGCGGCTGGGCCGGGCCCATCTCACTGCTGTTGCTCGCAAATCCGGTGAGGCATGCGGCGCTGTCCTGGTTCGTGCAGACGTCTCCAGTAGCTCCAACGACATTGCTATTGGCTGCCACGACCGGCGATGGGGAAGGCGAAGCAGTAGGGGCCGCGCGCAAATGCGCGCGGCGGTGGTGAAGCAGCGCAACTCTGCTGTGTCTTGCTGCTGTTCTGCGACCTTTTCAGGCTCGTCGGCGGGCTGCGTTAACGTCGGATTGTGGCTTGGTTGCGGGTGTGGCTGGTGGCGATGGCTGGGATGCGAACTCCGGTGGCGGCGGCGGCTGCTTGCTGCAAGGGTGGCGGCTAGGGTTTGGCTGCCCAGGCCGGAGCTCGGGCCCGTCGGCCCGGAGGCGGCCCGCTGTCCTGAAATTAGGTTTGGTTCTTGTTTTGGGCCAGAAACCCTAATTGAAGCCCAGTTGCTGTTAATGCAATTCAATTCAGATTTCAAGTGAAACGGAGGCCCAGTTTGAAGATATGTATTGG
Organism: Plectranthus barbatus; assembly: GCA_026898455.1. Taxonomy (NCBI): domain Eukaryota; kingdom Viridiplantae; phylum Streptophyta; class Magnoliopsida; order Lamiales; family Lamiaceae; genus Plectranthus; species Plectranthus barbatus. Next base: position 74,245 of record JAPKLW010000435.1, read on the forward strand.
AATTAAATCTGGTAATAGATTAGTTTCAATTATTTTTCAGTTGTAATCGCATCTGAGGGGCCACGAGAAATTTTATTTGTTTATTTAATTATTTCTCGTACTGATGTGATTTATTATGTGCGCACTCGTAAATAATAGGAAAGCTTGTTTATTTGCTTTAATTATTTACTTTTATGAGCATGTTGCAAATTAATTTTTGAGCATGCTTTATGTGATTTATTTTATGTTTTAAATTGTGTCTATAAATTCCGGGATCATATTAATTTATGATGGAATTTTAGATGTGACATAATTTATGGTACATAAAATAATGTGTGCGCATGAAATCTTTAGAATTAAAAATACTAAGCTGGATTTTGGTTCTTCTCTAACCAAGATCATTAGACCTCCACAAATATGACCTCTCACTGGAAGTGAGACATCTTGAAACGTAAACGTCTACTCAAGTAGCTTGCGTTAGAGGCTTCTCACTAGGTCTGGTGCGATGAGGTTTCTAAATAAAACATTTAGTTTAAGATGAGAAGTGGGAGCCTCTGAGCAAACGTCTACTCAAGTAGCTTGCATTGAGACAACTTTCACTGGTCTCTAAGATTAAACTAAATGAGATAACAAAGGATGTGAGGGGCATGCGGCATGGGTCCAGTACGTATGCTAAATCGCTCTAAACGTCCGGATTTAGGCTTGTGGGTATTGGCTTAGATGTTGCGTGGAGTATAACTCATGAATGATGTTCCTGCTCCGGATAGGTGAACATGGTCTTAAGATCTCCAATATTAATTTCTTTTGCTTAAGATACCTCGCATGTTAAGAAATTAAAGGACCTATCTTGGTGTGGTTGAGCGTTTGCCGTAAACGTCTACTCAAGTAGCTTGCGGTAAATTAGCTTGGGCAATTGGAGGAAGCAAATTGCATTGATTTATCTAAAGGTTCTATGCATATTTGTTTCAATTGTTCGAAGTATGTGCTTACTTTAATTCGCTTATTTGTTTTCAGATATGGCTATGAATAATGTCATTAATATCCTCGCTCAAAATCCTCTCAATGGTCCGAATTTCCTTGAATGGAAACGTAATTTAGATTATATCCTTGTTGAGGAAGAACACAAGTTTGTCCATACTAATCCTTGTCCGCCAGTCCCAGCTGCTGATGCTACTGCCGAGCGACAGCAGTCTTACAATAAGTGGATCAAGTCTAATAATGTAGTGAAATGCTACATGATGACCACTATGAGTAAGGTACTGCAGCTGCAACATCAGCATTATGATAAGGCCTGTGAGATTATGGATAATCTAGCAACGACTTATGGGGAGACGGACAGAACTGTCATATTCAATCTCATGAAGGAGATTGTGAGTAAGGAAATGTCTGAAGGCAGTTCAGTGAGAGTGCACGTGGTTCCCATGACTCACCTCATGGATGAACTAACGTTGCATGGTGGTGATATTGACGCGGAAGCCAAAGTCGATATCATACTAAACTCTCTTCCCAAGTCCTTTGAAAACTTCAGATTGAATGTTGTGATGAACAAGAAGGAGTATACTCTTAATGAGTTACTAAGTGACTTGATGGCAGCACTGTCCCTGATGGATCCCAAGAAAGCAGTTTTAGTTTCTTCCGGTAGCCGGTCTGCTGCTCTTAAACGAGCAAAACCTAAGAGAACGGCTAGGAATAAGAACAAGAAAACTGCTGGTGGGAACAATGGAGTTTATGCTCCAAAGAAAAAGGCTGGGAAAGTTAAAGGAAAGGGCAAGTGTTACCGCTGTGGCAAGCTAGGACACTGGAAAGCAAATTGTCCAGGTGTTAACACCAATGGACGAGGTACGTCATCATTTACATGTTTAGTATCAGTTGACTACTCCTTGTGAGTAGTTGTTACTGTGAGTACTAATCATGTTTTGGCTGCATTATGCAGAGAATCAAGCTGATGATAATGCTTGAGGATAACGGGACTACCAACTCCAAGGAAGATGCTGAAGATTGTTCTCAAGCTGTTGGAGTTGTTTTCTTTAAGTTTATGTTAAAACTCTGTTTTAGTTCAAGTTTTTCTAAAGAGATACTGTTTTGGTTTTGATAAACATAATTTTCATCTATTGGATTATCAGTTATTCGATAGAGTTTTTCTATCATAATGAATAACAGTGTTTTCTATTTTGGATGATTGTCTCTTCATTACTTGATTACATAAACTGTTAGTGTTCTAAGGTATAATTTGAAGAATAGCTATAGAGATAGGTTACATCAGTCTAAGTAGTTTTAAGTAATTCATGGAATTATGGATCCAATCCAGGTATTCCTAAGAATGGTACTTATGACAACTACTTAAAGGTATTAGATGGTAACCAGGCCTTTTAATAGGCGATTGTATCTCTATAGGTTATTTCGTGTTTGCTCTGGTTTGCTGGTTTGAGTCTATTTCTGCAGTTGCCTTAACAGGCATTGATACTGTAGTCATTTAAGATTTGGATATGTTTATCTAGTTCACTAAAAGTCTTAGTCTCTTGATTTAATCAAGAGCGTTCAAGACTAAGGTAGAGAATAAGTTAAACAAGACCGTAAAAACATTATGGATAATTCATAATGGTATATCTTAAGTGATGGGGTTTTACAGTATCTAGCAGAGCAAAGGGATTGCATCCCAGTTAACTACACCTATTATCCCTCGATTGGGATAGTATAGGTAAAACGAAATAAGATTCTTTAAAAGTTTAAAAGTTATGCCAGCTTTGCCAAATTTTCGTTTTTGGGAAGAGTGCCAAAACAAGTTGTATGATTGCTTAATCTAGTGTCTTCTAAATCAGTTCCAAATACCCTAGCAGACCTAGACTATGTCAAAAGGGCAATGATGGGTAATTCAGTTGTTAAGCTGATATAGGAAACAGATTGTTTGGAAGAAAGGTTTAAGCTAGTACTGCTTTGTGGGCTATTCCAGGTGAACGAAAAAGATGGTTGCTTTGTATATCCTAGATACAATCAAGTTGTATAGGATAAAACCATGAATCCAAATATGAGATTGTTCTCTAACGTTTTAGAGAAGACAATTCAAATCCATCAGGAAATACCCCGTGGCATATTGTGCATACCTTGGAAGGTATGATACAAATTGCACGGTCACCTGTGTAAGGTGGTAAACCACAAATTAATGCACCATTAACTGACAACATGAAGCAGCATCGTTGCAGTGGGAGGTTGCCTTAACAGGCTTAGTGGTACTAGTTCGTGGAAACAGTCTACGGACTTGTTCCCAGTTTGACGAACAACATCGTACTTATCCCTTAAAGCGCAACGAAGCTGTTAAGAGAAACGATGCAGTTTAATGACGTCGAGTCATGAGTTCAGAAATGAATCAGTAAAAGTTATGGTTGTATATCAGGATCAGTGATTACCAAATAACTTTCCAGCTATAGGCAACTGATTGATATACAAGAAAAATACTCGAATGGTAACCTAGTATATTCGAGAGTCTAGGTTATTGAGCAAGGTATGTTACACAACAAGACCTTCTCACTGGTTGCAACTATTAAACACATTCGAATTCTTTTAACCATAACAGCACATATGAATCCAACTATCTGAAAGATAGATGATGTCATCCGTATTGTATAAACGGGTACCTTGATAAAAGGTGATGACATCTGTATGCAACAACCAAATAAGTTATGTGCAAAGCATCATGTCTGGAAGCCAAGGTAGTTCAAGTATGAACTTAAGGGAGCTTCAGGTCATGTAACAGACATTTTGATATTGTCTATCGAGAATGATAGTTTCATGTACCAGTTATGTGTCAGCGAAAGCGTGGTTTTCCTTCCACATTATGTAGATGGTATTTTCACTTTCAGAAACGGAGTGGAGATATTGTCAGGCATAAAGAGATGGTTATCCGAACAGTTTCAGAAGTAGGACTAATGAGATTTTGGAACATCTTTTGAATTAAGGTCTTGTGTTATCACAAGAAAAGGATGTTCAGGTATCTCAAGTCGCTTAAATTGATTCTGTGGTGAGTTGTTCATAGCAAGAAAGATTGTTATCTTTCTATATTGTAAATGAACGAAGTTAGATATCTGTTATGCTATAAGCCTATTGGTTATGTCTGAGCCTTGTGAGTGGGTTAATGAATGAGCCTTGTGAGTTGAATGGCATCGGATATCCAGGAGGATCATAAGGAAAGGAAATCGACCTCTAACTATGTGTTGGCCTTGGAGGAGGAGTTATGGGAATTCAACACAGAAATGTGTTGCGGGTTCCGGTATGAAGGCTGAGTTTTTCACAGATTCATTAGCTTCGCAAAAAGCAAGCATAACTCCGATGTTATCCTCTAGAGCTGTGTGTTCTGAGTTTGCCTAATAAAATCACATGGAAGTGTGATCATGTTGGTGCAATGACAAACTCAAGGCAACCCAAGACTCACAAGGTGGTGAAACACATAGGATGTGTAGTATCTCATCATACGAGAAATCGTGACAAGAGGTAACGTGAATGCAGTGGGAGTGATTGACAGTATAGACACACTTAATACTTTGATAAAGCAATGGTATTATGCTTTAAGTATAAGTGGGAGATTATTGGGATCGTATACTGAAAGCATATATGATTAAATTTTTTGTACACTGGTCTTCATATGTGTTACTACAACAATGTTCGCTGTCTGATGAAACAAACATACAACGAACCATAATATCCTAATATCTCGCCTACAGGGATGATCATATGGTGTGTAGGAGATCGAAGAGGATCATATGAGTCGTTTGACCTAGCGAGATATAAACAGTATCACAGCTAAGACAGTCCCTGGATGGGCTGTCGGTCTAAGCTGCGGCACATCGGTTCATAAGTGGGCTTATCCTAGCTACTTGACGTGTCGGTACATGGTTATGTATTGATGGGATCAACAGTGGGATGTGTCATTCTCATTGACATATGAATGAGCCAGATCCCTAACATACTTCCTATGATCTTAAACCTAACTGAAGGATAAGGGGCACCCACAGATTGACCACACTTTGATTTACCATGGTGGCGAGTCTTCTTGTACTCTAATACTCGTATTTTGGGTGTTGGCAATTTGTGTGTAGCCTGCTTAGGCTGGACGTTTAGGTAAGCATATCCATTTCAGGATGGTGACATTCTCTGAGGAGCTCACAAGGTTCATTATGCTAAACCCTGCAGGTTGAATTATTTAGTTTAGGCATAAGTGAAAAGGAATGAGTGGTATAACTCAGGAAATAAGAGATTAATTAATTATGGCTGATTGTCATAAGCCAAATTAATTAATGAATGTCTAAAACCTTAAATATATGGATCATGTTAGTTTGGTGCAACCCGTTCCTAATAACATGGTAATAAAGAGGCGAGTCAGCAGTGTTACCGTGGTGAAGGTTAAAAAAATGTTTTATTAATTAATAATGTTCTAGGTTGAACAAGGAAGGATTAATTAATAAAGAGGGCCCACTTTATTATTTGCATCTGGTCCCTGGTCTGGCCCATGAACTGCTAAATCCCATTAGGGTTAGGGTTTCTCAAAACCCTAACACAATATATAGGCCTTCTCCCTATCAGATCACTAGAGATTTTTCAGTATATTGAAAATAGAGAGAGAGAACTGATACGTGCGTAAATTGACCTATATTTTGGTGTGTTTGTGTGCTTGTTTTGGTTATTTTACGCCCGTATCATAGGTTTTTCTTCATGATTGGTTGTGTTTTGGTTTGGTTTTCGTGTTTTGTGTGTTTCATGTGTGTAGGTTCAGTTTTGGGCATAATCGAGCATTTTCGGTGGAGTTTCGGTGGAAAATCGCACGAAGTTGGAGGTTTTGAGGTGTCGCTTGCCCGAGCTTGTGCAGGCTCGGCCGAGCTACATTTCAGAGAGCTCGCTCGGCCGAGCGTGGGCAGGCTCGGCCGAGCCGTGGTTCAGAGAGCTCGCTCGACCGAGCGGTGGCAGGCTCGGCCGAGCCATGGTTCAAGGAAGACTCGACCGAGCGCGTTTTGGACCGGCCGAGCGGTCCTGTTTCTCAGCATTTTTGGCGGTTTCTAACTTCGACCGGGTGAGCCATTCTTAGACCGGGCGATCCGAGGGTCATTTTTCTTGTCTATAAAAGGGGGAGAATTAGAATTAGAAGGAATTTTTGCCATATTTCATTTTTAGAAGTTAGAATTCTCTCTCACGATCGTAACTACCATTCTTCTCATCCACAACCAAGGAGCTTCAACCACATTCCTTGGAGGAAATTTGAAGAATCAAGCTTGGTAGATCAAGACACAAGACCAAAATTAGGGAAGAATCTTCTTTCTATTCTCAATTGTAATGATTTTCAACAATTCCTATTTTGTAATTGCACAATTGATGGATATGATGAGCTAAACTTCTATTGGATGTTGAATTGAGAGAGGATGCATGAAATTAGAATTGATTTTTGCTTGTTTACCTTTCTATGTGTGATTGGAGCATGCTAGAGCCTTTTCACAATCCCTAAGAGTAGGTATTAGCCAATTTAGGTGATGATTGATACGAGTATTGCAGCCGTTACGCGGATATGAGTGTCGCGATTAGCATGTTTCCTTGTGTTATTTTATCCAATCCATGTGCGGGTAGATTGCATAGGGCAATGATTCACGTTCCTTTTGGAGTGAGCTATAGCCGATAACGTGACTATTTGAGGTGGTAGTTTCATCAACAGTAGGTTCACCGTGACTGGGGATCGACTAGAGTAGGGTGAGAGTCCATCCTCATAGGAATTAAATTGTGTTTACAACAAAGATTGACCTAATTGATTGCATCCAAACTTGATTCAACATCCTCTTTTCTTTAATTACGTACTTCGTTGTCTTGATTTACCGGTGATTGGATATTGATTGTGTGAGTTGTTGAAGAAATGATGATGATTTGTTATGTTTGGTTAATTAGATTTACAACGCTTTCTTAGGATTTTAGACAAAACTCAACGACTTGAAATTTGCCTAGCTACCAAACTTCACTCGGTACTTTAGTACTCTAATAGGCGAAGCGGAGAAGGAACCGGGTTGACAATTTATTCTTTGACAAGCTCTTGAGAGGGTGAACTTCTAGAGGCACGTCAAGAACGGCGACGACAATCTGTGGGAGGAACTGATCGATTCTTCCAGATCTCAGCCAGATTTCCAAGGAGCAAGGGAACATATCAGAAGATCAGATCTGTAGGAACAACTATTCATCGCCGGCGTTCAGATTCAGATCCAGATCTATTTCATCGTTATTGGCTCCGATCTAGATCTGTAGATGAAACGGTGAAATCAGGTATTCTCTAAGTCCATCCTTTGCAATTAATTTTGTAGGAGCATGCATAGGATCGCATGGTTTATTTAATTAAAATTCATTCTTGATATCCTAAGAACGATCCTTGGCAAGAAATTCATTAATGGCAACTCGTGTTGTCCATCGTAGACTCAAACCCTACAATAAAATCAACAGGAAATATAAGTTTGTGCATCTTTACTAAGATATCCTCAATTTTTCCTATAGGATACACTGTCGACCTATCGGCTAGCTGCAAGGTTACTGCTGGGTCTGGCTCCTCCAATCCTTAACTTTTTTTTAGATGGATAGGAGCATTAGGTTAACACTGGCCCCAAGATCACACAGTGCTCTACCCATATCTTGACCTCCAATAGAACAAGGGATTGTAAAACTCCCTGGATCTTTGAGCTTAGCTGGTAGTTTCTGGCTGAACAAGGTACTTGTTTCTTCAGTCATGGCTACAGTTTCAAATTCACCTAGGGTTTTATTTTTTGTTAGCACATCCTTCAGAAACTTAGCATAGCTAGGCATTTGCTCCAGTGCTTCCACAAATTGAATGTTGATATGCAGTTGTTTAAGCATATCAAAGAATTTTCTGAACTTAATATCATCCTTCTTTTTCTTGAATCTCTGAGGATATGGTGGAAATGAAGGAGTATAATGTCTTGGCTCCTTTTCCTTTGATTTCAACTCATTTTGAACAGGCTGCTTGCTTGTTGGAACATGATCTCTAGATTCGTCCTGAGCTTTCTGGCCTGCTTTAGATCTATCCTCTGCATCCTCCCTCTGAGGTGCAGATGTATCACCTATGTTTTGTGGTTCTGGAGTAATTTCAGCTAATTTAGTGCCACTCCTTAGAGTTACTACCTTTAGTTGCTCTTTTCCAGGCCTGGGATTAATTGTGTCACCAGGCAAAGTGCCATGTGGCCTGTTCTTCATTTCAGTAGCTAATTGGCCAATCTAGACTTTCAAATTTCTAATGGTTGCTTCTTGGCTTTGACTTCGTGCCTCAATTTTGACCATAAATTCTTTCATTAAATTCTCCAGGGACATAGATGACTGAGTTGTATTTTGCATCTGCTCTTGCTTCATGTGCTGTTGTTGTTGGAATCCACCATGAGCATTCTGTTTCATCTGATGTTGATGCATCTGTGGTTGTCGGCCATGTTGCTGCATTGGTGGCTGCTGCACATGCTGTTGTGGCCCAGAAGAATTCCCTTGGTTTGACCAAGATAAGTTAGGTTGATTTCTCCATCCTATGTTATATGTAGAGGAATATGGGTTATTCTTGTTATTTCCCATGTAGCAAACAGAAACAGGATTGTGTGGGCACTCATCAAACAAATGTGCTTCTCCACAGTAGATACAAGAGGTATCTACTAACACTTGATTCACTGTCTGCTGTATTGGCTATAATGGTTGTGGAGCTTGATTTGCTGCCATGGTTGCTTCTATGTTCTTCACTGATGTTCCTATTACTTAGATCTGAGCTTGCATAGCAGTCAAGACACTTGATTCAGCAGCTCCAGTCACCTTCTTAGCAGTTTGTGCTCTAGCATTTGACCATTGACAATTGTTATCAGAAATCCTTTCCAAAATCTCAAAAGCTTCATTATAGGTTTTTAACAGTATGAATCCATTTGCAGAGGCATCCAACACTATCCTTGAGTTGAGATCAGTCCATTGTAGAATGCTTCCAGCTGAATGCAATGAGGTATGCCATAGTGTGGACACTTCCTCAGCAATTCCTTGTACCTTTCCCATGCCTCACCGACTGATTCATTATCTTACTTAAATGCCATAATGTCATTTCTGCACCTTGTATTTCTGGTAGGGGGAAGTACTTCAGTAGGAACTTCTTTGCCTTATGATTCCATGATGTGATGGTTTTGGTTGGAGGTTATTCAACCATGGCTTGGCACTATCCCTTAGAGAGAAAGGGAATAGCGTCAATCTCAATGCTTCATTGGATACACCACCAGGTAGTTTAAAGTTGTCACTCACATCTTGGAAGGATTTCAGATGAAGATGAGGGTCTTCTGATGCCAACCCACTGAATTGCCCTATACTTTGAAGCATCTGAAACATTACTGGCTTCAATTAAATCTGAAATGCTTCAATCTCATGTTGTACAATTCTAGATTTCAACACATTGAACCTAGGATCAACGAAGGCTCGAATACATTTGTCTTTCTCATCTGCCATGACAATGCATTTCTTAGCACTAATTCCCCTGCACCACCACCTGGGTTAGCCATTTGAGGTTTCTTCTTCCTTTGTCTTCTCCTATTTCTTCTGAAAGTTCTCTCGATTTCTGGATCAAATTTCAGGTCCTCTGGTGGTTCTCTCTGGTTCATGCACAAATCAAACCTGCAAGTTAACAAAAATTTCAATATTTACACACCCGTTTGTTTTGTTTTTTAAGAATACTATAATTAACTACATTTGTAGTTAAAATAGCAATAAGATTCTATAGCATTCCCCGACAATGGTGCCAAAAACTTGGTAAGCGCAAAACGTACAAAAAAGTGCAAGTGTACACTGTTAAGTAGTATCTAGGAGTAATCTAGAGTCGAATCCCACAGGGAATGCCTTATGTGTAAAATCGTGCACACATTAACATGCAATAGAGATTAAGTAAATTGTGTTTGAGATGTTCATACTGTAGTGATAGTAAATATATATAAACTTATTAATAACAAATAGAGTAACACAGTCAAACAAAAAAGGTAATAGGTTCTCAATTAGAAAAAATAACTTAGGTAGCTGACAAGGATGCTGTAGCATGGATCCTAGCATGCATCTAGTGTTGAACCACATATGTAATCTAACAGCTTTTCCAAGCCATAGATGTTGCTAAGGTAACCTTCTATCCACATATTCCTATGCTAAACAGATTGATACCTAGCTCAAGATAAGACAAGTTCACTAAGCACAACAACTCTACACATGCTTTTCCAAACATAAAAAGAAAAGTATCTTAACTAAGTTGGCCAGACAAAGTAAAATAAGTTTGATAAACACCCAGATTTGATAGATTAACAAGGATCAATAAAACACTGCGTTTATTCAAGCAAGAGGTCAACAACCCAAGTTTAAAAGGATTAGCTCATGGCTAATACAAGATGGTTCATGTCGAATAGTCTTTCACAAATAAACATACAAACAAAAAAACAGTTAGGAATTGTAAAATAGAAATAGTTAGGGGATGAATTCCTTCAATCCCACAGAAGTGCCCTCAGGATTCCTCCTTCGGCCACTCCTTAGCTCACTCCTTGGTGCTTGATCTTCCTTTTTCTGCAAGACTTGTATATTGTTCTCTAAAATTACGCACACCCAGGAAAAGAGTTGGATTCCCCTTTTATATGTAGCTCAGAATTCTAGAAGGAGATCTTTTTAAGTTTTCTCAATTAATGTTGTGTTGCCTTAATTCTCGCTGCCTAGGTGGCAACAAACCCCATGTGCTTTCACTTTCTAACTCAGCCTAGCATCAGCACGTCTTTGTCAACACTCAGCATTTGGTCCAATTTGGGATTCTCTCTCTCCCCGACATTCTCTCTCAAGACTGACCATCATGCTATAGCATGCCTTCAGCATCTTTACTTAGCATGTCCACTTCTCTTAGAATCCACACTTATATTTTCCTGCATTATTTTCACTAGAGTAGACACAAAAAGAATTAATTTTGCAAAAATGTATCCGTAGACACTAGCTATGCATAAATATGCTTATTCATACCTAAAGTGGGCATAGACAAGGCTAAAAAGACTCTAATTAATTAATTTAAGGCCATAGACATAACTCTCATAAGAGAGTTATCATCTCCCTAGGTGAAATATTCTTTTCCACTATCGTGTTTAAGGAATCTAACATACCAAAATCATAACCAAACACCACATTTGAAGCAAGAAAAACTCTAACATATATTTAAGTAAATAAACAAGTTAACAACCTAAGAATTAAGGGTTTAGCTCATATTCAAAAGTAAAAAATAGAGAATGGTCATCAAGTTCATCTTCCTAACCATTCTCTACACAAAATACTTGCTTAAAACTGAAATAAAATTAAGACAAATCATGAATCTCCATAGTTTCAGCTTCACACAAACTCCTTGCTTCTCTTGCACGCTGATCGTGATGCAAAATCTACATACAGATTATAAGGAACCTGAAGGTATGTCGAACTCACAAGGATAGTGCAACGATAGCAATTCATGTACTGAGTATAGTTTTCAATCCTTTGTTTGGGAAAATCCAAATTTGAAGAGGTTTTGGTTTTATGAAAATAACTTTAAAAGAAATTTAAATATAAAGAAGCATTGATCCTAGGGAAATCTACCAATTTGATCAACTTGCAAGAAACAAATAATTCAACCCCATAAAAGATACTTTTGGTGGAAAATCTTGTAAAGTGGAATTAACTCCTTTGTTGGGCAATTAAAACTTAGATTATTAATTAGTGATTATCTCCTCTCGGTCTAAAAAATACAAGTTAATCAATCTCAATAAAAATCAGATTAATCCTACAAATGAATTCTTCTTTGTTAGATAGAAAATCAAATGCATTAAACTCTCACTTCCTATTACTGAATTTTCACCTTTTGGTCCAGCAATTAATAACTAAAACCTATTCCAATTTTCATTTCTCGAACCTTCAACTGAAAATAGATTTGAAATAAAATCAAAGAGTTTAAGTCAATTAAAAGGGTTTGAATAATTCGAGTCAAAATATTTATCACAGATGGAGAAACCCTAGAATCTGAATAAGACATTTAGTCTAGCATAATGAAATTAGATATCAAAACAAAGATTAAAGATTGCATTAAAGTAAAGAAGTACAAGAAAATAAAGAAATTTGGTTCCAGCCTTGAATACTTGAGAACTAAAGAAAAAATAAACTTTAAACTTAAAAGCTTAAACTGAAACTGGAATCTGATAATGAGCTAAACCAGAGTTTATATATTGTTTGGGTTGTGCTCTTGAAAGGTAGGAATTGATAATTATTGTTCTTTTCTTCTCAAAATTCATCCACCACTTGAATTGGCAATTTTCCTTCTACAAAAGATTCAAAACGTGCGAAATTCCACCCTCAGAACGCATGCATCGATCGAGATAGACTCCCCATCGGTCGACATGAATCTCCAACATCGATCCCTCAAGAGCTCGACTTCCACCTGTGTCGATGGATGTACATCGATCGAGACAGGGACTGTGTTGGTCGACACAAACCAACTCCGCACGTCGACCGATATGTCCTCCCCGTCGGTCGAAATAGACTGCTTTAATTTGTGGAGAATTTCTTCAACTTCTAAGCCAACTTTGCTCTTTTTCTTTATTTTTCCTACAAAATCTTGCACCACAAACATCATACCCTCCAAAATACACTCATGCCCGAATTATTCATAAAAATAAGCTTAAATGCATAAAAGAAATAAGAAAACAATGCGATAAGTGAGAAGAAATATGAGCTTATTAATCCCCCCAAACTCAAACACTTGATTGTCCTCAATCAACAGAAAGAATAAACCAAAAGCTCAAGTAATTGAGAAGTGCAATGCCTCACAAGATCCATCACATTCAAAACCGAAAATCCACAATACACCAACACTTCGAAAGATTTGGACAATTTGTAAACTGTGGAAGACTCGCAAGAAAAAGTGTTTCGCTCATTCACTTAAGTGTTTAAGATATTCATATGAGATCACACAGAAAAATCATGCAAGTAAAGCTCAACCATAAGCTTTCAAATATTCTCATTCCTCCACGACCTAGGATCATAAAGAACTTTATTTAAGGTTGTAATGTAAAACTTTTGCGAGGGGCAGGAAAATATGGCCAAGTGACTAAAAACAAATTGAGTTGATCACTCTTAATAAATCTAAAACCACCATCTAACTTCATTCACCCATCTCCTTTAATTATTCAATACATAACAAAGCTCTTTGTCTTTCTACACTTCTTTATTTTTTTTCTCTTTCCACATTTTTTTTCAATCCTTTTATGCTCTTAAAAATTTTATTTATGAATTGGAGCTTATAAGGATATCAACTCAACACATATGTTTTTTGTTTCTAAAGCTCAACCACCCATTTTTTTTCACCCACATTTAATATCTTATCTTTCTCAAACAAATATCCCCAACCCACATCTTATAGACAAGAGTGATCCTATCACTTTTCCTCAACTTTATAGACAAAGAAAGAAAAACACATAGGTTCAAAAGGGTTGACTAGGGATAAATTTTCAAATAGGACAGTGTATGGGACAAGGGCTATAAAAAGATGGCCTAAAATCACTTCCTAGACTTGTGCACACTTGGGACAATTTTTCTTCCACAGAAAACATCAAATCGTTATCTAACATCATGCCAATGCAAGTTTCAAATCAGTAAATCATGCGGCATTCTTAAAAACTATTGTCAATCAATTCTAATCTCATACTCAAGTCATAAGGTTCAATCATAACTCACAAATCCCCACAAGAATCACAAAAAAACTAATTTCCCTAAAATTACCTAGGCATAAATTCAAACGACAGATATCGATAAATAAAAGGAATAGAAAATAGTTTCAATTCCCTTAGTCTTCCTCTCCCCAAACTTATTCGTAAATTAGAGAGAATAAGTTTGAAAATCAGACTTAGGAATTGAAACGATACCTCGAATGTTAGCCTCAAACACTAACTTTTTATCTCCTTCTTCTCAGACCTCGAACGACACGGACTTTTGACTATTGGCACTCTGCATCGACCGATGCAGGGTCTGCATCAATCGACATGAAGCCTTCTCTATCGATCTTCGTGTCGATCTAAGTATCCCACATCGCCCATATTTGTGTCGACCGACATGAAGTTGTGTCGGTCGAAACAGATCTTAATTTTTTTCAGAAATAAATAAAAAAGATGAAAGGAACAAACACGAAAAAAATGAAAATTGAACATAAAAGCGATAAAATAATGGGTTACCTCCCAGTCAATGTCTTATTTGCCGTCGTGGCTCGATATAGCTCCAACTCATCAAGGTGGTCGAATCTAGACTCTTCGGCCCCTTGAGTCCACAATAAAGACTCACCGGTCTTTGATGACGGTGTTGAACTCGGACTGAGATAGCTTAATTGCTGATTTCACTCCCTCGTTTCTTTGTTCCCACCAAATGACTTCTTCTTCCTCATCCGGCGTTTCCTCTCCTTCTTCTTCTTCTGTTGAAGTCACTTGATTGCACTCTTCTCTCCTTTTGTTCTTCTCAATGCAAAAGGTAATTCACTCGTCGTTACCTCGAAGAGTGATCTCCCCTTTCTTGCAGTCAATGAGAACTCTGGTAGTATCAAGGAATTCTCTCCCAAAGATCATCGGTGTGTTGTTATCCCCTTTCATCTCGTGCACTACAAAATCAGTATGAAAGATCAAATGACCAACTCTTGTTAGAACATCCTCCACAATACCTTTAGGTCAAGACACAGATCGGTCCGCCATCTGCAACGTGATTGTGGTGGCTCTCATCTCTCCAATCTCCAGCTTCTTGTAGATGGACAACGACATTAGGTTAATGTTTGCCCCTGTATCACACAGCACATTCTGGAACTCCTTTCTTCAATTTTGATTGGAATGGAAAAATTGCCAGGATCAGATCTTTTGATAGGGATTTGCTTTTGTAGAAGCAAGTTGTACTCTTCATGGATTTTTACAGTTTCATTCTCTAAGAACATCTTCTTTTCACTCATCAACCTTCTCAAGAACTTCATTTAGCCTAAGATTTCTCAGAGTGCTTCCACCAGAGGGATGTTGATTTTCACCTTCTTCAGATTTTCAATGAACCTCGTGAATTTGGAGTCCTCCTTCTTCTTTGCAAACCTTTGGGGGAAATGAATCGGAGGAGTGGGATCAACTGCCCTCTTTTCCTTCTCTCTTTTGCCCTGAATAGGGCTCTATCTCGATCGATATACCTCTGTCTTGGTCGTCCTTCCTTCAGCGTGCATCGACCAACGGGATTCCATCTTGGCCGTCCTGCCTCCAGTCTGCATCGACCGATGCAAGGTTGCATCGGTCGACGTAGAGCCTGCAACGACGCTTGCTTCTCCTGCCTGTCAACCCTCTGCATCGACCGATGCAATCGGTCCAAATAGAGGGTTCCTCCTCGGGAATTTTCTCCCTTTCTCCCCCGAACGCGTTCCTTGGCCTCCTTGGACCTTCATACTCCTTCCCAGATTGCAAAGATATTGCGTTGACTGATTTTTCCTTTGCCGGATTCACCTCGCTTCTACTCGGAAGCTGTCCGGGCTTGTGTTGGTTTCTAAAAGTGGTAGCAATCTAGATCAATTGGGTGTCCAACATCTAGAGATGTTTTGTCATCAGCTGCATTTGATTGGACATTCTCTTCACCTTGGTTTCCACCTTTCCAAATCGGTTGTTGGAGCTTTTGATGAATTTGTCGAGGGTCTCCTCCAACACAGATCTCTTCTTTTCCACTATCTCTCCTCCAGAACCTACATCAAAACCAGGGGGAGGGTGCTCGACTGCAGAAGGGTTAGCATAAGAAAAACCAGGGTGAGTTCTCCCATGGTTGTAGTGATAGCCTTGATTGCCTCCTCAGTAGTTAGTTTGATAACCACCTCCAATATAGTTCACCTCTGCTCCGGAAGCTCCAGATGAACTGCTTGCTCCACGATTGATGTAGTCAGCTTCCACAGGGACTATGGCCATGCTCTGATAAGTTGTAGCAACAGGTATGGCTTTAGCTGCTTCCAATTTTGCAATGTCCTCTCGGAGTTTCTTCACTTCAGCAACAATGTCAAACTCCGGTTTGGCCTCAAGTACTTTGACTGGTAACTGTCTCTCGGTTGGCCATTGATGGCTATTCAAAACCATGTCTGCAAGTAACCTCATGCTCTCGGCTCCACTTTTATTAATCAGTATTCCCCCAACAGATGTATCGACTAACTCCTTCAAGTGTGGAGTCAGTCCCTCATAGAAGTGACATACCTGCATCTCCAAGTCGGATCCATGACCAGGGCACAATCTCAACAGTTCCTTAAATCTCTTCGAAGCCTCATAGAGTGACTCATCATATCTCTAACTGAAGTGTGTGATCGCAGCTTTCCTTTTTAACAGCATGCCTCATCTCAAAGTCAGAACGAGAACGGCCTCATCCGGATTGCATCTTGGGATACTCCATTCTGGTTCACAGTATCGCACACCTCGATGAATTGGTTAAGATGTGCATACGGATCTTCGACAGCCCTCCCTGCATATTGATTATGCTGCACCATCTGAATCAAACCTGTCTGTAACTAAAAATTGTTGGCGTCAATGCGAACTCTGAATCCAGGCTCCTCTTATTGTGGAAGAAATCGGTCCAAGATAGACCTCTGTTGTACTACTATCCATCTTCCATTCAGTTCCGCTAGTCTCGCTGCCTATTTTGCCTAAGTTGCTTGGGCTGCTTGGAGTTGCGCTCTCAGTTGTTGCACCTTATTTACGAACTGTCTATGCTCCTCGGGAGCCATATTCTGCAATGGGGCTTTTGTATTCTCTCCCATATCTTCTTGCTTTTCCTTTATTTTCTTTTTGTTTTTCCTGCTGGCTGCTTCAATTTTGGGAACGAAAGCCTCGAGTGTTTTTCCCTTGGCTTGCATGTTCATTCACCTGCGCAGGAAGAGGGGAAGATTTCAGTAAAGTTTGACCGACACAGGGAGTGTGTCGACCGACATGGTAGACTTCTACGTCGACCGATGTGACTTTCACATCGGTCAATACAGGCAAATAACACACACACTCACGCGAAATCAAAAATAAAAAATAAGAAAAATAGTACCAAATCCGGAAGATCTCGAACAAAACAGTAACAAATCACCGTGTGACTATCCCCAGCAACGGCGCCAATTTCATCGCGATGCAAAATCTGCATACATATTATAGCAAAGGGAAAATAAATTTGTAAGGAACCCGAAGGTATGTCGAACCCACAAGGATAGTGCATTGAGAGCAATTCATGTACTAAGTATAGTTTTCAATCCTTTGTCTGGGAAAATCCAAATTTGAAGAGGTTTTGGTTTTATGTAAATAAATTTAAAAGAAATTCAAATATAAAGAAGCACAGATCCTAAGGATATCTACCAATCTGATCAACATGCAAGAAACAAACAATTCAAACCCATAAAAGATACTTTCGGTGGAAAATCTGGTAAAGTGGAATTAACTCATTTGTTGGGCAATTAAAACCTAGATTATTAACTAGTGATTCTCTCCTCTCGGTCTAAAAAACACACGTTAATCAATCTCAATAAAAATCAGATTAATCCTACAAATGAATTCTTCTTTGTTAGACAGAAAATCAAATGCATTAAACTCTCACTTCCTTTCAATTAATTTTCAACTTTCAGTCCATCAATTGATTCTCCCTGCCTAGGTGGCAACAAACCCAGGTGCTTTCACTTTCCAACTAAGCCTAGCATCAGCACATCCTCGTCAGCACTCAGTAGATGGTCCAATTTGGGATTCTCTCTCTCCCCGACTTTCTCTCTCTTTACTGACCATCATGCTATAGCATGCCTTCAGCATCTTCATTTAGCATGTCCACTTCCCTTAGAATCCACACTTATATTTTCCTACATTATTTTCAGTAGACTTGACACAAAAAGAATTAATTTTGCAACAATGTATCTCTAGACACTAGCTATGCATAAATATGCTTATTCATACCTAAAGTGGACTTAGGCAAGACAAAAAAGACTCTAATTCATTAATCTAAGGGCATAGATATAACTCTCATAAGATATTTATCATCTCCCTAAGTGAAATATTCCTTTCCACTGTCGTGTTTAAGGAATCAAACATACCAAAATCATAACCAAACACCATATTTGAAGCAAGAACAACTCTAACATATATTTAAGTAAATGAACAAGTTAACTACCTAAGCATTAAGAGTTTAGCTCATATTCGAAAATAAGAAATAGAGAATGGTCATCAAGTTCATCTTCCTAACCATTCTCTACATAAAATACTTTCTAAAATTGAAATAAAATTAAGACAAATCCTGAATCTCCACAGTTTCAGCTTCAGCTTCACACAAACTCCTTGCTGCTCTTGCACGCTAATCGCGATGCAAAATCTGCATACAGATTATAGCAAAGGGAAAATAAATTTGTAAAGAACCCAAAGGTATGTCGAACTCACAGGGATAGTGCAATGAGAGCAATTCATGTACTGAGTATAGTTTTCAATCCTTTGTTTAAGAAAATCCAAATTTAAAGAGGTTTTGGTTTTATGAAAATAACTTTAAAAGAAATTTAAATATAAAGAAGCAGAGATCCTAGGGAAGTCTACCAATTTGATCAACATGCAAGAAATAAATAATTCAACCCCAAAGATACTTTTGGTGGAAAATCTTGTAAAGTGGAATTAACTCCTTTGTTGGGCAATTAAAACCTAGATTATTAACTGGTGATTATCTCCTCTCGGTCTAAAAACACAAGTTAATCAATCTCAATAAAAATCGAATTAATCCTACAAGTGAATTCGTCTTTGTTGGACAGAAAATCAAATGCATTAAACTCTCACTTCCTATAACTTAATTTTCACCTTTTGGTCCATGAATTAATAGCTAAAACCTATTCCAATTTTCATCTCTCGATCCTTCAACTGAAAATAGATTTGAAATAAAATCAAACAGTTTAAACCAATTAAAAGGGTTTGAATAATTCGAGTCAAAACATTTATCACAGATGGAGAAACCCTAGAATCTGAATAAGACTTTTGCCTAGCATAATGAAATTAGATATCAAAACAAAGATTAAAGATTGCATTAAAGTAAAGAAGTACAAGAAAATAAAGAAATTTGGTTCTAGCCTTGAATAGTTGAGAACTAAAGAAAAAGTAAACTTAAAACTTAAACTGAAACTGGAAGCTTGATAATGAGCTAATCCAGAGTTTATATAGTGGTTGGGTTGTGCTCTTGAAAGGTAGGAATTGATAATTATTGCTCTTTTCTTCTCAAAATTCGTCCACCACTTGAATTTGCAATTTTCCATCTACAAAAGCTTCAAAATGTGCATAATTCCACCCTCAGAACGCGTGCGTTGTTGGGAAATTATTCCTGAATCTTCCTTAGGACAACATTGTAAAAGGTTTTGTTGAATCAAACCTTAGTAGATGGTTGATCATTGCTGAACTCTAGTATAGGCTAGCAACTCTTGTAATGTCCTGTATAAGTGAATATCGAGTTGTAATAGAATAGGTTGCTAAAAGGACTTCTAGCAAACATCAGAAGATGCTAAAAAGAAAAGGGTTGTTGTAGCAGAATGATGAGGAGTTAGCATTTGCTAACACACCGCAAATTGCTAAAGGAACTAGCAATCCAAAGCTGAAGGTAGCAGAATACTAAAAGAAAACTAGCAGACCGTCCTGGAGAAGCTCAGCAAAGCGAAGGTTCAACGACTGCTACACCGTATATCTGATCCACCAATGCGCGAGGACTTAACCTGTCAGAAGTAGGTCGGAAAGTCTGCACGAAGTCAGAAAAAGTTGGTGAAAGTCTACCTAGTTTTAAGCAAAAGATCCGTTGTGTCTAACGGATATGAAGATTCAAGTTTGGAATCTCCAACTATAAAAGACAAATCAAAAGGAAGAAAAGACAACTGCTCAAACATACACTAACTCGCACTTAAGAGATTCCGAAAGACAAAAAGCAAAAACACTTGTGAGCAGTCTGTTGAAAGCCACTGTCCAGATATATTGAAAGCTTTCAACAACCCAAGTGTCCTTTTGAATATGTGACACTTTTTCAGTAAGATTCTTGAATTGATTCAAGAATCTTCAATCATTGGGATATCTTCCTTTATTGGAGGTATCTAGAAGTCAATTCTTGAAAAGGAATTGATTAAGATGGGCATTGAAGCCACAATTGAAGAACAGTTTGGAAGAAACTTTAAACCTTCCAAAAGTGGTAAAAGCGAGTTCGACGAAGGTGCGCCCTTGACTCAGCCGGAGCCACACCTGAGAAGTTCGGGGTATCGGAAGATAGCCGTGAAGTAGCCAGACCAAACGTCGGCTGCCTGCTTTACTGGAAAGGCAACTCTTTGTACACCGTATACTTACTTAGTGAAAATCTTAGCGATTCGGCTAAGGAGTGGACGTAGATCATTTGATCGAACCACTATAAACTCTGTGTCCTTGAGTTGTTTACTGTTTCATTGATTTCTGTGCAACTGTGATTTAAAACCTAGCAACAAAGTTGCTAGTGTATAACTGCGAAAAGGAACTTAAATAAACTCGAGCAAAACCCTATTTAAAAATAACCTAGAGTGCAAGTGAACGTTATATTATTCCGTTGCATTTCATGTTTGTACTTTATTGCTACCACGACGACTCTGATCTCAGGGACCAACACGCGTCGACCGAGATAGACTCCTCATCGGTCGACTTGAACCTCCAACATCGATCCCTCAAGAGCCCGACTTCCATCTATGTTGACAAATGTGAGTTGACCGACACAAGGACTTCGTCGGTCGACACAAACTAACTCTATGCGTCGACCAACATGTCCTCCCCATCAGTCGAAACAGACTGCTTTGTGGCGAATTTCTTCAACTTCTTGGGCAACTTTTCTCTTTTTCTTTATTTTTCTTAAAACACCTTGCACCACAAACATCATACCCTAGAAAATACACTCATGCTCGAATTATTCATAAAAACAAACAGAAATGCATAAAAAAATTAGAAAACAATGCGATAAGTGAGTAGATATATGAGCTTATCACACTCCCTCTCCGATCATCCGTGTTGTAATTGTTGTATGTGTCCTTGGCTCCTTTTCCAAAATATCTTTCTCTTTTCAGCTCTATTCTATCCCTACTCTACACGTGGCTCTTCATCCTGCCTTCCAACTCTGGCGGCTCCCATGGTTGACACTTGTCCAGCTTTTGAGACACAATCTGAAAAGTATGAAGATCTTGTCTATAGGTGGTCCCAGATTTGTTTCTTCAGAAGGTACACTATGCAGTTCCCATGTTGTGACATCACTTCCTCTCTGCATGCTTTTGCTATGCTCCAGCATAATAAGATCTGTGGCAACAGTCAAACACTTCTTTGCAAATACTAATAAATTAAAATAAACACCACTAAATAGACAAAGATAAGACACATTAGCTAATTAACCTAAATTATACTAAATATCCTATTGAATCAACCTATTTCTAGACATAATTAACCAAATCAAAGCAGAAATAATAACTCTTTACGAGAGTTATCACTCCCCCAAACTTAAGATGTTGCTTGTCCCTAAGCAACAAAGACTTAAAAGAATAAAATAACCTATTTGACATATTCATGTCTCAAAACATTCAGCCATCACCAAAGAAATCAAAACGAAGAGTTTCACAAGTAGCTTATAGTTTATCAATCTTCAACCACCACAATCTTACAAGTTTAATCAAAACATTTCAATCTAGTTTGTAAGCCAAAGTCCTAAAACATTTCAGCATGATAGCTAACATGTTTCTCAAGTTTAGACTTATCTTCCATTTTAAATCTAATGATCATCATTGTCACTATTTTTTACTACCTCTAAACATTAGCATGCTCTCCACTAATAGAACTTGCATTGCACTTAGATCAAAAGGTCTTCGTAAGCTTCTAATGTAAGGTTTTGGCTAAGGTAAGGAAATTATGGACAAAGAGCCTAAAAGAATCAAAGAGGCATCCTTTCGGTCTTGCACCAAAATTCAACTTATTGAGACTAAAAAAGAGGTACTCCAAACATCCTCAAACTGAAAGTCTCTCTTTTTTTTCTAGATGGTTACATAATTCCATCTAATCTTTTTTTTTAGTCATGCCACTCAAATGTTGTAGCATCAATTATTTTTAATCAAACAAGAAAGCACTATACATTATGTCAAATATTCAGGCACTTCTAGACTTAAACTTAACATTGTCCTCTGAATTCTAGGTGCAAGAACTTAAGTAATTCTGCCTCTTGATTTGGGTTAGTGTATGGATCATTGGCTCACATCCTTTATTGTTCATTTCAAACAAATAGGCTCTCAGCTCAAATCAAGGTGCAAGGGTAAACAATGTGTAATGAAGAACAACTGCAAGCACAAAAATGAAAAGATGGCCTAGATCATCTCTTAGTGCAATACTCATTCTAATTTTGCCTCAAGCATGCTAACATTTCGAGATAGGTGACACCTCACATTTTTATCAAGAAAAATTAAAGTATCGGCTAAGCTAGAGCATACATGTAGCAAGTTTTCAAGAAAAAGACAAAACCACAGGACTTTGTGCCACAAACTAATCGCCATTCACAAAATTTCAAAAACAGAAAAGAGTAAACACACACCCGCATCATCAAGCATGAGATAGAACAATGAACCTAATATATTGATATTCCATTAAAACATTACCCCCAACACATCCATTCATAAAATACTTAAACACTCCAACCAAACAGCTTAAACACAAATTGACAAACAAACTAAACTACGGGTTCAACAAAAACACCCAAATACCAAATCAAAACACATAACAAAATAGAGTTGTTTTAGAAAGGGTTCAGAGTTGAACACAGCCTATTAAGTTGACTTCTTCTTCTTCCCAGTAACAGGCTTCGCCTTCATAGCTTTCACACTCTTCATCTCTTTCAGCAATTCTTCATTCTGAAACTATATTTCCAGCATCATCGCTTGCAGGTCTCCAAATTCTTTCAGCAACACGGACAGCTGTTTCTTGATTTCTTGCATTTCACCCTGAAGATCCTGCAAAGAGTCCATTTTTGCCAAAGATGCTCCCATTCCTTCTTTCTTTTAGGAAGCCTCGTGCCTCTGGTGCAGATATTCGACATTAAAGAAGCTCCTCACAACCTTGTGTGGCTCATCATTATGGAATGGAGCTCCAGCTTTCTTGCATAGTTCATAAATCAGGGAAGGACAAAAGAGAGGCCCTCGCTCTTTGGAAGCTTGAAAATCGACTGCATCAACCATAAAGGGAGCAAAGTCAATTAGTTCTCCTTTCAGAATAGCTGCAATCATGAGAATCCTGTTGGCTGATGTTGGTATTGTGAGTTGTTGGACTAATCCTGTTCTTTAAGAATCGCAACCACAGAATCGCTTCAGCATGCAGGAATTTGGAGAGCACGTATTTGTTGTCCTTGGCCTCATCATTCCATCTGGCCCCAAGAATTCCCACCAGATTTAGAGCTTTATCAAGTTGCTCTTTTGTTGGTGTCGAGCACAGTTCCATAAACTCATCAGGATCAGGTGCATGAGTTCCAAACACCTCATGAATAGCCTCAGGATTAAGTTGTTCCTCCTTCCCTCTCACAATTGAGACTATCTCGTACTCCCTGGTAGTGGAATGCGCACAATTCGCATAAAATTCTCTGACTAAAACAATAACCGGAGGAGGTGGTGGAATCACAAAGCTCTCCCATCCTTGTTGTTCAATTTGCCTGACCAAAGCCTCTGGCAGTGATTTCAGATTCTTGAAACCTCTCTCAATCAACAACTGTCGATCCACCATGACCTTCATCCTTTCCTTATGCAATTTGGATGAGAAATTTGGCAAGTTATCCATCTCTTCTGGGTCAGACTCCCGTCTTCCACCACTTTTTTTCTTTCCTTCTTTGATTTGTTCTTTCTTGTTAGGCTTCCCTCCTTTCTTAGGCTTGGTCACTTGTTCGTCGTCCTTCACAATAAACACCTTTAATCTCCTACCAGTTTTGGGGTTTCTCGGGATTTCCTCCTGCTCACTCGCTGGAATCTCATCCTTCCTCTTTCACTTGTTGGTTTTCTTTTATGGCTGTTCCAATTCCTTCTCTTCTTCAATAGGATTACTCTCTTCTTCATCTTGCTCTTCACTTTGATGCTCAGATTTTTCTTATTCCTCTTCTGTTTCATGTTCCTCAGATGTTGTAGCATCTCCTCTTTTTCAAACTCCTGCTCTGCTTCTGATTCTGTTTCTTCCTCTTAGTCCCCTTAGAAACTTGCTCCTCCTCTTCATTTTCTTGATTCGACTCTTCTTCTGGTTCCTCAGCATTCTCCTCACTTTCAGAACCTTCTTCTTTTGATTGTTCCTTGTCTTCAACCTTTTTCTGTCTGGTTTCTTTGGTCTGAGTAGTTTTCTTCCTAGGTTGAGGTTTCTATACTGGCTTTTCTGGCACTTTCTTGATTGGAGTTGGCTTGTCCTTCTTTGAACCTGATGATGATGGTGTAGACTTCTTGGTTCCTACAACCTTCTCCTTCTTTTCTTCTGCATCAATCTGTTCCGCAGCCTCCACCAATTTCTACAGGGAATCCATCTTTCCTTTCTTTGGCTTCTCCGGCTGAATGTCCTTCTTTACTACCGGTGATGCCTCCTCTAGAATCTCTATAGGGTTCTGTTCGCTTGTTTTTAGGAGTTTAGCATTTCTTTTGGCCATAGTGGCCACAGTAGTGCGGCCGGATCTTCTCAACGGTTTGGTTGGCTTCTTCACATTAGCCAACCTTCTCCTTCGGGTTAACCATAGGTTGATCCTGCTTTCCCCGCTTTGGACTTGGTTCTGGGCTCTAGAATCTCTATAGGGTTCTGTTTGCTTGTTTTGAGGAGTTTAGCATTTCTTTTGGCCGTAGTGGCCACAACAGTGCGGCCGGATCTTCTCAACGGTTTGGTTGGCTTCTTCATATTGGCCGCAGTGCCACCCTTCTCCTTCGGGTTAACCGTAGGTTGATCCTGCTTTCCCCACTTTGGACTTGGTTCTGGGCTCTCATCAACCATTTCTGGCCTCCTCTTCCTTGGGCTTTTAGTTTTCATCACTGGTATCTCTGCAACTTAACCAAGTAAGATAACGAAAAATAAATTAACACCCACAATTGACAAAGAACCTTCAACCCAAACGAACAACTAATATTTTTTCACCACGAATTGTTTCGGTAAAGAAACTACTCTCCCCAAACTTTATGCTCTAGTAAGATATAAAGAAAGTTTGATTTGCCGACTCAAGAGAAATTAGGGATGAAAGTAATCTTCTTTACTCGAATTAGAAATTTTCACACAACCCAAAATAGCATCATACCAAACTCTCGCATACGTGTTGCATAACTCACTCTCGCCCTAAAAATCAACTACCCATCATATCAAAAGTAGTCACTAAAGCTCTGTTGACAAGGACAGAATTACCAGACATTTCAGATCACGACGACGAAGAATACTCATTGGAAGATGAAGAGGATGTTCTTATGGTGTTCATGGCCGACATCAATGAAGATGCTAATGGAAATGAAGAGCAGACAGGAGAATCAGCTCTAGCTGTCACGACAAACCATGTAACAAATTCCGTTATGTCTACTGCTTCTACTTCTAAAAATATGCATGACACCGCTGATTCATGTTACTCAGAATTAGATGAAATAACTGTAGAATTTTTAAAAAAAAAATTCAAAAGTTCATTCTTTAATAGATGTTTTAGTAAAGGAAAATTCCTCTCTGAAAACTCAGCTATCTACCTTGACCAGTGAGATTATAAAATCTAGGTCAACAGATGAGGAACTTTCAAAACCAAGAACTGAATTCTCCTCTTTGAAAGAGAGTTTTAACATTTTGAAACAAGAGAATGATGTTATTAAATATAAAAACTCCGTGCAAAATACTTGTCATTGTATATTTTTAAAAAGCACGAGAGATTTAGATGAGATTCTAAGTGTCCAAAGGAGTTCGAAGAACTTCGCTGGATTAGGTTTTGATGAAGGAGAATCCTGCGATGCTGAATCTACTAAATCAAAGAAAATCGTTTTTGTCCCAGCAAGTGGGAAGATTCAGCAACCTGCTAGGAAACACAAGAGGGAAAAATCCAAGTTAGCTACAATTGCTCAGCAGAAATGATGGCAAGCTAACGTCCCTCTGCTGATTGCTCAGCAAAGACTGAATTACTTGTCTGCTGAGAGAAAGCCAACAAAGTCAAAGTATGCAACCCAACAGACTGTTCCATTTTCTAGGAAGGCTCATACAAACCCTAGCAAGGCTAAGCAATCTGCTAAGATTGCAACGAAGCCAGCATACACACCATGTAGAAGGAACACCTACTTGAGGCCAGAGTCTAAGTCAACACATTTTTAAAAGACTGTGAAGGCTCGACACGCAACTACACATATCTATGCTGACTCAATGTATTACTCCAATAGGAAGGAAGGGTAGTAAAATGTGATGACAAAAGAAATGTCAAAATCACGAAGGTCTGGATTCCCTAAGGAATAATCCAGAGAACTAATCCTGCATGACTCATAATTGATCGGGTACCTAAAATATAACTTCTTTGTTTTGCAGGAACAGGGTCTAGGAAGAAGAACCTCAAGAAAATTAAAAGAATGGATCATAGACAGTGGATGCTTAGGTCACATGACGGGAGACGGAGAGATCTTCACCGAACTTCAGAAGATTAGAGAACTTTCAGTCTCATTCGGTGACAATTCAAAGGCTAGAGTAATCGGAAGAGGGTGCATCGAGCAGAATGGAATGAGAATCATCAATGTGGCCCTCATCGATAGTCTCAAGCACAATCTATTGAGCATCAGTTAGCTAAGTGAAAATGGATATAATGTTTCTTTCTTTGATATACGTTGCGATATTGCTGACCGGACCACTGGAGAAGTAAAGCTTAGAGGAATCAGGAAAGGAGGATTCTATTTTGTCGATTGGGAAAGTGGTAAGCAAGCATCATGCTTCATAGCATTCACCAAAGAAGAGACAAACTGGCTATGGCACAAAAGGCTGACGCATCTAAATTTAAAAACTATCAATTATATTGCCAAAAATGACATTGTTACAGGACTACCCAAAGAGACCTTCAAGAAGGAAGGAATATGCAGAGCCTGTCAACAAGGAAAACACACAAAGACGCCCTTCAGATCTAACCCAGAAAAGGCCACATCAAACAGAATCCTTAAGCTACTGCACATGGAATTATTCGGCCCAGTGACTCCACCCACCGTAGGACATGAAAGGTCCACTGCAAGAACACCTCAGCAGAATGGTTTGGCATAACGGAGGAATAGGACTCTCAAGGAGGTCGTGCGAACAATGCTTGCCAATACAGATCTTGGTCATAGATACTGGGGAGAAGCTGTTATGAACGCATGCCACACTCAGAATCGAAGTGGACTGAATCTTTGTTTCAACAAAACTCCCTACAAAATATATCATGGTCGTAAGCCTTCCTTAGCTTATCTTCGTGCTTTTGGTTCACCATGTTATATCCATAATAATGGGAAGTCGAATTTAAGTACTTTATCTCCCAAAGCTGACGAAAGAGTGTTCCTAAGATTTGGACATCCTTCTCACAAGGGATATAGAGTACTTAACAAGACAACCAAGCTTGTGGAAATACCATGAGAAGTTAGAAAGATGTGATTCATGAAACCAATGATGTCACTGGACTTTCAGGCTCGAATACTTCCGAAGCTGAACCGATCGATATGACTAGGTTAATGAATGAATCATCATCTACACTGGAGATCTTGACTGATTAGCAAACAGTCGAGATGACCGATGATGCCACTGGCAATGCTGAGGCCACCCCAAATTCCCTCAAGGAACTCATATGTCAAGGGGGAACTCAAGAAGGAGAAGTCAATCAACAAAATGAAGATGTTGCTGAGAATCCCCAAATTGGCGAGAGAATTGTTGAAGACAACACTGCTGAAGTAAGCCAGGAGCAAACTACTGAAGACATGAGTACAACACCAGTAAATACAAATTTAGCAGACGATGCATCAGAAGACAACCTTACAGCAGAATCAACCCAACAAGCGTAGCAAAAATCTTGAACAATCTATAGCTTGTTGATGTACCAGTTTTTGAAAGTTAAATCGGAACGTCTAGCAGTCAAACCTTTCCCGTCACGGAACCCCAAAGACTGAAGTGGCTTCTTAGAGATCATCCTACAAAAGTAATATTAGAAGATCTTGCAGATCCAATCCGAACCTGACACAGCATCATGCGAGCCTACTTTATATCTCAAGAAGCCTACCAAAGTGGCAGATGCACTTAAATCAGCTGATTGGATCAACGCTCTGCAGGAAGAACTATCAAAATTCACGCAGAATCACGTATGGGATCTCGTCGATAGACTAACACATTAATCGGTGATAGGAACCAAATAGGTATTCAAGAACAAACGCGACAAAAATGGACTCGTCGTTTGCAACAAATCAAGACTGGTTGCTAAAGGATATGCGCAGTGCGAAGGAATAGATTTCGATGAAACATTTGCACCAGTAGCTCCGCTGGAAGCAATTAGGTTATTTCTAGCCTATGCTGCCTATCATGGTTTCACTATTTTTCAGATGGACGTCAAGAGCGCATTCCTGAATGGTGAATTAAAGGAGGAAGTCTATGTGGAGCAACCTCCAGGATTTGAACGTGGAAACAAGGTGTACAGGTTGAGGAAGGCTCTCTACAGTCTGAAGCAAGCCCCAAGAGCTTGGTACGAGACGTTATCACTATTTCTTCTTAAGAATGGATTCTAGAAAGGGAAGATCGATAGGATACTATTTTTGATCAAGGATCGAAGATATATTACTCGTTCAACTATGTAGATGATATCATATTTGGATCAAGAAATCCAACCCTATGTGAAAAGTTTGCTAGACTTATGCAGACTAACTTTCAGATGAGTGTGATGGGAAAGATATCATACTTCCTAGGTCAGCAAGTTCAGCAATCCATTGATGGGATCTTCATCCACCAGAAGAAGTATACAAAGGATCTCATTAGCAAATTTTGTCTAGAGAAGACAAAGACACTGCGGATTCCCATGAGTACTGCATGCTAAATATCAATGGATGAAGAAGGCGAATCCGTGGACCCAACAACATACAGAGGTATTATTAGTTCCCTATTATATCTAACAGCCAGCAAGCCAGATATTTAAATATTGTAGGCGTATGTGCTAGATATCAAGCAAATCTAAAGAAATTACACATGGAGTACGCACGAAGGATTGTCAAATATCTGAAAGGAACAGAATCCTTAGGAATTTGGTACCCTAGAGCAGATGATCTCACACTCGTTGGATATTCAGACTTGGACTTTGGAGGATGTCGAATTGATTGAAAAAGTACGAGTGGGACATGCCAATTCCTAGGTCATAAGCTGGTAGCAATATCCACGACAGAAGCTGAATATGTAGCTACTACGAGCTGCTGTACACAGGTGCTATGGATCAAACAACAACTTCAAGAATATAAATTCAGCACCGGTTGCGTTCCTATATACTGCAACAACAATAGTGCAATGGGCATCACAAAGAATCTAGTTCATCACTCAAGGACGAAGCACATTGATATCATACATCACTTCATTCGAGACCATGTTGAGAAAATGGATATCTCCATGGATTATATCAAGACAGAAGACCAGCTAGCGGACATATTCACCAAACCTCTAGCAGAAAGCAGATTCAAGGAGCTCTATCTTAAGATTAGTCTAATAGAGCTAGACGAGGTTACGGAAGAATGAGTCCTAGCTCTCATTTTGTTCTTGGATTTCTTGCACTGAGTTGGAATTCTGGAAGTATTTGGATTTCTTGGAGATGATGCGGAATAAAAGTGTGTCCAAGCTCACGCTCTTCAGTAAAATACTAAAAGTTTAACCGGATTGCTGAGTCCCAGCTCTCAACAATCTTGATGGTCAGTTATTGAAGACTATTGATATCAGCAGACTTAATAAGGAAAATGCTAAGTCCCAGCTCTCAGCATATGAAGACGATTGCTGAATCAATAACTGCTTAACCAATCTTGGGAAATTGATCAGATAAGGGAATAAATATCGGGATACTCAACCAACGTATCAATTAAGAGCATCATGAATGGAGTAAATTAATGAGGCGACGATAGATATTCACCATCATTACCAAAGATTTCACTCAAGGCTCGAGACAATTCAGTTCTGGAAATGGCGTCTCAAATGGCCACGTGGAAAATCATGCTGAAACCGTCGGTTCCCAATGAAGATGAGTTAATTGATTAAACAAGTCTCAAGGGCGGGTGTGTCTATTTAAGGGGAGTTTCTTTAGCTTAGGAGATTCATATCCAAACCTCTGAAACCTAAACCCGTCACATGCCTTTCATTCCCTTCGATTAAACCCTATTGCTCGAGAAAACCTAAATGTCGTCCTTTACCATCTCACCAAAATACCTTCAAAATAGGTTCGAGCAACGTGACTTGGAAGTCACCAAATTGAGAGGAATAATCGTAATCTTCACAGAGATGACATCTAAGAAGATTCTCTCAATTCTCAGTTCACCTTTGACGATGGGCTTTCTGATATTAGAACTGGATGGAGATTGGAGGTTCATTCTATCAGGCTATGACAACTTTCTCATTGGAGAGATATAAGCTTGTCAGGTGGGTCTGAGGATGAATATTCCTTAGTCACAAGGTTTGAGAATACCTTTGGCTAAGTTTTCTCAAATCACTAATTCCTAATCTCTTGTTCCTGTACCATAGTCAGAAAATGGAGACGAAGAAGAGATGAAGAATACGCTTGTGGATGGAGTATATGCAACTCGAATGCATCTGCTTGGCATCTAGGGCTAGAGATTAGGCATGTTGGCAGTGTAGATGTTACCCATCCTACAAAATATGAAACATCTGTGAAGTGCCAGGTTTTAAAAAGAAGTGTGGACAAGAGCGCCAATACGAGCAGATGGTGAGATTTGCTGAATTTGGATTTTCTTCCGTGTGCTGAAGTGTCCACAAGAAAGCCCAACAGGCTGAAGCCGTAGAAATGTCTATATACAAGTTTGAGGAGCTTGAAAACAAACTTACAGGCAGACATTTCTAAGCCAAAAAGATATTGGTGCGCAAGTGGGGTGACTTGCAGCATTGAGCTCGGGGAAGAGACCAAGAAGGAGTAGATTTAGCAAAGGCGTTATTTGGAGCAGTCTGAAGACAAATTGATCATTGTATACTTGTAGTATTATTCTTTGCGAAGTGTAACTCTTGTAAATAAATGATATCAATAAGAGAACTGCTCATTTTGATGACAATACTCTGTTGTCTCAAACAATATAACTGCCTAAAACAAAATGTTAGATCACTACACTGCTTGTGTACATTGAATCGTATCTAAAGTTCTTATGATTTTCCTAGTCAAAGATTTGAAAATATAAATGAAAATCAGAAGATAGGAATTTCTTAAGTGTCTCCCCAACATTAAGTCGAAAGCAAAGTGTTTGATTGTTGAAATTGAAAAATTCATTCAAGCAAATCATTTTTTGCTGACTGCTGAGTCCAAGCTCTTAGTAGATTCCCGACGATTACTGAGTGTGAGCTCTCAGTATAGAATCTTGAACTTCAAAGATTCAAGGAATTAAAAGAGTCTAAAAGTACTGTTGAATCCAAGCTTTCAGCAAATATCCGGTGAATGCTGAGTCCAGGCTCTCAGAAATTTGATAGTGTTTGCTATATTTGGCCATACCAGACAAAACCGGAAGGAAGATTACTGAGTCCAAGCTCTCAGTAAAGAGACTCTTTGATCTTTCCACGATCAAAATTTTATTCAGAGTCTGTTTCATCTACTGAGTTCAAGCTCTCGGTAGAACCCCGAAAGCTACTGAGTCAAAGCTCTCAGCAGATACCTGTAGACAGCTAAGTATGTAATCTTAGCATACTTCTATTGACTGTTGAGTCCAAGGTCTCACCAGGTGACTATTGTCTACGGAATAAGAAGACCTTCAAAGAATAAAGTAGAATGCTGAGTCCAAGCTCTCATCAGATGATCGAATGTTGTGTCCAAGCTCTTAGCATAGGCCTTTCAAATTGCTGGATGTACTACTCTTAGCAAATGAATTTCCCCTTGATCTCAATTGTATGTACTTTGGTTTTAGTGCATCAAATCTTAGTCAATCTAGTTTCTAGGTACTTAGAATTGTGTCAAATTATAAAAGTCTTGTATAGGATACACATATTTGAGTTGTAATAGAACTAGAACAAAGGAACGAAGAATGCTGAAGGAGTCAGCATATATGAAGATTGCTAAAGACGTTAGCAAACAGTGAAAGGCTAGCAATTACATGAAGAATGCTGGAAGCGCTTATAGGAATGCTGAAGGAGTGAAGCAAGCACGTTGTTGAATCTCAGCAGGACTGCTGAGATATCAGCAGACGACTAACCGCTAGCAAACAAATGCCAGCAATCAACATTCATACGAAGTCGCAAAGCAAAAGGATCCTAAATCACAAGGAAACCCAATGAATCACAAAGAAGGATAATCAACAGACAAAAGGAAGGTTTCCAGAATCAAACTCAAAGATCCATTATGTCAAAGACAGCTAAAATCAATAGAACGCCAATCAGAGACAAAGGAGACCTGAAGAGTCACTGTACCTCACAGGAAAAGGAAGAATACAGATTAGCGAGCAGACACCTATCGGATAAGATTCAAACAGCCGTTTGAATCTTCACCTATAAATAGGTGATATCGTAAAGAGCTAGAGAGGTTCACAAAATAAACATCAGAGAAGTTAGAAAGATCAAAATTCTCTTAAATTCACGCGAATTCACATTCGAGCATACATTTCAATTGACCGAGGCTTTGAATGAGCTTTTGAATTTAGAGCTCGAGACCTTTGAAGTTCTCTTCTAAGGTTACCTTTGGGATTCTTTCTATCCTAGAAAGAATCTAGCAATCACCTTGCTCTGCAAGAGTGATTATCACGGGCTATAACCAAAAAAAGAAAGGTTCTAAGAAGAACTATAAAACTCCCAAGGTTGACATCCAAGGGAAGAGAGGTTTGTCCTCACTCTAAGAAGTGTCAAAATGAAGATTAAAGATTGAGGTGCTTGAAGGTGCGCGCTAACCAAACGGAGGAGCTGCTCAAAGTTAGAGATCAAGCCTGACATATGTAATCAATCATAGAGAATTTTCAGTCAAAAGGACTGAAGAGTGGACGTAGAACATGTAGGGATTTATCCATGAACCGAATCACAAAATCCAAATAAGCCGGATCGATTTATGGTTTATTGTTCACAATACTAATTCACAAAACCCTAGCATGCTCCTATGAATTTAATGCGTGGATAATAGAGATTTCCTTAAATCCATAGTCTCTGTACCGATCTTTCACGTTTGAATTCCAAATCTTGAATCAACCACGCGATATTAATTAAATCTGCTGAAACAAAAATTAGACAGATTCTAATTTCAAGATTTAATTAAAGAAAGGAGAAGAAAATAAATTTGTTCTCCAGATTAGATCTTCAGGGCTGTATTCCGATGTTGTTCAGATCTGCTACTGGTGAGGATTCCACAGATCTGTAGTTGTACAGGGCCAGAATCGAAATTCTCCTCCCTCTGCACTGATAGTCGTCACCCCTCTCCTCTCTCTCTTTAGGGTTTCACTGATTTGAATTGTATTCAAGGTGGCTAGGGTTTCTGAGAGAGAAATGTCTATTTATAGACCTAGGGTTTTAACCCTAATGGGCTGCTAGGCTCAATTCAGCATATTTATTTTGGGCCAGACCTGGGACCTAATGCAAAAAATAAAGTGAGCCTATAAATTAATTAATTCCCATGTCCACAACCCTGGACACAATTAATTAATTAATATTAATTCTTTTTCACCATAGAATTAATACTGACCTACCCCTTTATTACCACGTTATGAGAACGGGCTGCATTTAATTGAAAATCCTCATATTTAAGGTTACAGGACATTCATTAATTAATTGGAGCTTCTTACAAGCTCTATCTACAATTAATTAATATCTATTATTCCTGAGTAGTACCACTCAATCCTTATCACTCGTGTCTGAACTTAATCAACCTGCAGGACTTTGGCACGATGAATGTCATTCAGCTCCTC
This sequence comes from Plectranthus barbatus, assembly GCA_026898455.1. Classification (NCBI taxonomy): domain Eukaryota; kingdom Viridiplantae; phylum Streptophyta; class Magnoliopsida; order Lamiales; family Lamiaceae; genus Plectranthus; species Plectranthus barbatus. The sequence continues at coordinate 108,341 of JAPKLW010000435.1, forward strand.
AGGGAATGTCCCCATCCTATTACTCGGATATGGTTACCTAAACCCAGCCTCAGGCAGTACTACACGAACTGTTGTTACCCAAGATGTGGATATACAAGCACGTTACTTAGGCTCTCCGCCATGGCAAGTCAAAGCAACAGTCAATCCATGCAAACCCTGAACCTTTGTTAGGGTTTGGACTCAATCAAAAATGAGATTTTGTATTCGCTGATATCAGACAGTCGAATACATCTCACTGCGGTCCATCAATATGCCACCCTTGCATACCAGCATGTCAAGTAACCAAGACAGACTACTTATTCCGACAATGCCGCAGCCATCCGGACAAACGTATCCTCATACGTTGTCTTGGCTGTGATCAGGTTTAAGTCTCACTAGGTCAAGTGATCATACTGTCTTTTGCGATCTACTACACGCCATATGATTGTCCCTATCGGTTAGACAAGAGGATACCATTGTTACATGCATGTAAGTTTGTTTGACAGATAGGAGAAATGAACAGTTGTATAATCATTGTAATAAATGCTTTCTGTAAACAAAAGCCATCAATCTCCCACTTATACTCAAAGCATAACTAAGCTATTACAGAGTATACAGTGCGTCTATCTAGCCTGCTATCTCGTTAACCACTGTCAGTGGTTGGCATCCACCTCAGACCCAGCTCACGAATATGTCTTTCATAAACTTTCTGCGGCAAGCTCTTTGTAAATGGATCAGCAAGGTTGTCCTTAGTGTCAATCTTCTTGATCAGCACATCGCCCCTCGATACGATCTCTCGTATGATATGGTACTTTCTCTCTTTTTGTTTGCTTGCCCTGTGAGACCGCGGTTCCTTTGAGTTCGCTACTGCACCAGAGTTATCACAATAAATTGTGATGCTCTTCGGCAAACTCGAAATCACGTCCAACTCTAAAAGGTAGTTCCTGAGCCATACCCCCTCTTTCAAGGCTTCGGAGGCGGCGACATATTCCGCCTCCATGGTGGAGTCAGCAATGCATTTCTGCTTTGAGCTCCACTAAGATACAGCTCCACCTCCCAAGGTAAACACATATCCCGAGGTTGATTTCTTCTCATCCTGGTCCCCTTGGAAATCCGAGTCTGTATAACCCACAGGGCACAAATCCTCACTTTGATAAACTAGGCAGTAATTCCTAGTTCTCTTCAAATACTTGAGGATGTGCTTTACCGCAGTCCAATGCGCCTGTCCAGGGTTACACTGATATCTTGCTACCATGCCAACGGCATAACAGATATCTGGCCTGGTACACAGCATCGCATACATGAGGCTACCCACCACTGAAGCGTATGGTACGAGACTCATCTCATCTTTCTCCCGCTGTGTCTCAAGATACTGCCCACTAGAAAGACGAACGCCATGTCTGAAAGGTAGCAAGCCTGTCTTAACGAGTTGCATGCTGAACCAGGCTATCACAGTATCCACATAGGATGCCTGGGATAAGCTCAACATCCTTCTCTTACGATCTCGTAAGACTTTAATCCCAAGGATGTAGCCAGCTTCTCCCAAATCCTTCATTTGGAACTGTTCGGATAACCAACACTTGATTTCCGACATCACTCCCTCGTTATTTCCAAATAGGAGTATGTAATCAACATATAGTGCAAGGAAAACCACGCTCCCACTGACCCAAAGTCGGTAGACACAACATTCGTTTTCCAACTGTGAAAATCTATAGGATTTAATCACATCATTGAAACATAAGTTCCACGACCTCGAAGCTTGCTTAAGTCCGTACAAGGACTTCTTAAGCTTCCACACAAAATGTTCTTCGCCCTTGCGTATGTAACCCTCGGGTTGCCACATAGAGATGTCCCTACCTTCTTCAAGGTAACCGTTTAGAAAAGCTATTTTGACATCCATCTACCAAATCTCGAGGTCCATATGCGCAGCTATGCCAAGGAGTATCTGGATGGATTTGAGCAAGACTACGGGTTAAAAGGTTTCATCATAGTCAATGCCCTCTTTTTGACTATAACCCTTTGCCACCAGCCTGGCTTTAAAAGCCGTAACTTCTCCATCCACCCTTTTCTTTCTCTTGTATACCCATTTGCACCCTATGGGCTTAAAGCCATCCGACAATTCAGTTTTCTAGTACACATCCATAGCAATTATGGATTCAATTTTGGAATCCATGGCGACACGCCATTTATCAACATCTTTATCTTGCACTGCCTCTTTGTAAGTCAGTGGGTCAGAGTCCTCATGTCCATCTTCCAGGCTCAAGTCCGAAGACTCACCCACGAACATGTACCATTCCGGCTGGAAAATTATCTCCCACTATGACGAGGCATCGGTGCCGCATCAGCAGTAGGTGCGGTAACTTGTGGTTCTGCACCTTGCACTGAAGAATGTGTCCGTGGTGCTGAACCTCTCATAGGTGCACCCACGTTTGCACGTTCCCCTTCCCTTGGAATTGCATTCTCGTTTTCAATTTCTTGAAGAACGATATCACTCCTTGACCTGTGGTTCCTTACATACTCGTCCTCCAAGAATCTAGCGTTGGTGATAACAACGACTCTCTGACTCTCAGGACAGTAAAAGTAACCACCTTTTGTTTGCCTAGGATACCCTATAAAGAGCATTACCTTTGACCTGCTTTCTAACTTATCAGGTTCCTTCGACAGTACATGTGCCGGACAGCCCCTTACTCTAAACTTGCACAAACTTGGTTTGCAACCAAGGAAGAGCTCAGAAGGTGTCTTAGGAACTGATTTAGAAGGCACCACATTTAATACGTAAACGCTTGTTTCTAATGCGTAGCCCCTAAACAAAATTGGTAAGTTTGCATAACTCATCATTGATCTTACCATCTTTAGAAGAGTGTTATTTCTTCTTTCAGCTACACCGTTTTGTTGGGGAGTACCCGGTGCTGTCCACTAGGATGTAGTCCCATTATCTGACAAATAATGCAGGAACTCATTACCGAGGTATTCGCCACTGCGGTCAGATTGCAGTGACTTGATAGTTTTCCCGACCTTCTTTTCTACCTCAGCCTTGAACTCTTTGAATTTCTCAAAGCACTCAGACTTGTAGCGAAGCTGGTAAACGTATCTGTACCTTGAGTAATCGTCAATGAAAGTGACGAAGTACTCGTACCCTCCACGAGCCTGTGCAGACATGGGTCCACATAAGTCAGAATGGATCAATTCCAACACTTTCTCTGCTCGAGACTGACTAGCCTTAAAAGGCCTAGTTGACATCTTGCCCTCGATAGAGGATTCGCAGACTAGATAAGGTACAGCCCAGACTAAATCCAATGTACCGTCATCTGCAAGTCGCTGAATCCGCTTCAAGCTGATGTGACCCAGTCTCAAGTGCCAGAGATATGTAAGATCCTCATCAGAAGAAGTAAGTTTTCTCTTTCTAGGATTATCAATTACGGATGAATTATATGCAATACATGTGAAAATTTTATGATTATAGTTAATAACATAGAGAGAATTATTCAGCATCCCACGACAGATAACACCGTTATTACCAATGATAGAAACACTACTATAAAAATAACTGAATATCCATCAACATAAAGTTCGGAAAATGAAATAAGGTTCCGCTGAAAATCCAGCACGTTCAAAACATCTCTCAAAGTTAAAACAGAATCATCAAAGTACAAGTTGAAATATCCAATGGCAGTTGCACTCACTTGTGCGCGTTCCCCATCGAGATGGTAGCCTCGTCATTCTTCAACACCCTCCTCGGTGTGAACCCCTGCAAAATGTAACAAACATGATCAGTAGCTCCAGTATCCACTACCCACGAATGAGTAGAAACCGATGCTAAACATGTTTCCGTTACAAATGCAAATGACGTACCGTGTCCTTTAGCATTCGGACAATCCACCTTTCCGCACCCAGCACACCTAATCTTCTTTGGAGTGACCTTAACTCTCTTTACCCTCTTTGACTTGCTTTCACTGCCTGCTTTCCTGAACTTGCTTTCAACACCATCATCTCCAACCTTAGAGGTTGTCGAACAAGTACTAGAAATAGTCAGAACAGGTTTCCATGCTCGCATGGAAGATTGCTCCACTACAAGGTCCTCAAGTAGCTCATGCAGAGCATACTCTCTCCTTGCAGCAGCAACTACCTTAAAGTCATAATAAGATTCAGGAAGAGAATTCAGGATTATATCAATCTCGCCTTGCGCACTGATATTACCACCCCGCACAGTGAACTGTCTCATGAGCTCAATCATAGACATCATGTGCGCTGTCACCAAACTATCTTCAACAATCTTCTTGCACACAAGATCGTGCACAAGTCCGCTCCACATTGCCAAAAGCAGTCAAGAGATCTTTCCAGATCTCTCCAGCCCTATTGAAGTTCTCATACTTGTGCTTCAATTCTCTAGATGAGTCAGCCGTGATAAACCAATAGGCGAAATCATCAGCATCCTCCCATCTTTCATAAAACTCAAGCTCAAGTTTGCAAACTCCATCATAGCCAGGCACAAGTGGATCCATGAAAAGAACATGTGCTTGATGACGTGTTTGATGCAAAAACTCCATTCAGGGAAGTTCGGAGCAGTTAAAGGATTGAGAGCAAGAATATGATCAACAGTACACATAGACATATTTGAAACAATAAAGAATCTTAAATAAGAACATACATGCAGAACTTCGAAAACAAATGCATTGAAAACCTTTTTATAAATCAAATACACATATCTTCCACTAATTGCCCAAGAGTTCCCACCACAAGCTACACTCGTAGATGTTTACGATGTCACCCTCAACCAGAACTGCGGGTTTTAAGTCTCAATTCTTTAATTTCACTACCATGTCATGAACCTTTCGACACTAAAAATTAATAATTAGTGAAAACCTTAGACCAAGCCATCTCTCAAGGACAGGGAAGCAGCAACTGCATTATATCCTAAGATGCTTCTAAGCGATTAACCACAAATTTAACTATGGCCAAAAGAGACAGTTTAGCATGGCACGTAACCATACCGCACAGCCCTTAAAGCTTTTGTTATCTATAATGTATATCAATCCTAGAATATTTATGAAAGAGATCTACGCAAGCTACACTCGTAGACGTTTACGCAAAATCCTCCCACTATTCACATGATTTAAATTGTTTGTCTAGAAATCCCAACAACTGTACCCATGCACCTCCAAGAACTAGCAAGCTACACTCGTAGATGTTTACTAGAGCGAGAGATACACTTACAGCCTAGGACCGCTTTGTGGAGGTCTATTGATTTTAATTAAAAAATGCGCTTAGTATTTTTCTTTCAAAAAGGTTTGTTATATGCACACAAAAAATTCCATTATTTTTCATATTTTTTCAAATTTTTGCATGTAATTAAACAAGTCCAAAAATTCCCAAATTATAATCCAACAAGAAATTAATCACATAAGCATGCTTCGAAAGCTTTAAATAATAAAAGCAGTAAATCATGCTTTTCCTATTATCTACACATGCTTAATTGCGCACATAATAAATCACATATCATACTAGGACAATTAAGGTAAACAAAAATTTCTCGTGGCCCCACAAAACAGGAAATAAAATCTTATCTATTACAATTTGAAATTTGAATTTATTTGGATAAATCCAAATCTTTTTCAAATCTTCAAGGGCCTCCAAATCTTCAACCATCAAATCTTTTGGGATTTAGGGTTTTGTGATTCGATGATTGGCCCCAAACCCTAATGCAAACCTAGGGTTTACATAGGATTGCACCAGCCACAAAATCGCAAACCACCGCGACAGGACAGCACCCGTCGACGACGACCACCGCCTCCGCCTGCCGCCGCCGCGCCCAGCGCTGCCGCGTGCGAGCCCCACGCTGCCGGCCCCCGTGCCACTGGCCCATGTTGCCGCCCGCAATCATGGCCCGCGCCGCTGCAGCCGCACGCGTGCGCGGTCTCCTGCTACCATCGTGCGCCGCCCTCGTCCATCGGCTCCATCTCCGATCTTCGTCCCGACCCGTCCAATTACAGATTTGAATAAAAAATTACAAAAACTATTCTATTACAAATTTTCCTATCAAATCTAATCACGGATTTTCTAATGATTTTACAAAACAGATTCAACCCTACACGGATAAACCACCGCAGGCTGAATCAAACTGGTTGCCACGAGAAACAAAAACCATCCACGACAAAATAAAATTCATACATGCATCAATGAATTTATTATGAACAACAGAGCCATAAATTAGAAACCTGGCTCTAATACCAATTGTAGGGATTTATCCGTGAACCGAATCACAAAATCCAAATAAGCTGGATCGATTTATGGTTTAATGTTCACAATACAAATTTATAAAACCCTAGCATGCTCCTATGAATTTAATGTGTGGATAATAGAGATTACCTTAATTCCATAGTCTTTGTACCGATCTTTCGCATTTGAATTCCAAATCTTGAATCAACCACGCGATATTAATTAAATCTGCAGAAATAGAAATTAGACAGATTCTAATTTCAAGATTTAATTAAAGACAAGATAAGAAAAGAAATTTGTTCTCCAGATTAGATCATCAGGGTTGTATCCCAATGCTGTTCAGATCTGCTACTGGTGAGGATTCAACAGATCTGTAGTTGTGCAGGGCCAGAATCGAAATTCTCCTCCCTCTGCACTGATAGCTTTCGCCCCTCTCCTCTCTCTCTAGGGTTTCACTGATTTAAATTGTATTCAAGGTGGCTAGGGTTTCTGAGAGAGAGATGTCTATTTATAGACATAGGGTTTTAACCCTAATAGGCTACTGGGCTCAATTCAGCATATTTATTATGAGCCAGACCTGGGACCTAATGAAAATAATAAAGTGGGCCTATAAATTAATTAATTCCCATGTCCACAACCCAGGACATAATTAATTAATTAATATTAATTTTTTTTCCCAAATAATTAATACTGATCTACCCCTTTATTACCACGTTATTAGAACGGGCTGCATTTAATTGAGAATCCCCATATTTAAGGTTACTGAACATTCATTAATTAATCGGAGCTACTGACAAGCTCTATCTACAATTAATTAATATCTTATTATTCCTGAGTAGTACCACTCAATCCTTATCACTCGTGTCTGAACTTAATCAGCCTGCAGGACTTTGGCACGATGGATGTCATTGAGCTCCTCAGGGAATGTCCCCATCCTATTACTCGGATATGGTTACCTAAACCCAGCCTCAGGCAGTACTACACGAACAGCTGTTACCCAAGATGCGAATATACGAGCATGTTACTTAGGCTCTCCACCATGGCAAGTCAAAGCAACAGTCAATCCGTGCAAACCCCTGAACCTTCGCTAGGGTTTGGACTCAATCAAGAATGAGATCTCATATTCGTTGATGTCAGACAGTCGAATACATCACACTGTGGTCCATGAATACGCCAACCTTGCGTACCAGCATGTCAAGTAACCAAGACAGACTACTTATTCCGACAATGTCGCAGCCATCCGGACAGATGTATCCTCATACGCTGTCTCGGTTGTGATTAGGTTTATGTATCACTAGGTCAAGTGATCATACTGTCTTCTGCGATCTACTACACGCCGTATGATCGTCCCTATCGGTGAGACAAGAGGATACCATTGTTTCATGCATGTAAGTTTGTTTAACAGATAGGAGAAATAAACCGTTGTATACTTATTATAATAAATGCTTTCTGTATACAAAACTCATCAGAACAGTTGTTCGAACCACTATAAATCCCGTGTTCATTTACTGTTTTCATGTCGTTACTTATTGCTTACTTTGAAACTCAACACATCAAGTGTTTTAGTATAACTTGAAGTAAATCTAATGAATATTCGAGCTTAAATACATTTGATGAACACGTGCTAAGTCGTGACCTTAGCAAGATAAGTGCAAGATATTATTAAATATTCCACTACAACTATAAACACTCTAATCGGGGACCAACACCAACTGATGTAGAGCAACTTTCAAATGAGCATGATTGGCAAACCAATGTAATTCTTAGGTCTTCAAGTCAATTAGCTACCAAAAGGTATCTTTATCAGCCAGAAAATGTACACGAGGGATCTAATAGGCATATTTATCTCGAGAAGAAGAAGACTCTAAGGATCCCGATGAGCTCTAACACTCAGTTGACGCTCGATGAAGATGATGAGTGATTCAATCTAATTTTATATAAGGAATCATTGAATCACTACTCTACATAACAACTAGTCATCCAAATATATCTTATGCTATTAGTGTATGCGCAAGATTTCAAGCAAATCCGAAGAAGTCACACCTTAAAGCTGCAAAAAGGATTGTGAAACACTTGAAGGGAATTGAGTCCTTAAATATTTGGTATCCCAAGGATGATGGATTGGATCTAGTGGTATATTCAGATTCGGAGTTTGGAGGATATAGAATTGATCGGAAGAGCATGAGCGGAACTAGTCAATTTCTTGAGAATAAACTGATAAGTTGGTTCAGCAAGAAACAACACTCAGTTGCTACATCCACTGCAAAAGCTGAATATGTAGCCGCTGCAAGTTTCCATACACAAATTCAATGGATAAAGCAGCAAACTGATGGATTATGATGTCATGGCCAGAGAAATGCAAATTTATTGCAACAACAATAGTGCCAAGGGCATAGCGAAGAATCTGATTCATCATTTAAGGACATTGACTGGGGCTGACAATTTCTGACACGACACGATAACACGACATGAACACACACAATAATAACGAGCAGGAACATGACACAAACCTGTTAAGCTCAAACACTAACATGACACGAACCTGTTAAGCTCAAACAAAATAATGACACGACACGAAAACGACCAGACACGATAAAAATTAACCTAACTAAAATTGCTATCTTTCCACTTGGGACTAAATTTTTTTAATGCAACATGATAACACAACAGGAACATGCATGATAATAATAAGCACGAACATGACACAAACTTGATAAGCTCAAACACGAACACAACACAAACATGTTAAGCTCAAACATGATAATGACACGACACAATAAGACACGACACGATAACGGCTTAACACGCACAAATTGTCAGCCCTAACATTGACATAAGATATTATTTAATCAGAGATCATGTGGAGGAAAATGACATAGCGGTGGAATTTGTCAGAACCGAAGATCAGTTTATAGACATTCTCACCATGCCACTTCCAGAAGCTCGATTTAAAAAGTTGTGTGTCAAACTTAAAATTATGGAGTTGAATGATCATAATTCTGAAGAAATTTTAGTCCAAGATCTCAGTTTTGATCCATCTTGCTTATTGAAGGACTGTTGCAGAATATGATCAATTCAAGCTTTTGATCATTGTATACTTTTGGTGGATTCCACTTAGGATTTCTTGGGTAAAAAATTGATGTTGTCATTAATCAGTTTTTTATATCGCAAATTGTGGAATAAGATGAAGTTCGAGCTCTCAGTCATACTACTCATTGCAAGCGAGCTTAGGACTTAGGCGGGAAATTTTGAATAGATGGAGTCTCAAACACGCAGCATTAAATGTGAATTGAATGCATCCAGGCGTGACAATTCGAGGAAAGAATGAGAATCCAGCAAGTGGCCTACTCATCGTGTCAACACTATTCAAGTCTGGAGAAGCGTTAAAAGTCAAAAAGGTGCATGATCTCGAGGATCGGATAGTCAAATGCCAAATGAAACTCACTATTGATGAAAAGTTACTTGTTCTCCCATTCTTGTTGGTAATTCAATTTACCGAAGGTATTATCACAACTTATTGCTTACATTACTTAAGTTATGATAAGCATGTTAAGTCCAAGCCCTTAGTACTTCATTACATTTTTATTGATTCGACAACAGACTGACGGAGAGGCCCTCAGGCTTTTGGGTAAATCATTCTGAATAGAATGCCCAAAACCTTATTGATAGTCAGTCGGTAACATATTATAACTAGGTCCAAGCTCTCGATTATTAGGACCAATTGTCAAAGATAATTGCAGTTAGTTATTCCAAAGGAAAACTAAAGATTCAGATAAGCTCTTGCACTTCATCCTAGGTTTGTTGTGCTCCTTATCGTCAGCTTCACGCAACGATTAGATCTAGATATCCAAAAATCTAGATATGACTTTTGAGATGGTATTTTATCTGATGGATTAATTTACACGTTACTCAAATATGTAACATCTTTGCAACATTAATTTGGTCATTCACTCGAATTCTATATCTTCTAATCACAGATTGAGATGGGATCACTTAGGGTTCCGCACATATAAATAGAAAAGGATCTCGATCATTTAGCTTCACTCCAACATTCTTCTTCTCATCTGCAATGCCTCCTCATAACCCTTCTCCCTTGTTTTTCTTCTTCCCTTCGATGGAAAGATTCTCAGTTTCTCAATTCTGTCTTGAATCAATTCTTTTATCCTAAGGTTCTCTGTCTTGAATCAAATCTTTTATCGTAAGGTTCCCTTGTTCGTTGAATTTTATATCTTCACATTCTTTGTATTTAAGAGAACCTTTGAGGGAATCCATCCTCTTCACGGATAGTAGGTCGGTTTATTAACCCTAGTGGTTTAAGGAATTCCAAGAATACACCACCCTAGGGATGGACCTATTTTACTCCCCATGTGTCTGCACCTTCACCACCTTCCAAATATAGAAAGATAGAACTGGATATGGTCAAAGCAAAACAAATGGGAGGACCCCTCGTTGGCCGACTTGCTAGAAGAGTTAGGATCAAAGTATTTGTTAGACTAGCGACAAGCTAATTTCAATTACCTCGTCTGCTTACACATGTAGGATGCCCAGCCATGAGAGAACCCGCAGGTACATACGTGAAGTGGACAAGAGCCCCCTGGAAGGAATGTGTTATTTGTAAACTTTGAAGGCGAGCTTGATGAAGCTAGAAAAGAGATGATGAGAGCAGCAGCGCACAACTGGAGCTCCTAGATGGAGAAACCAGATAGAACAACTTTTCCCAGTTGAACCTATGCTGCAACAAGAGTAGATTTAGGTTTAGTTGTAATCATGTTTATCTTAATGAAAATTGATTATTTCTACTTTTGGCATTGTATCACTCTTGATAGGATTACTTGAGAATGGCTGTATCAAACTTCATTCCAAACAAAAGGTATAATACATTGTTCTATTCTTATCGAGTAGTTTTTTGTGTAATCATACGTCATCATTTTGGGCTAAAAAACTAACGAGTTTAAGCCACTAGAAGTTAAGAAAATCACTCTGAGTGGGAGTTTGACAACTGGTTGGCTTGTTAGTGTTCATTATCGTCGGATCCTAAGGATGATAACTGATAAAAGATCAATCACATTCTACTAGAATATAAGATCAAAATACTCAAGAAAGTTTATTTATGCTATTTCCAAGGCTGAGACGCCTTCAACAAGTCCTAGACATAAATAAATCTTCGGCATTTAATTCCACATCCTCTAGTAACTCATATTTTGCTAGACAGGTCTATTCATCTTTGTCATACTTATTCCTCGGAAGATAATGAGTGGCAAGTTATCCACATCATAAAATCTTGCCTCAACTCATGTGAGTAGCTAAATTAAAGTGGAGAATTCCAACAGATATTCATTCCTTCTTGAAGATGAATCTTCAGTTCTAATCTACTTATAGAAGGACAATGGAGCATTCAGGGTATCCTTCTTTGTCAATCATTCTTTAGAAAAATCCTTGAAACTCTTACTCTAGAATAGCTGACAGAGTTTCCATCGTGTCCTTTTTAGAGAAAGGAATAATTGGAATCTACAATGGAGAGGTTCTAAATCAATCTTGACTCGGACTTATCCTTTACAGAGACCCTTCTGGTTTGCCGATCTGAGTTTCAAGCTCTGGTACACTTAATCGGGCAATTTTCTGCGTGTCCAGCCAGAACTGTTCAGACCAGAACTTATTGCAAAATTATGTCTAAATGCCAAGATTTCCAATGAAAACTTATCACTTATCTCAGTTGTCAGTGGAAAAGTCATAACTGTCTCTCCCTTCAAACTGGCAGAATATTTCAAAATTCCCTTCACACGAACAAATTTTACTGATTATCTATTTGATGCTAAGGATCCGAAAAAATCACTTTGAGAGAATGGGATCATTTAGATGCTCCCGGATTTCAGTTAAACGTCTCCAATCACTCTCTCTCTCCAATCTCTATGGAATTTATCTCGACATCACTAGCAAAGTTGTGGTTTACCGTCCAGAGTTCACCAAAGCATTCTACAAAGACACCTAGAGAGCAATGATGGCATTGGATGATCGGGGCGACATCAACTTGACATGATATTTCTTTTATAGGTTGGTCGAGAGCTTACAGGGCATGTCCTTCACAACCATACATACCATATGGACTTCAGCTCAGTTCTATATTTTGGAAAAGGATATTCCAATAATAACTTATGGGGAAGAACTGGCAGATAAAGACTTCTTCCCTCTCTAATCAATCAAAATGTGGAGAGACGACAATAATGAAGAAGAAAATGAAAGCTCAAAAAGTGGAAGATTTTAATTTTACTTGCTTAAATATCATGTATCTTCTGCTTGCTTTATAAAAGAAACATTTAATCGAGCAATATATTCAACTCACTTATCCTTCAGAGGGAGAAAATTTCTTTTTATGTGCTAAGACTTGGGGGGAAGTTAATTTTCGTGTATGAACTAACAAATTTGTAACTCTTAACTTTTTGCCGATATTGGTTTCGACCTCACTAAAAAGGGGGAATAGTTAGTTATGAGAAATTAGGGGGAATAATTTCTCAATGGGTTGTTTTTGTGAGTTGAACCAATCTTGGAATCAATCAGCTTATTTCTGACCTGGGTTGAGTAATTTGACATTTGTAACCTTGTGTAGGTTAATTTAGTTGTAATAGAATAGAAATTACTCTATCTTATAGACATCATTTGAAGATTAATTCAGCAAATTCCATGGAGGAGAAGATGAACGCAAAAGCGTCAAGTAGAGCCACTCCAAAGACTGAAAGCAGAGACAACAAACAAGAGTAGTGCTGCAATGAAAGATATGGTATGCTTGCTAGATATCTTTGCAAAATTTATTTTCGCTCTTGTAATTAATAGAGTAATATCTTCTTATTACCTCATTGTGTTGAGGGCGAAGAATTTATTTTTTGGGTAGGTTGTGGTGTTGATACTTAGAAAATTTTTGCAAGCTTTTAGCCAATTTTTGAGTTGGTTTTGACAACATAAAAAAAATTGAGAAATTGTTAGGAATTACGTTTTAAATCTCCTTTTTGTTTATATTTTGATGTGTCAAACCAACCAGTTGTTAATAAAAATGAATAGAATTGATAAGTCTCTAGATGTGAGTTTAGCTCAAAATTTTGCAATGTCTTGTATAAGGTTATCGAGTTGTAATAGAAGCTAGATATCTCACAAGTTTGGGTCTTAAAGCCAGCGGCAATGACATTGTTGAAGTGGCAAGTTGCCAACATTGAAGATCAAAAACCAGTTTCTTGAAGCTGATAAAAGAAAACTAGCGAGACAAACAACCAAAGAGATGAAGATAATGTGCCAGCCATTAGCTTTTAAGAAGCTCACTTGAAAATAGAGTCATTCTGACAAAGACTTTGTTACTCTATCGATTTGGATTCTTAAGACTGGGAATATAGAGTAGTTCTGACAAAAGGTAGAAAAGTTTACCTACCGTAGTGCTTCGTACAACATTGCAGTGCAGAAAGCAGGAAGTGTCAGAACATCCCATGCTAAATTTAAATTTGTCTCAATTGGCTAAATCTCAAATTCCTCAAGGCCAACGCCTATAAATAGAGGAGAAGACACACAAAGATAAGGTTACTAGAACAGATTCCACTCATCTCCTGATCCAAAAGAGAATCACCAAGAGTAATCAAAGCTCACTCAAGCTACGACTCACGAACACTCTATGCTTGCTTAATCCCTTAAAGCGCTCATAGCTTTCCATGTTTCTTATACACGAGACTCTCTTTCTAGAGCTATTCTACGGAGTTCTTACTATTTGAGTAAGTATCCGAGAAGAGTTTCTCACTCTTTGAGAATCTCATGCGGTATTTCACCCAACCTACGAACCTACTACGTTCTCAAAAAAACTCAACCATCCAACCCTTCTAGTTGGTAGTTGCGTGACGTGTTCGCACATCAAGCTGAAGAGAGCAAGTTGCAGATGGACTAGGCGAAACCGCATACAGTCGGAGGACAGAAGAGCTGTCCGTGACTGCGACAGATCGTGCTACATCACCTTGTAATTGGTTCCAGTTTATTACAACATGCACGGTTGAAGAGTGGAAGTAGGACATTTTGCTCTGAACCACTATAAATTCTTGTGTCTTTTACCGCTTTACTTTATTATGTCTTGCTTTGATTTCTTCTTTTGATTTTTAACTCAAAAACTTGCTAAGTTATTGGTGTATACTCTACATAATCAACTATGACTTAACAAATAACAAGTTTTAGTAACAAGAACTGACTTGGAACAATAAATTTTGAGCTCTAAATGAGTAAGACTACTTTTCCCTGTATATAATTTTTTGATTTTAAGATCAATATAAATACATATAACTAATTAATCATGAATTTAAAGACCGATAAAGCACCTCTTTGCATTTAAATTGTATAACTAATTAAAAAAAATAAGCGAGGCTGAATTGAAATAAATTAATAAGCAAATAAATGAAAGATAAAAGAAGATTGTGGATTCTCACATGGTGAGCATGAAAGTAGGCTCGTCTGACTCCCAAAAAAACTCTCTTTTTTAATTTTATGAATTCTTTTTCTCGAAATCAATGCATTTTTAGGTGGGAAAAAATCGAATTCCGTGCTAAAAGATATAATTTCCAAATATTTAATAAACGCCCAATTTTAATATGCATTGGAAATTGGGGTAAAAAAAAGACAAGAGAGGTCTTCTGAGTGACGGTTTCACCAGTTTTTTATTGTGAGACGGATCTTAATACATCATTTCAATAAGTTAAATACATCATTTCATTTTTAAAAATTACATTATTTGCAACAAAGAAATACATTATTTAAAATAAAGAAACACATCATTTCATTAAATTCGTCTCACAATAATAATGGTGAAACATCATTTGCAATACAGAAACACATTATTTCATTAAATTCGTCTCACAATAAAAATGATGAGACCGTCTCATCTGAGAATTTGCCAAAAGACAAACGTCAATCCAAATTCTTTCAAATAACGAACTACGACCATCTCCAACCGAAAACTCAAAACCCAAACCAAAAATGCAGTAAATGTCACATCGAACACCATTCTTCTCCAACCGAAAACACTAAACTCAAACTTAAAAGAATATTCTCAGTATATTCTTTTTATCACAACTTTTCAAATACAACCAATATCTTTAACTAATTTGCAATTTGAACCCTTTATTAATTTCAAAGAAAATAAATTGTTACAAGATAATCAATTATAAAAAAAAAAAAGAAATATTATTTAATTTTTTAAGTTTAAATTTATTTATAAAAATACAATAAATTAAAATTTTAATTCAAAAACTAAATATCGCAATTGGTATTAAATTTTTATGCATTTTAATGAATCATACATTAATTTTTTAATGAAATAATAATATAATATAATTATTATAAAAATAAATGATATTAAAATTTTATTTAATTTTATTTAATCACACATTTCTTTTAATAAAATAATAATATATTTAAATTATAAATATTATATATATATATATATATATTATAAACAAATAAATAAAGAAATAAATAAAAAAAGCTAAATATGTAAAATTATAAAACTTAAAGGACTAGAGTGTAAATATTTTTTTTGTGTGTGAGCTACAGTACAAACGTATATTTACGTCAAAATGGGGGTGAAATACTGGAAAATGCAGTTTTGATTTGGTTTTTGTGTTCCATTGGAGAAATTTTTGGTTTTTGGTTTGGTTTTTGGGTATGGTTGGAGATGGTCTAACGACCCCTTATATTATACTCTTTCCGTCCCAATTTATTAATCTTACTTACCTTTTTGTTTATCCCATTTATTAATCTCATTTTTTGAAATGATAAATTTTTTCACACTCACCAATAAAATATTAATTTCACTACACTCACAAATATTGGTTATCGTGCCATTTCACTTGGGGACTAACAATTAGGGACGGAGGGAGTATATATTTATATATATGGATGCATTATATGATTACTCATACCTCTATGTTATATGAGGCAAAAATCTAACCATTAGATTTGAATCTGGACGGTTTAGATTTAATTTAAAAATATAAAATTTTCGGTGCATTATTTAATTCAATATACTACATTATTTGGGCATAATAATAATTTTGATATCCACAATTTTATTTACGTAAAACATGAAGTGCTTATCTCAAAATTGCATTTTTCTCTCTCCTCTAAAATTTATATAAAACTTTAAACAACCATAATTCACTAAATTTAAATTATTTTTTCACGTATTATATATCAAATTAAAGATAATTTAATTATCTTTCAAACGAAATCCCTATTAAATATATTCGGAATAATATATTTGTAGTAAAACTAAATAATATAATAATTAAAATTACATAATGTAACATAATACAAAGAATAATGTAATTATATATTTAAAAATATTGTATCATTACTATGTTCTTAATGGTACATCATTCGTGGTATTATTTGTACATTATATGCCAATCGAATGGTACATTATGGATTGTGTTGCGTATTTTCCTCTGAGCTCATATAATCATTGATACAAGTACATCATGTGTGCAGAATAATAAACAAATTGAAATGTTATTTAAGTTTTGAATGTTACATTATGTACGAAAAATATGTTGCATTATTTATTTACAATTTTAATATTATACCAAAATCTGGAGTCATATTTAAAAAATAAAATGAAAATACATTATAAGAGATAATGTAGTAGATTAAGAATAAATAATGCACCAACAATTATATAAATAATATAACATCTAAATGATTAAAAACTGCAACTCAAAATAAAGATGCTAATTTTCTCTTGGCGACATTTTAGTTTATGTTACAATTACAACTGAGCATATTATGACCGTATGATCGAGCTCAGTCATTCTCTCAAAGTTATAACAGAAAACCAGATTATAAGCACCAAAAGTGGAATAAACACTATGAAGTATGGAGGAGGGGCACAATTTGGAGGATTGTAGAAAGAGAAACTTGAAGCATGAATGCCACCACTAACAACGTGATAAAAGAATAATAGTCTCGAAGTGTTGAAAGTTCAAGTTCATTCGCTCTCCCATAATCCAGCCAACATTAACACAAAATGGAATCTACAAATACCAAAAGCTTAAAAATCTTAAGTTTGCTTCGCAAACACCTCAATGTAGAGCTTCAGTGGTTGTAACGCCCCCATTTTGCCTTCCCAACTACGAGGCACGTTATAATCGTGGTTGATGATTTTCAAACATTTATTAATCAAAAACAGCGAAAGACTTTAATATTTAAAAGAAACTCAGAAACGGCATTCAAACTTTCATAAACATTTTGTCAAGCCTAAACAGAAATGTAAAGAAGTTAAACATGGTTTCTTCAAAAGGTAACACGGGAAGGAAAATATTTCAGAACACGGTGCAGCAGTGTGTGTAGTGTAATGGTGATATGCATATGATGATGCATATCATAGGATCTTCAAAATCTTTACAAATTTCCAGCTCCGTCTTTACACCACCACTTCTCCATCTTCGTTGATCAACCTGCGCGTTTTAAAAATAACACGAGGGACTGAGTACAATAGTACCCAATGGAAATATGCCCGAAAATATATTTTAAATAAGAATGTTATGCACACACACGGATAAACACGGGATTTTGTTAAAAGAATCTGCATTATCCGAAACATTTTCTTTCGCACGTGCTATTTAACATATTATTATTACTCTTGTTTACCGTGATGTAACTGGAAGCTGGTTCACTTCCAAGTTACGATGAACAGTTAGGAATGGATGAACCACTCAACCCACTGTCGTCCAAGAGCACTAATCTCGTACCATTTAGCATCGAGATTCGGTCGATTTTTACAAGAATTCTTTTCACGTACCACATACCTTCAGGACTTAGCACTCAGCTATTTAGCTGATCTCAGAAACCATTCAGGGCTTAGCACTTAGCTGTTTAGCCTGATCTCACAAACCATTCAGGACTTAGCACTTAGGTCTTTTATCCTGATCTCACAAACCATTCAGGACTTAGCACTTAGCTGTTTAGCCTGATCTCACAAACCATATAAGGTTGTTAACCTTTATCACATAATTAATAAGACTAGCTCAAGAACTATAAGTACCTGGTTGTCATCTCACTAATCAACTCTCTGTTTATAGCAATCAACAGAAAACATATATGATAGCACAAAACATTTTATGCGTAGTAGTCATTTAAAACAAATCATTTTCACACACATTTTGAAAACTGAGCATGAAGCTCGAAAAGGCATTTTATTTTATACTGAAATAGTTTCCACCTGGTGTTAAGCTTTTACGAACAATATATTTTCCTCGTTAATTGAGCAGATTGAGCTTGGTCTCCTTATCTGCAACCTTCAATAATCAGGTACACAACCAATTAGGATGGATAATCTAGGACAGACATCTAACTCGATAAATTTTCAATCGATTACTTCACACAGCTAAATCTTAAATTCCCATTTCAAAACCCGATACCAAAACATGCTTCAAATCTTATCTCAATCGATTTAATCAACCCTCGTCATTTGAATTCATAAACCAACATATAATCAGATTCTAGACATGCTTATACAATCACATATCGAACTTATAAATCAAAAACGACTCGAATCGGGTCAAAACGGAACAAGAAAACACATAATTTCTCCTCTAGACTGCTGTGTTAATCGACGTGGCTCTGTGTCGATCAACATAGCTCACATCGATTGACATGGCTCTCGCGTCGGTCGACGTGAGTCGTCTTCTCCTACTCATTCGACGACACGACCTGTAACTCCATTTTTCAGGCATTTCACACACTTTCAACACCATACAATCATACCACGATGATTCTACAACATCTAAGAACACGATCCATACTTCAAACGCAAGAAAAACATACAAACTATCGAAGGAAAAATCTGGGGATGAACGCTAACCGGACGCGTCTTCCTTCTCCGGTGCAGTCAAATCCCAGCGTCCAAACTCGTATTTCCGAGTATCAATCAGCTCCCTACGTCACAAGGAACACATATCCTTCAACAAAATCCAATTTCATAGAGAAATACACAAGTTTTATGATTTTATTACCGTAACGGTTCGAAATCGACAACCTAGCTTTCTTTGCTCGTAACTCTCTCGTTACGTCATCTCACGGGGCGTGCAATATCTTCCCGGAATCCTTAAAGAATAAGGAAGAAAATGGTTGTGGTACCGTTGCCGGCGGCGGTCTGTGGCGGCCGGAAATCGTGATGGAAGTTGGTTGTGCGGTGGGGAGGCTCACGGGGTGGTGGTAGTTTAAGTGTGTGTTTCTGGCAGAGAAAGGAAATGGATAATTTCCTCTTCAAAGTTTGTTTTGATAATTCACACCAATTAATCCCACCGCTTCCACCCTTCCTTGAGGTGTCCCCTCCTCAACATGCATGCTGCCACCTCATTTGCATTTATTTTCTTTTTTTATTTCTAAAAATTAAAAAATTGATATCTTCCTTTACGAGTCTCGCTAAATTATATGGTTCGTTTCATAATCTTCCATATTATATTTCAAACATTTCCCTAGCTCAGTTTAAGAAATGGATCTCCCGAGCGCAAATTGTGAATTTAAACGTGATTAATAATATTTCAATTAATCAATCATTGCACTCATTCATCCTTTAAAATTTGTGATTTCACGGTCACTCATGTTTTCTCGAAACGATATCATCGGTATATCTCATGCTTCAATTCAACCTTCAAATCTCATCGGGTGTTTTATTCTTCTCAAAACGAATAAATAAATAGTTGCGAAAAAATAAATATACTTTTATTTTATTAATTAAGCATAAACTTGCTTAATTAAGTACGGGATATTACATTCACCACACCTTGCAAAAATTTTATCCCAAAATTTGCTAGGCTGCTACAAAAAGTTCTGGATACTTATCCCGCATCTTATCTTCGAGCTCCCACGTAGCTTCCTCGAACCCGTGGTGTCTCCACAAAATTTTCACAAAGGATATCGTTTTATTTCTCAATTCCTGCATTTTTCGATCCAAAATCTCGTGGGGTTTTACGAGATGTGGTCGTAGCTTACCCTTAACTTTAAATCTAATAATCCCTTTTGATAATGACATTTTCAAAAATATTTTGTCTCTAACTTCGAACTACAGCTCTGCTTTTCTGGTATCAGCGTAAGACTTCTGTCGGTTCTGAACTTCTTTAATTCTTTTTCGGATTTGGCGTACGGCCCCAATCATTTTTCTGATAACGTCAGGCTCAATCATCGCTTGATGACTATCATTATATGCAAACTCAATCAGCGATAGAATCGGCTCTCAATTTACTCCCCTATCTAGAATTATTGTTTTCAACATATCCTCGAGCGTCTGAATGGTCCTCTCTATTTGACCATCCGATGTTAAGCACGTTCCTAATTCTTGCTGCAGACTAATTCAAAATGAGATGTAAATTTTGCATTCCTATCAAACGTAATCGTTACAAGTACTCCATGTAATCTGGCAATCTCTCGAACGTACAGTTAGGCTAGTTTATCTGATCTATAAGTGATTCGGATCGGCAAAAAGTGGACATTTTTCGTTAGACGATCCACTATTACCCATATTGTCGTGTTTCCTATTTGCGACTTCGGCAACCCAGTGACAAAGTCCATAGTAATACGTTGACTTAATGAATTGCCAGACATTTCTCCACATACGAAGTGTTGGTCCCAAAATGTCAGAGTCGTCGTGTTGATAAGTTAACACGAAATGCAGCGGAATATGTTTTACTTCTCTTGCACTTAATTTTATTTTCCAAAAATTAGTTAGCTCAAGTTATGACTTAAGTTTGTGTTCAGATATACTCTAGCAACTCCGTTGCTAGGTTTCAAATAGATCTTTGAGCAGTAAATTAATGAAACAGTAAACGTACACAAGATTTATAGTGGTTCGATCAAATAGATCTACGTCCACTCCT
>JAPKLW010000435.1:139426-154606 GCA_026898455.1 Plectranthus barbatus
GATTTCAGCAAATGATCGACCAACTAAATAAGGTTTGATCCAACAAATCCTTTTACAAATAAATCCTAAGGGAGATTTTAGGAATAATTTCCCAACACGAAGCTACATCCTTTTTCATATCGTCCCACTAGTACGTAGTCTTCGAGTCTTGATACATCTTTGTACTTCCTGGGTGAGTGGTATATGGAGTATTATGAGCTTCACTCATGACTTCATTCCTCAATTCCTCCTTATTTGGCACCAATATTCTATCTCTGAACATCAGGACATTATCAGGCGCCTCTCTATATTCGCTTGTTTGCTTAGTTCTGATCTTCTAACGCAACTTCCTAGGCTCCATGTCTTTTCTCTGTGCGTCAATGATTCTCTCTCTTAAATCCAGCACGACAATTAAAGCAACTACATCACACTTGTCTCTTACCGCAGGTGAACTAACTTCAAGACTAAGTTTCTCGAAATCTCGTATCAGTCTGTCTTCTCTAATCAGTACACATCCAAGTTGAGTTTCTCTTTTTACCGGCTCAAGGCATCTGCAACTAAATTTGCCTTACCTGGGTAATAATTTATTATCAAGTCATAATCATTTACTAACTTCAACCATCTTCTTATGCTTCATTGCTCTTATGATCCGTGAATATTGCATATTTAACTTTGTAAAGATGGTGCCTCCAAATTTTTTTATGCATAAATCATCGCTACTAACTCAAGATCATGAGTTGGATAATTTACCCCATGCGGTCTTAATTGTCTCAGGGCATAAGCTATCCCTTCCAGTTTAGGCACGACTAGAACTGGCGTTGTGGTCAGAAGATGCTTAAATTTCTGAAAACTCTCCTCACATTCTTCCGTCCATACGAACTTCATGCCTTTCTGAAGCAATTGCGTCATTGGCTTCACAATCTTCGAGAAACCCTCAATAAACCTTCGATAGTAGCCCGCTAGACCAAGGAAATTTCTTTATCTCATTTGGCGTTGTTGGCAATTTCCATTCTATCTCCGTTTGTATCCTGGCGGGATCTAGTTTGATACCGTCTGCTGACACAATGTGGCCCAAGAATGTCAATTCCTTCACCAAAAAGGTGCACTTGCTAAATTTAGTATATAGCTTCTCATTCCTTAGAGTTTGCAATACCGTCCTTAAATGCTGCTCATGTTCCTTCTCGTCCTTAGAGTATATAAGGGTATCGTCATTAAATACTAACATGAAAGTTATCGAGGTCCCATGTCTAGGAGTTTTTTTTTTTGCAGCTATACTTTCAACTCTTGTAACTCCTTGGGTGCTATACGATAAGGTGCTTTAGAAATTGGAATTGCCCCTGGTTCTAAATCGATCATAGCCTCCACCTATCTGTCCGGTGCAAGTCCTAGTAACTCATCAGGAAATATGTAATCAAAATCTCTAATAATAAGTATATCCTGATCTGTCAACTCATCCTTTTCCTTACCCTCCAAATATACCAAGAATCCCTGATTTTAGGCCTTGTATAATAATCTTAAAGCTTGTACAGTAGAAATGACCGACACTCACTGCCTTCTTCTAAACAATAGACGATCGATTCTTCATATTCCAGTTGTAGAATAATAACATTCTTTCACTACGCAGGATCGTCACTTTGTTTTCTGACAACCAATCCATTTCCAAAATCACGCCTCTACCACGATCTCGTCCTTTCCCATAACTTCTATATTACTAATATTTCTTGGATTTAAAAGATTAGGGAAGAGATAAAAAATTCTAAGTAAAGAGCCCAATCACAGTCTACTGATTTGTTAACTTTACTCGGTTTAAACTTGACCCCGAGTTGAACTCTCTACTTTCTTTATTAGGGTATCCTTCAATTGGTAAGCACCAAAGAATTGAAGGAGATGGCCATAATCAACTTATTGAAGTGATGAAAAACGTACTTCAATTCAGATTTGCTTGAACAAGGAATAACATGGTTGTATTTAAGGAACCAAAGAGGGTGGGCAACAAGTCGCATGCTTGATTCAAAAGAAATAATTAACGATTTAAATAACGAATGAGAACAAAATACAATTTTGCATGCTTAATGAAATGGTACACTCGACATCATGGAGGTTCAAATACGCATGTTTAATTTCAACCAAAACGAATGAGAACGAATTCGATTTAGCATGCCTGAGAAATGAATATAATTCAACGATCAAGAAGGTAATAAAGAAGTGTAGTTACGCATGCTCGATTGGAGATAGACATGCCAATAATCTATAAAAAATATATGCTTCCTTTGAATTAGAAGAACAACTAAAATAATTGAAATGTCATGAAGGAATC
The DNA here is from genome assembly GCA_026898455.1 of Plectranthus barbatus. Classification (NCBI taxonomy): domain Eukaryota; kingdom Viridiplantae; phylum Streptophyta; class Magnoliopsida; order Lamiales; family Lamiaceae; genus Plectranthus; species Plectranthus barbatus. Next base: position 141,723 of record JAPKLW010000435.1, read on the forward strand.
TCAACAACAAGATTAGAGCAATTAGCATGTCATCTCGGAATTCAAGGAAACAGTCGAATAAATTATTAAGGATCAGCACTATTGAGCATGCTTAAACAAAGAAGGCATATTAACGTCCAGAGGATTAATTGATGATAGCTATGGATAGGCATGCTCATCTTGAAGAATTCAAATCTAGGAATGATCGCAAAACACAATTAAGCATTCTTGGAAAAAGGGGCAAGAACAACTTGTTCATATTCAAGAGAACAAAAAAGATAAGTAAGAAATAAACATACTTGATTCAAAGAAAACAAGTTAACAATCAAGGGAGTGAATGGGAACAAAGTGTAATTACACTTGCTTAAAGATCAGAGGAACATCGGAATAACCAAAGGCGTAATTCCGCCCAGTCCCATGATAAAAATACGAGACGTTGGCAGCTCAAAACCAACGCGGTAAGATAACTCCACTATGTGACAAATGTAGAAAGAAATACATAGGGAGACACCAAATTGAGAAAAACTCAAATTTCAATTGTGGAGGATTCAAACATTAAGGAAGAGAATACCCCTCAGTTCAATTCAAAACTGAAAACGGGTAGGATAGTCAAAAGCCGCAAATCAACAGTCAAAGGCAATAAAGAAAATATGCCGAATTACAAAAGAATTATCCTTTCATAGGATAACATTGATCATTAGTCGCAGGTAACATTACTGTTGGTCCCTTATGATCAGAGTCGTCGTGGTTACAATAACTTACACACACGAAGTGCAGCAGAATAGATTGCGTTTTCTTGTATTTAAATTATTCTCAACTCTATTTTAGTTAACGTTTACTTAGGTTACCTTTTTCAGTTATACACTAGTAACTTACTCACTAGGTTTTAAAACATAATAGCTCGAAAAGCAGTAACAACAAGACAACATACAATTTATAGTGGTTCGATCAAATGATCTATGTCCACTCCTTAGCCGAATCACTAAGAATTTTACTAGAAAGTATACGGTGTACAAAGAGTTGCCTTTCCTGTTAAGCAATCAGCCGTCTGAAGGTCTATCTGCTTTACGGCTATCTTCCGATACCCCGGACTTTCCTGGTGTGGGTCCGGCTGAGTCAAGGGCGCACCTTCGTAAAACTCGCTTTCACCACTCACTTGGAAGAGTTTAGAGTTCCCTCCAAAATATCGTGTGTTCTCGACTTCAATGCCCGCCTTAATCAATTTCTTCACAAGAAATTGACTGCTGGATGCTTTTCTTAAAAAGAAAGTGATCCCAATGATTGAAGATTCTTGATCCAGTTCAAGAATCACTCAGAAGAATGTCAGACGTAGTGAGACACTCTGAATGTTGAAGGCCTTTGGATATCTGTGGATTGTACCTTTCAACTGGATTGCTCTCTTGCCTTTTTTCTTTTTGGAATCTTTCGTATATCGAGTTTGGTTAGAGAGTGAGCACCTTCTGCATTTTCCTTTGACTTACCTTTTATAGCTATGTTCTCAAAGTTTGAGTCGACAGATCCGTTTAGACACAACAGATCTTTCTCCTTAAATGCAGGTAGCTATTTACTAACTTTTTTGCTTTTGGACAGGCTTTTCCGTCCTACTTCTGACATGGCTAATCATCGCGTGTTGGTCAGAATGGCGGTGTAGCAGTCGTTCTGTTTTGCTTTGCTGAGCTTCTACTGGTAAGGGATGCTGGATCTCTTTCAGCATGCTTTTGGTCTCCACGTACAGCAAGTGTTTTGTCTGCTACTCTGATTTGGTTCGCTAGCATCTTCAGCAGTTTAGGATGTGTTTGTCGAATGCTGACTTCCTTAGCATTCTGTTATTGCTAGCGATCTTCCTTTAACATTCTTTGATGTTTGCTGAGATACTTCCAAACAGCCTATTCTATTACAACTCGATGTTTTACCCTATACAGGATATTACATCAGTTGCTAAGCTATGCTAATGTTCAGCAATGATCGACCGTCTACTAAGGTTTGATCCAACAAAACCTTTTACAATAAGATCCTAAGGGTGATTCATGAATATTCTCCCAACAATTACAATTCAACTTTCTCACATAAGTCAAAATATGGAATTTCTCTCAAATCAAAACTTCATATTCTAGCTGTTAGTTAACTCTATCGCGATCCCGACCACGACCACGGCCTCTGCCTTGGCTGCGACCGTGTCCTCGTTCCCTTCCTATATCCTCCGCATTTTCTGACATTTTGCAATGTCATCATCAATTAATAACAAACTTAACCAACCGTAGCGAGAAACAAACGACATTTAGTCAAGGATTTCTACCTTACTGGATCAAACTCCATATTAACATTATTCACCAGCAACCAAAAATCTCAACAATTACACGAGAAAATTCAAACAGCGATTATAATGAAAACACTCGTTTACATATATAGCGAATTCAAAGGTACATAGACGACCAGCTTAACATAAGGTCTTAATGTAATTTATATCTGCCTCTGACATTTCCGCCTTACCAAGATATTTAACAACTTGTGATGTCAACTACTGTAACCATCGCTAATATGTTAAATCGAATAGCACATACAGTAAAACGTGCTTGTTTCTTGACAAAATAACTTCATGCTATCAACACAACCCTTCAGATGACGCTTCCTTCTTTATTTCTAACTTGGCATACTTCTCTTGTTATCTTCACTTGCTAATTAGTAGGCCTCTGCAGTCCAGAATTACACTGACGAGCAAAATGACCAATTCCTCTACAGGCATAACACTTGCGTGCTTTTCTCTGACATTCCCCAATGTGCTCTTTCCCGCATCTATTACACTTCTGTTGATCCACATCTCTTTGTCTCTTCTGATCCTTTGGCTTTTGATGATAGGGTCGTTGATACCCCTCCCTCTTCCTTTTTGATGCAAGGAATGAAGATGTATAGGCTTCTTGCGGTAACACCATTAGCTTGGTAGGCACTGGAATGTTCCTGTGGGGACCAAGGGGTGGATTTCCATTGGCTATAACCCTATGAATGAGCTCAGCCATGAAAACTCAGAAATTTTCAATACACTCCCTTGTATTCGAGAAACAGTAAGTATGTGAAAATGCCAACTCCAGGAACCATGGGATCCACCTGTCGGGAACCAACTCTCTTGCTCTCTCCATTGCTCCGAATTCACTGACTCCAAGATCTTGAATACTTTCCCATTCATTCATATATGCGATCAAGGATGAAGACAATCCCTCTTCGGGAAAACGGGGGTGTGCACAAAATTGGCGAACTAATACATCTTTAACAGGTTCCATTTGTCACACCAAGTAAACGGTTAGTCCCGAAGTCAATAAAAGAACATCACAAAGCACGACTCTATGTCTCGATGGCAACCCTGTCCACCGACACACTATGCCGAGAGTCCAACGAATCCTCGTGCTTACACACTCACTCACGTCTAACTACATCTTCCAAGCTCACCACGTGCATTCTACTCACTCAATATCAATTACTGGATTTTCCAGTTTTGCAAGAAATTTTCAATTTCAACAACCACCATCCTCATTAACATAATTCACTTTTATACCCCATACCCAAAATCATTCTATGTTTCACAGTCAAAGCCAATATTCAATTAGTCATGTCCTAATCCATCCTAATCTAACCTTCCATGTTAATCAATGTCTCAAAATTCCTTATAGCTCAACTCACAATTAACACATCTTTAAAGCGTTAACACAAAACTTTACACTGCTTGCAATCCATTTCAAAACCAAACATTCGAAATCACAATTCCATAGGTCACCTCATAGGTGCCAAAACCAAACAATTTCATGAAATTTTTCATAACCACGTGATTTTCTCAAAACATATCATCACTCACTTTCTTTCATCAAATCAAGCGGTGTCAGCACTCTGCTCAACAAAAAATCACACGAGTTTCTCATCTACAAATTTCAATCATCCTTTGTTCAGTACATGAACTAATTTCAAATCACTTCCAAATAATTTTCGATCAATACACCAAATTTCTTTCGAACAATTTACAGTCACAATCAATCATTGTGCTATCTTTTCAAAATTCTTTCAACTCTCACATTCAAAGTGACTCAATCACTTAAACAAAATTTGCAAGCAGGTAACTTTAAAACTTCAAAACATACCTCAGGTTGCGTAGGATGGAGTGAGGTGTAAAGCACGAGCAATCTCTTTTAATCAATTCCCAAAAACGAGACCGTTTTAAACTTTGCAGTTTTCAAAACAGTACCCCAAAATGATTTCGAAACTTTTCAAAGCACTTTTCAAAACCTCGCTCTGATACCACTTCTGTAACGCCCCTATTTCGCCTTCCCAACTACGAGGCACGTTACAGTTGTGGTTGATCATTTTCAAACATTTATTAATCAAAAACAGCGGAAGACTTTAATATTTAAGAGAAATTCAGAAACGGCATTCAAACTTTCATAAACATTTTATCATGCCTGAACAAAAATGTAAAGAAGTTAAACATGGTTTCTTCAAAAGGTTCAAACATGGGAAGGAAAATATTTCAGAACACGGTGCAACAGTGTGTAGTGTGATGGCGATATGCAAATGACGATGCATATCACAAGATCTTCAAAATCTTTACAAATTTCCAGCTCCGTCTTTACACCACTTCTCCATCCTTGCTGATAAACCTGCACGTTTTAGAAATAACACGAGGGGATGAGTACAATTGTACCCAATGGAAATATGCCCGAAAATACATTTTAAATAAAAATGCTATGCACACACATGGATAAACACGGGGTTTTGTTAAAATAATCTGCGTTACCCAAAACATTTTCTTTCGCACGTGCTATTTAACATATTATTATATCTGTTTACCGTGATGTAACTGGAAGCTGGTCCACTTCCACGTTATGATGAATAGTTAGAAATGGATGAACCACTCAACCCACCGTCATCAAAGAGCACTAATCTCGGACCATTTAACATCGAGATTCGATCAATTTTTAAAAGAATTCTTTTCATGTACCACATACCTTCAGGACTTAGCACTCAGTTGTTTAGCCTGATCTCAGAAACCATTCAGGACTTAGCACTCAACTGTTTAGCCTTATCTCACAAACCATTCAGGACTTAGCACTTAGCTGTTTAGCCTGATCTCACACCATTTAGGACTTAGCACTTAGTTGTTTAGTCTTATCTCACAAACCATTCAGGACTTAGCACTTAGCTGTTTAGCCTGGTCTCACAAACCATATAAGGTTATTATCCTTTATCACATAATTAATAAGACTAGCTCAAGAACTATAAGTACCTAGTTGTCATCTCACTAATCAACTCTCTATTGATAGCAATCAACAGAGGACATATATGATAGCACAAAATATTTTATGCTTAGCAGTCATTTAAAACAAATCATTTTCACACACGTTTTGAAAACTGAGCATGAAGCTCGAAAAGGCATTTTATTTTATACTGAAATAGTTCCCATGTGGTGTTAAGATTTTATGAACTAGATGTTTCCCTCGTTAATTGAGCAGATTGAGCTTGGTCTCCTTATCTCCTACCTTCAATAATCAGGTAGACAACCAATTAGGATGGATAAACTAGGACAGACATCTAACTCAAAAAAATTTAAATCGATTACTTCACACAGCTAAATCTTAAATTCCCATTTCAAAATCCAATACCAAAACATGCTTCAAATCTTATCTCAATAGATTTAATAATCCCTCGTCATCTGATTTCATAAACCAACATATAATCAGGTTCTAGACATGTTTATACAATCACATATCGAACTTAAAAATCGAAAATGACTCGAATCGGATCAAAACGGAACAAGAAAACACATAATTTCTCCTCTAGACTGCTATGTCGATCGACATGGCCTCTGTGTCGATCGACACAGCTCACATTGATCAACGTGTGTCGTTGTGAATTTAAGTGGATCTCCCGAGCGCAAGTTGTGAATTTAAACGTGATTAATAATATTTCAATTAATCAATCGTTGCACTCATTCATCCTTTAAAATTTGTGATTTCACGATCACTCATGTTTTCTCGAAACGATATCATCGGTATATCTCATGCTTCAATTCAACCTTCGAATCTCATCAGGTGTTTTATTCTTCTCAAAACGAATAAATAAATAGTTGCGAAAAAATAAATAAACTTTTATTTCATTAATTAAGCATAAACTTGCTTAATTAAATACGGGATATTACAGTGGTGGTGGCACGTGGGGAGGTCCGCCTTGCGGGGCGGCGGAGGTGGGAGGTTGGAGAGAGTGAATCTTAAAAAACGGTTATGGAATATATTCATAATCTATTTTAATATAATTGAATAAAGATGTGACATATTTTCCTTAAATACAATAATTACAAAAAGACTAAATGACCTTTAATTAATGAAAATTAAGGAAATATAAATTTAAAATTTATAGTTTGATAAAATATTAGGACCACAAGATCAAAAAAATAAATGGTTTTGATTTGGCCTCATATAACATTTGGGAGGTGGGTAACATATGATTATATATATATATATATATATATATAGGGATGTGATCCAGTGAGAACCACTGTTACCATAAGAAATAAGAACCAATCTCAGCCGTAGATCTTGCTCAATCAACGATCCAGATCTAATAAAAAAATGCGGGCATTTTTTCCCCAAAAACCTGCATTACTGGACAATTTAGTCTTTTCGCTTTTAATTAAAATTTGTCTTTGAATTATAACCTTCTTAATACACATACAACGTACATGCATTATAGAGTTCACAAACTATCATTATATAGAGAAGATACTATCATTATATATTATCTCTCTAATTTCACACGAATACACAAATATTACTAACATGTGTAATAATTCAAAGTGGTGGGTTTCATCAAACAAAGCAGATCTGCATTATATAGTTTATGGACTATCATTATATACTACAAATATTATCATTATATGTTGAACTTAAAAAATATGTTAAGATAATTCAAAGCAGTGGGTTTCATCAAACAAAGCAGACCTGCATTATATAGTTTATGGACTATCATTATATACTACAAATATTATCATTATATATCATTATATGTTGAACTTAAAAAATATGTTTATATAATTTCAATGTGTTTTTTCTTCTTTAATTAATTAAAAATAAATGTGCAAAAGCAACATAAATTGTGGCTTGCGAATAAAATTGTAATTAAATCTGAATTAAAAAAAGTTACAATCACGCATTGAACCTCTTCTAGAAACATCACAAGTTGCAAGAATGAGGGTTGACAAATAACAATACAATACAATCCATTGTGGAACAAACAAGGGACAGAATCTCCTCAATCATCAATCTCAACATAGCTAGCTCTCAATCTTATACAGAGTTGATGTAAAGAGCTAGTTGAGGTCAAGAAAGGCTTTGGCCAATGGATGCTTAGTCTGTGAAAGATGGTGAGCCTCCAAGATCTCAACAATCTCACATTGCCAACAAGGCACACCACATCACCTATCCTCTACATCTGCTTGATGCTGTGTTATCACACTTTAGAACAAACGAATCAGTACAGAAAAATCATGAATTAAATTTGAAACTTATAACATATAATGCAAGATTCATAACTATATAATGCATGTATTTACACTATATAATGATTTCTCATAACGGAACAGAACCTCCATAAACTAATTATAACTGACTCACATATAATGCAACTATTACAAAACAATCATGCAAGTCATAACATTATATAATGCTGATATAAAAAATTTTTGAAAGTACGTACACTAATAATCACTCTTTCAAATATAACCTAAGTACTACAAATATATAATGCAAGATTCATAACTATATAATGCATGTATTTACACTATATAATGAATTCTGATAACGGAACAAAACCTTCATAATCTAATTATAACTGGCTCACATATAATGCAACTATTACAAAACAATAATGCAAGCCATAACATTATATAATGCAGATACAAAACAAATTTGAAAGTACGTAACTCTTTCAGATATAACATAAGTACTACAAATATATAATGCAATTCATAACGATATATAATGCACATCTTCAAATTAAACAATTAAGAGTGAAAACATCAAACCATAAACAGTAATCTACGAAACCTAATTCAAAATCTGGAAATAAATCATCAATAACCCATACAATGAATCATCGATTCTATCATCGTAATCTGGAACAGAAAACAACGGATTCTGTTACGTAACAGATGGAATTTATCAATTCTTACCTTTCAAAGGATCCATAACTCGCCGACGACGATGACGAACACAGACGACGAACACAAACAATAACGAACGCAGACGATGACGAGCAAATTTCACAGTGAGAATGAATGAAGAAAATATATAATCACAGAAGGAATGAAGATCGCAGATCGCAAAGGAAAGAAAGATCGCAAGATTTAAATTAAGATTGTAAAAATGATTTAAATTCATGTAAGTACAAAATTACCCCTCATTTTACAATAATGAAAGTCAATACAAACAATAATGAATAGCGGGCGAAATTAAATCTAAGCTGTTGATTTCATGATTTGGACGGATAAGATTAGTTCTTATTTTCACATGGTAAGGCTGGTTCTTATATGATCACTCCCCTATATATATATATGTGTGTGTGTGTGTGTTAAGAACTTTTTAGCTGTTAAATAAGAATAAATCTAGACACATTAAAGATCAAAATCAATGCATGTGGTCAATTTAAATTCGTCCCAATTTCGGTGCATTATTTGTATTACCATCTAGCATTCAAGGACAAAAATGTGAAAATATATATTCAAGAATTTCATTTTGTGCAGTTCATAAAACATAATGTGCATACTTTCGATGTAAAAATATGTAATATTTTGGGCATAAAACTGCAGCATATAATCAATGCAAAAAATGCACTCAATATGAATACGAAAATGCATATACTTTAGAATAAAAATGCTTCTTAAGTTAAGAATACATCATTTGATGCAAAAAAAAATGCAGATATTTGGGAACATTTTTTATGTGTAATTGATGTATTTTTTTTTCCTGAATGTAATATAAAATTAAGATTTTTGTGCAAATCTTCTAAATTTAGCATATTCAATATGGATATCATATGAATCTTCGTAAGAATATGTTTACTTTCATATATGATTCGTAAAAAATAGATTTTAATTGAGAAAGAAATATTCGTTTGATTATAATGGGAGGAAAGAGAAAAATAGGATTTATAGTGAAGACGGTTACTCAAACTTAAAAGTTAAAATAATAAGATGTCCTAATTACCTTATTTATCTAATAAATCCTGAATTATCATAACCATTAGATCAACAAAATCAAAGAATCCAGATTCTTACATATTTAACAAGGAAAAAGGCTTTATTATATGATCACTCTCTCTCTCTTTATATATATATATATATATATATATATATATATATATATGTGTGTGTGTGTGTGTGGAGAGAGAGTAAGTTGTATTCATTCCTGAACTATATACCATGAATGAACTATGGCTATATATCCGTCCGTCCATTTAATTAATCCAATTGTCTATTTTTTGACATGTAGCATTTAAATATTAATGTTAATTAAATAAAGGATATTTTTGGTATTAATCAATATAGAATATTTAGTAATTTTATTTAATTTGATAAACTCCTATATTCATGCAATCATCAATATCTATTATTTTTTTTACTTTTTTTTTATTCATTCTCGTTAGCATTCATGTAAAATCAAGGCTCGTTCTCTTCTTCTAAATTAATTGTTATTTTCATTTTATAAATTATTTTATTATTTGTTTTTTTTTTCAACTTTGGAGTTATATTGTTAAAAATAGATGAGGAACTCTAATTAATCGTTTTTAATTTTAGCTTTATTTTTACACATGTACGACAAAACTAACATGTGACAAATTTAAATAAAAAAACAATTCAAAATACATTTTAAATGATTCTACATTTATATAAATAAACAATTCAAAATACATTTTAAATTTTGTAAAGCCGATCATTGTTTTATATAAATAGTATCATTGTTTTATTACATTTAAATATTCAACCCTAATATAAGAATTTTGTTATCTTACTAGATAATTAATACTATTTGTCATTATAGTAGTATGAAATGATCATTAAATAATATACATAAAAGATAGTTTTGATATTTTCAAAATTTACAATCTCACGAACCAAATTTTGATGAACACGCGACAATTAAACACACAATAAATTAACAAGATACATATAACAGATAATTAAACTATAAATGTATGATTCATTTCAACTTAAGTACAACTTAAGATTACAGTTCTGATTAATAGCTAGCAAAATACTGAATTCTAATGTTTAAATCCCTGCCAAAATACATGTTAAAATCTTAATTATTACACATCCACCTTCATGTAGTCTGCAACAAACTTATCCACATCTACATCTGTTATAATTATTTCTTTTTTAGCCTTCAGAAACTCAATGTCTTCTTTTTGGTTTTTTATAGCACAATTGTTATTCGTAGACAGTAATAATGTCGTGCAATATATAACACGCAGAAATTGATACACCCTCCTGCTGCGTTGTGGTAACCTTGCACACCAGTCTGAATCTTTCTCTCCTTTGTACATTTCCATGTTTCTCATTAACTACTGATCAATAAAGATTTTAATGATGATAAAAAATTAGCAAAATAATGTCGTGCAATATATAACACGAAGAAATTGATACACCCTCTATGGGTATGAGATGACAAAGAAAAAATTGTTCGAAGATAAAAACTTACGATTAAAGTTGTATCTTTCGTCACCGGGATTTGTCGCTCTTTTTGCCGTTGAATCTTCGAGGAAAAAGTGAAGAAACCCTTACTTAGAACATTAATGATAATTGCCGTTTTGGAGTTGGGAGATAATAATGGCTGAGATCGTGGTTAATAAGTTTGGTAACTCACCCGATAAATCTTTAAAAAGATTCGAAAACTAATTGATTGAAAACATGTTTGTACACAATTACTTTTTAAATGATATAGCATAATAACAACAATGATCAACGCCGAAATTTAATCATGTCCGTCAATAATAAAGGTCAACGTATGATATATATTCTTAGTTCATTCACATATAGGGGTTCAAGCATGAATGCACCCCTATATATATAGGGGGTGAATATCAAATTAAAAGTTAGTTTGTACTAAATAGGAATGAATCAACACCATTCATCTAAAAAAATCAATGGTTGAGATTAAAATATTTTTTCAGGTTTTATGCTTTTTGCTTTATAAATCATTCTTAATCGAATGAAGCATGATTTATAAAACAATTAAGCACGAACGAGAATTATGCTTAATTTTTTAATCTTTGATGCTTTAATCTCAAACCATTGATGTTATCAATCCAATGATTGAGATTCATTCCTATTTAGCAAAAACTTTAATTTTAGTACTTGAGTGGATCTCTCTCTCTCTCTCTCTCTATATATAGGGGTGCATTCATGGTTGAACATGTGTCCATGAATGAACAGAGACCAAAATCCAGCCATTGATTTCGAAAATAGACGTCCCAGATTTTCTATTGCCATTTATCATTGTTGCTAGTTTCTTCTATCATTGAAAGGGCAAATTAGTCCTGAATGGGAAAAAATGATTGAAATTAAATCTACATGCTGATTTTTCAGATTCAGTTACCAAATTAAATCCCCACGATTTTTTCTATTATTATCATATAAATTGGAAAGAGAAAATACACCACGATTTATTCCATAATCTTAAGTTAATCGTTATCATTGTTTATGGCTTTGTATGTCATTGATTATGGCTTTGTATGTCATTGTATGATAATCCTGTCAACTTCCACTAATATATTATCGTTAAATGTATAAAAAATTTTAATTTTTCGTACAATGATATTGAATAAAGATAACAATGATCTTAAAGGTGTATTATAAATCAATTAAAATTAAAACGATAATTTTGATAAAATGATATTTAATACATGTAACAATGATAATATAAACAACGTACAATGCTATATATTAACTGAGTTCACACAATGTAGAAAATAAATAGAAAACTATCAATCCATTAAACAGGAATTTGAACAATGAAACATTTATTCAAAAATAATGACACTCATCTAAAATAACAATGATAATCGCATAGAACAATCGCGAACAGGGCCCGATGGCTGCCACCGTCAATTACGACTGGCCCCGACGCCGGCGCGAGCACGATAGCCAAGAAAATCTGTCGAGAACACGAGCCCACGTCAAGAACTCCTCCAATTTCAGACGAATTAAAAACAAACTGGGAATGTACGAAGCAAGATCCCCAATCGATTGAAAATTAGGACACACAAATAACCTCCCCAATTTACGGTCGCCGACTTCTCAGTATTCTACTACGAGATCTTGAATTCTCCTGAAAGGTAATTTTGTCATAGGATGAGCATCCATGCATTATCGAGGGTGTTTATTGTTTACAACTAGCAGGGCCTGCCATCTGATTTAGATACACTGAGCGGAGAGTCTTACAAAGATAGCACTTTGATTTTACAAAAACACAGCCGCCGTCGGTGGCGGTCGGGACAGTCACCGTTTAGAGCAAAATTGGCCAAAAAAGAAAAACGGCAGAAGAAGAAAAGAACGAACGGCAGAAGAAGAAAAAAACGCACTCTGAAAAATTAAGAAGAAGAAATAAAGTTTTAGATGCTAATTCTGTATTAATTAGATATGATATAGAAACCAAAAATAAAAAGATATTAAAAACTTATAAATTGCATGATTATAGGGATTTCCAAAACTAACAACTTCATATAACTATGTGATACCAATATTACCCTTTACTTAATAAAATATTAATTGAAAAATGACACGTGGCATAATATGGGGCGTCCAAGATTTAAGATGAATGACTGGATAAATAGTCACTGTTCATTCAGGACATATAGTTCGGATTTGAACG